>JARHVA010007581.1:477500-507500 GCA_037957365.1 Torreya grandis
AAATGATGGAAATAAGTTACCTTCATAGGAATAGGCATGGATATTTATGGGAAGAATTATGTTACCCCCTACATGGGGTGGATATGATAAATTTTATAAGCATACAAAAGGTATCCATAGGATTTGCGGGAGGTGGTGGTAGTTGGCGAAGAAAATGTTGATTATATATACATTGTCTAGTTATCTTGGGTCCCATATGATTTAATGAGTTATGCCTACGTATTTTTATGAAATAAAAAATATATTATTGTTCTTGTTCCCAAGTCATACAAAATTTAAAAAATCATACCTTAATTGTGTGTGTATCAAAGAGGAACAATGATGTGATATAATATTGAAAATATATGAACTAAGAAAGTCTTGAGATGGTACTTTTTTTCATTTTAGTCTTGATCTAATTTTTAAAATGGAATTAATGGTGTAAGTAGGTAGGGTATTCCTAATATGTAGGCTCTTAGATATACTAATCCTAGTAATAAAAGGGAGGAAATGGACAAATGGGCATTGAGTATGGAGGGTTAAACCATCTCATAGATACCTTATCCCATATCTAAATTAACTTCTTATGGATAATAACTTAATAGTACACTATAGAGCCAAATGGTTGAAAGGCTTCCTATTACTTAAAAAACAAACCCTATATGCTTAAAATATAATTATGAGGAAGGTGGAAGATAAAGTCTTTATATAGTGTTGTATAGTGTATTGAGTATTAGATCAATATACCTTACACTACAAATCAAGTTTAATTGAAGGATACGTTTCCTACAATAATAATTTGTATGAGTTGTATAAAAATGAGAACAAAGTTGTAGGAAATAAGAGAATGAATGAAATTGAAATGAAAAACCAGTATAATTAAATATTTTAATATTTATAAATCATGAATTTAAACTTAGAACCCTAAGTAGTTTAAGAGAATCCTAGACAAACACTCAATCAAATCCTATAAATAATGATTAGATTTATCTTTAGTGAATGGGAATCATAAATTCAATTGCACCCATAGAAAAAAAATTAAAATTAATGTTCAAGGAGAAAATGGGTTAACCAATATGTTTCAACCTTTTTTTATTTAACTTTTTTAGTAAGTATAAAAATTTTAAAAACTATTTATAATGTAATATATGAAGTTCAAGCATAAATATGAAGGTAAACTATAATTTTTTGAAATTTATTTACAAGTGGATTATGCTAAAAGTTGTAAGTGCAATCAAATATATTATACTTATATTTTATGATTTTTGGTTGACCCTTGAAAATGTCTAATAGTGAGAAATAAGATAAGATAAAATTGTGATAACTTAAATATAGAGGAATAGTTAGTGGTTATGTTTGGATAGGTCTTTACTCCTTGAATATTAACATAATGAGGACATATATGTTTGATTACAAACTTGTCTACCTTGACCACGAAGAAAGTATGCTTATTATAGTAAATTTCCTTATGTCTATTAAATGGACTAAAATATTTAGATTATGTTAGTGTTGCACATAAATATTTATTTTCATTCTCTTTGATTTGGATATGGTAGGGTTAATTGTAATATATATGAACCTAAAATGGGAGGAGGGGGGGAGGTGGTAGGGGGGAGAAGGTGGAAGGGGGAAGGGAGGGAAAGTGTAGTGAGATGAATTATCACCAATCATCTCCATTGATTTTTGACCACTACCTATGTATTCGTATACTCTAAGGAGGGAATCAAGCCATAATAAGCTCTCTAATTTAGATTAATTATGCAATTTTATTCCTTCACTATATGAATGCAAATGGTAATTTTGATTTGATATTTGACAATGTTAGCTCTTGACTTGATTTGTCATGCTTCATAATTGACTTGTGAATACTCTTAGTGATTGTTATTGAATTTTTGAAGAGTGGGGTAGATTTTCTTAGTGTAGAATAATGTGATAAATAGATACTAGATTGGTATTAAGCCCCCTTTGAAATGAGATTTTGATTCTATTATATAGTGGTCATTTTAAATAATTTCCTTTATCCAACCATGTAAAGTGTGTAAAAAGAGGCATATGAATATTTTAAAAATTTGTAATTAATAGTTAAATGGTTCAAGGACAAGGCCTCACTACGTGGATATGTCTATGACAATAGACTTGTTTGAATAAAGCAAACATGTCTTAAGAAATCATGAAAAATTGGCCAAAGGCTGGTAATAGTTTGAGAGTGATATAATTTGGTTTGATCAATGAATTGGAAAATACCATGTAATAATGATGAAAAACATAGGGGTAAACCCCACATATAGATAAATGGATTAGAGGAATTGTGAATAATATTAATGTGTTTTGGTGTAAGTTAGTGGTTCATATGTGTTAAAAATTAACATTTTATAGTACATATGACTATATTTAGGCATCTAAAACTAGCTATAGAAGTAGAGTATCTGCAATATCATCTGCGCTCTCACAAACAAGACATATATCATATAACATGTTCCTGAAGGGCTCTAAAATAATCCATGGTCTAGGAATGATATGTCTATAGAACACTATAGAGATAAATAATATCATTGGATATATCAAGGCTACTTCCAAGAGTGGGAATCGATCATCTAACTAGATGTACCTAAAAATTATCGTATACACTTATATATACATTAAATACTTCATTGGCCCTATCAACATGATAAAATGGGTGCATGCACACTTGAAATGTAGCCTAAGCTCGTAATTAGTCTAATAACAACTAAATCAATTAGAATATACCTTATCAAAGTGTCAATAAAGACATATATCATAATCATAATTTAGTCATTGCCTTCACCAAAGATAGAAGAAACTATAAAATTATAAATAATAATAATAATAATAATAATAATAATAATAATAATAATAATAATAATAATAATAAAAACATACACACATACATATATTTACGTATGCACGTGCGTGCGCGCACACACACACACACACACACACACACACACACACATATAGACACAAATGTGTGTGCACACGCATGCGCACGCACACACACACACACACGTGTGTGTGTGTGTGTGTGTGTGTGTGTGTGTGTGTGTGTGTGTGTGTGTGTGTGTGTGTGTGTGTGTGTGTGTGTGTGCGTGCGTGCGTGCGTGCGTGCGTGTGTGTGTGTGTGCGTGTGTGTGTGTGCGTGTGTGTGTGTGTGTGCGTGTGTGTGTGTGTGTGTGTGTGTGTGTGTGTGTGTGTGTGTGTGTGTGTGTGTGTGTGTGTGTGTGTGTGTGTGTGTGTGTGTGTGTGTGTGTGTGTGTGTGTGCACACACACACACACACACATAGACACACACACACACAAACATGCCATGGTGCATCCTAACTTACTCCACTTCTTCCATATAAACCTCCACCTCCTCTATAACCTCCTTCTTGAGTTGAGGGTTATTGATGGTGAAAATTGTCATGCCAATGAATCTCTCACACACACACACACATGCCATGGTGCATCCTAACTTACTCCACCTCTTCCATATAAACCTCCATCTCCTCTATAACCTCCTTCTTGAGTTGAGGGTTATTGATGGTGAAAATTGTCATGCCAATGAATCAACCCATTCGCCTATAATGACAATCAAGATGGAATCAAATCAACTTAATAATATGAATTTATAGGACTAAGATATTATCCTAAAGATGTGCATGTTTTTAAATAATTTTAGAAATAGAAGAGTTTAATCAAATTAATTACTTTAAATATGTATCAATTCAAAATAAAATTTCAAGATATAATATAACCTCTTCAAAAGAATAAAGCCTATGTAAAAAAAATCTCTTAAAATAAATATCTTTGATTCTTATAAATATAAAATTAGTGAAAGGTTATCTCCAGATAAACTTACCAATGTTTTAAAAAAACTCAAAAAAATCATAAAAAATGTAACACGATAAACCAAAGGAAAAAATACAAAATGGAAACAAAAACCAAACAAAAAAAAAAGAAGTAAAACTAACATTATTAGTCTAAAAAGATAAGAAGTGAAAACACCAAAAATAGAAATAAATCCATGTCTAATATTCATCTAAGCTAATAAGAGATTATAATTAATTGTCTAAAGATAATAAAGGTTAAGACAATTGATAGTTAAAATTATAGGCTGCAATTAATAAATATCTTATAAATTATAAAAGAATATGCTAAAAACTAACATAATTAGAAGAATCGGATAAAATAGAAAAATCTAATATAAGAAAGAGACAAATAAACTAGTCGAAAATAAAAGAGATAAAAAACTCAAAGTAATCTAAAAGTGAAATTAATATATTTAGAAAATTGTTATATTTGGTTGATTACAATCATATATTGAATTTAAAAATCACTATACAATATGGAAGTGTGACAATATGTTAAAAAGTACAAAGTTCTTATCATTATTCAAATGAAGTACAATAGTTTCTAGATATATGATTGTTTATCTGTAATCATCAAATAATTTAATACATAAAAATCTCATATTATTGGTTTATATATTATTCCAAAAAACATGGATATACCTATGATATTCAAAAAGGAAACTTCATCATTAGAAGAGATGTTTTTGGTATTTATACAAAGGATGAGTGATCTCATATATGTTTGCACACAAATAAGAAATATGTTGAAACTTTAAGATGAAATATCTCTTGATACATGTATGCTTTCCCCTTTCTTGTTATGTCCTTCGAGTACTTATTTTAAATTATATTCATAATTGGTGGTTATGTTTGAAAATTAAAACTAACCTTTAGTTGGTTAAATTTATAAAATTTAATTAACTTTAAGATAAAATTAGTCACTTGATATTTTGATTTTTATAATTGTAAATCATAATTGAATTTCATATATTTGAACTTTTAAAGTAAGATTCATGACTCGATAATAAAAAATAATATAGACAAACATTATCATATATAATGGGTGAGGGCTCCATCACTTTAACAACATCATTAACAAATTAATTTGATGTACATATAAACTCAATGTTCAATAAATGCTAAGTCTAATGATTTAAAATTTCATAATATCATAATCCAAAGCTAGCAAAACATTATGTAAATGAAAACGATATGATCAAAATGATAAAACATCAAAAATAAAACTATAGAAATATATTGAGAATATATTATCCATACTGAGCATATTATAAAATTTCAATACATGTAGCAAATTCAACTATCATAATAATGCAGAAACATAAAAAAATGAAGAATGACATCATAGAAAATAATCTCAGCAAATGCATTAAACATCAAAATCAAACATCATATTGTAAAATATTGTCAATATAAATTTTCATTTGAAAATAAATCAATTAGTGGTGTTCCTTTATTCATTTGGTACTCTTTGTATTCTATTGGTACAACATGTAATTCAACAAAATTTATACCTCCAAAATCATCATAAATTTAAAGATTGAGATTCTTAAACATACTTGTCGCCATAGGTTGTGCATAGGGCTGCCAACATGTTTCTTATTTTAATATAAAGGTCTATGAGGTATAGGTACAATACATACACGAAAAATTGCATGAGAAAGATTTAGATTGGCACGGTAAGGATTAAGCGCATGATATAAATTGACATAATTTAAAATAAGATTTGTGTTGGGTATAAATCAAAGAGTTATGTGCATACACTAGGAAGATTCACATGAAGTATCTCATCCAAAAGGACAAGATCACTAAGTGGCTCACTTATAACCTCTGTGAAAGACATTACCATGCACATAAAAAGACATCATATTACATAATAGGTTCCAAATATTCAGATTATTCACAATAAAATGGATAGAAACATGAGTTCCATGGTTAAATGGGTGAGATAAGGCATTTGCAGCCCCACATCCTTGAAAAGGTCTTTTTTATAACTTATCCATGGAGTGATACCACTATACTATGTATTACCTCATCCCCAAACATTTCTCTCAGAATCTCTCAAATCTGAAGTCTAGCTTGACATGATTCTAGTTTTGAAATTTAAAAAAAAAGATATTTTTTCAATTGCCTATTTTCAAGTTACATTATCTACTTAGCACTACCCACAAAAATTACATGCTCGATTAAAGAAAAAATGCCAATGCCATTATTGACCTTTAATTTCCCTATTGATTTACTTTTAATATTTTCAAAGACAAAGTGATTCAACTATATTGATATTATATTCGAATACCAATAACACCTTTTCAATAGTAATGATAAAATAGACATAATTTCCAAATATTAAAATAATTAAACAAACACTAATTGAAGAATATGAAGAAAACTGTTCCAATGTTCACTCAACAAAAACTCATTGTGCAAATCAAATACTTCAAAAGAATACTTCAAACGACTTTTCTAAGTGTTCAACTTAAAACCTATATTATCTTATCAATAAATAATAAGCATAGAACATTTTACATAAAAACCTTTCCTAAATACTAATAACAAATATTAACTACCATGATTTTAAGTGATTCAAGCATTCAAAAATGTTATATATATATATATATATATATATATATATATATATATATATATATATATATATATATATATATATATATATATAAACCCTCATATTACTAATTTATTACAAAGAAAGGAAAACTTCTAATTTGATCAAAAGGAAAACATTAACTCAAAGAATAACCATCTCATGTTGCATTGATGCCTTAACAAGAATGTTCAGATTTATATGTACGTACAACATTAAAATAAGGGTTTTGAAAACAAGTTTTCAAATCCTTCAATTGATAACTATGCTTGCATTAAAATTATTAAAAATGTCACGATGATTGAGGATAAAACACATAAATTAATCAAGACCTTTGAAATAAATAATATATTTTAATGTATTGAAGCATATTTTGATAAAATTATGTATTCATCAAATAAAATAATTGTATACTTTATCATTTTATGACATAGAATAGAGTCTAGCTGTCATGATTTGAATGAGAACACATTGACAATGCTTACCTAGAAATAACACAAACACTCAAAAAAATTATAACTCAAATATCAACACAATAAATCTTAAACATTCTACATTACCACAATATGCATAAAACTAAGTATTCATAACACATTCATCACCAAAATTATGGGTTCAACCATGTTTTCAACAAATCCTATAGAACATGCAATGAAGTAGGAACCTTTATAAAATTAAGATAGTGGTTAGTTTGAATGAAGAATGAAAAAACATGTTACTGTCTACATGCACATTAGATAAATATTTCATGACTTTAAGAAACAAAACCATTGAATTCCTCTATAATAAAACATACATCATGTCATTCTCAGAAAATAATACAATCATTTCTATTTTATTTCATATACATGTTTTCCATAAAAAAAAATCATGCCATAAGAGAAAAACAAAGGCATATTTGAAAACATTGATAACTTCTTTTGACATGACTAAAGATTGAAATTAATCTACATATAGCAACTATTCATTAGCTTACCCAAAAAGCATTGTATGTACCAGTTTTAAAAAAATGTGCACATAATAATGTTGGCTCAAAAATTTGTCAAGGAGAAAAAATTGTTTGAGTCAATGGTGTGGAAACTAGGTCCTTACGTTAGTCGACAATAGAGGGACAAAGTCCCTATCCTATTATCAGGTGGAGCTTCTTTTATTGATAGTTATTTACATAAAAAAAAATTATTGGGAGTTTTGTAATTTTAATCAAAAAGCACATAAAGGAGTTATAAAGGAAAATGAGAGGAATAATAAAAAGGAGGGGAAAATGAAAAATGAAAATAAAAAAGGAGAGCAAGATTATTATAGCCAGTTAAACACATAAAATATCATGATAATCCCAAGAAAAATAAAAGATGATTCTATTTGACTAAAAATATAGATTCACTAGAATAGTCTAAGGGGGAGAAACAATGTGCTTATGAAAATCTCTCTCATTCAATGGGTGGTAAAGACATAATTACACCCTTAAAAGTACAAAACATACATTGAGATGATTCCTTGATATTTATATCAAACTAAAGGCAACCATCCCATATTTACCCATAAAATACAATTAAAATATTACTTAAATCCCATTAAAATTTCATATCTATGAAAATAACATTTATAAAATCAAAAAGAAATTTCACTTTGATATTCTCACATTAAGACTAATTGATAACAATTATGAACAAATTTTGAAAACAAAGATTTAAATACAAATGAATCATACACACAATCATAATTCATAAAGAAAATCCGAATACATAGTTTGCAAATCTCCTTTGTATTAATCCTAATTGAGTTGTAGTGTAATATCATCTTCCAAAAATATGTCTCACAAATCTATTATTAAAAAGTGTTTTATTAAATAAACTTAACAGTCATATTTATAGCACAGGAAGGTAGTTACGATGCATAACCACCTCTTTTATGTTTTGGATGGTGTAAAACTAGATTAAGCAAATTGCATCATTTTAACAGTGTAAACACTAGTTGATGTAATTTCACCATGTGAAAATGCTAAGTTACAAAAATGCACCACTTTAACGGTGGAAAAGTGTTTTGGGACTTTTACACCACTCAAAATTTATTAAAATCAAAATTGTATGATTCAGAGTATTCATTCGTTTCCTCCAAAAAAATGATTTCAACTTCTGCTTTGCACTTTCTGGGATCCGTAGGAGTGTTCGCAGGAAATTTTTTCAATAAAACCAAGGTGTATTTGGCAGAATGTAGGCTTGGCTTACACCTACTGACTACATTTGATTTCAAAATATTGAATTGGCAACCTATGCCCACAGCTATACATGCGTTTGGAAGCCGTCAACCTACTACTCTCATGGGCTACTAAAACACTTGGCAAGGTTGTGGGGTTTGAATTTGAACTCGTCAATTTAAATTTCTTTGGATACGTAGGCGGCACATGAACTATTCAACAAAACGTCTCAATAAAATTCTTCATCCAATTTGCGAACTGTCGGCCCCTTGGAGATGCCTCGAAAAAATGTTGAATTGGACTCACCTGAAGGAAGCATGTGAGTTGTTGGACAAAATGTCTTAGTGGATTTTAGAGCTGTTGAGTGTTCTTATTCTCTTAACCAACAATCTTGTCTTTGGCAGAAACATTAAGAATGCCATTGTCTATTATTCAAAGCAAACAGTAGCCAATAATTAATCCATTAGTCCTCCCATAAAACATTTGTTAAATTTCTTCAAAGAAATCCTTACATTTGAAGGCCATAAACCGCTTGACAAAATGTCTCAAAGACATTGCACTTCATCAGTTGACACTGAAGGGAAATATGAATAGAAAAATAAACAAGAAAACAAGAACTGTTTACCTGGAACTTAGAAAGCTACTACTTCTTGAAAAAACACAATTTTATTCATCTTATTTTTCCCTTGATTACAATGTGCGCCCAAGAATCTTTTTATAGATTTAAAATCTAAACAATAACTGAAAATAGACTCATCTATTATTAGCTTCAACTACTTAACTAACTGCTTGTTCAAACAAACTCCTATCTAACTGATTGTTAACTAACTCAATCCTAACTGTCAGTTTACTAACTGATGCTTAACAACTTGCATGCATGAGTGGAGGTGGGAGAAATTATCTCTAACTAACTTGAGCTTCTAAAACTCCCCCTTAATTTCTACCACTTACAATTTTAGCATTTACAATGCCTAAATTTTGTCTCAAATAATCAAAGGTCTCTTTTGGTAATGCCTTTGTAAATATATCTGCTAATTGATCTTCAGAGCTGCAAAAGTCCAGATGGATTTCTCCATTATTCACTAATTTTCTGATAAAGTGAAATCTTGTATCTATGTGCTTGCTCCTCTTGTGAAACACATGATTTTTTGATAAAGCGATTGCTGATTTGTTATCACAGAAGATTGGTGTTGACTCCTTCTGTGCCTGTAATAAATCTTTCAATATTCTTCTCATCCATGTTGCTTGACATGCTGCTGATGTGGCTGCAACATACTCTGCTTCAGTTGATGAAAGTGTCACTATAGGCTATTTTTTGGATGCCCATGTGACCACACCTGTGCCTAAAATAAAGGCATGTCTAGAAGTACTCTTCCTATCATCAACGCTACCTGCAAAATCACTATCTGTAAAACCAATCAAACTAAAATCGTTAGTTGTGGAATATAAAATTCCATATTCTGTAGTTCCTGCCACATATCTTAATATCCTTTTTCCAACTTGCCAATGTGAGTCTTTTGGTGATTCCATGAATCTTGAGATTAAACTAACCCCATAACTGATATCTGGTCTAGTAGCAGTAAGATACATCAAACTTCCAACTAGCCTTTTGAATGTTGTAGAATCAACATTAGACCCTTGGTCTTCTTTGCTAAGTTTAGTCCCTGTAGCAACTAGTGTAGGTGCTGGTTTACAATTCAGCATCCTAAATCTCTTTAACACATCCTTTGCATACTTAGTTTGACAGATAAAAATTCCTTTATCTGATTGTTCAACTTCTATTCCCAAAATATAATTCATTAATCCCAAATCTATCATTTCAAATTCATTCTTCATTGCTGATTTAAAAGTGTCTATAGACAAATTTCCAGTAAAAATCAAATCATCAACATATAAACATACAATTAAAATTTGACCTTCTTTGCTGATTTTTGTGTACAAAGTAGGCTCACTATCGCTTCTGTTGAATCCTTTGCTTATCATATAAGAATCAATCCTACTATACCATGCTCTTGGTGCTTGCTTAAGACCATAAAGAGCCTTCTTTAATCTGTAAACTTTTTCTTCATGTCCTTGAACTTTATAACCTGTGGGTTGTTTGACATATACTTCTTCATCTAGAAATCCATTCAAAAAAGCTGATTTTACATCCATTTGATATACATACCAATTATTTTGAGCAGCTATGGATAATACCATTCTTACCGTATCTAGTCTAGCAACTGGTGCAAATGTTTCATTATAGTCCACTCCATGTTCTTGTGCAAAACCTTTTGCAACTAACCTTGCCTTGTGCTTTTCAACATTTCCATCTACATCAAATTTAGTCTTATAAACCCACTTACAAGGCAAAACAAAATGAAATTTGATCAAATTCCTCTACTTCCTACGTGCAAAACATATTTTGAGATTTTACATGCAATTCAGAGGTTTGATATTTGTTTTGAAAACTCCAAGGAAAAAATAAACTTCATTTGCACAACTCGGGGAAAAAATTACGGTTATTGCATTGTAATGGAACTTTACACGATAGTGGTAAACATCTACGGTAATTGAACGGCATGGGGATATTAAAAAGCAAATTATAAATTTATATATATATATATATATATATATATATATATATTTCAATTGATTTATTATATTTTAATTTATAATTCTGCCGTGTGTAAAATCAAAATGTAAATCACACGACTTGAGAAAGTATTGAGGTACTTTTGTATAATTTAGGGAAAATTAAAAAGCATTTGAACAGCCTAAAAAATGTTTAATAAACTTTTGTAATTTGCGGTAAAGCCAATGATTTTTATATAGGGAAGCTTGAAAGAGCTTTTGCACAATTCATAAAAATGTATTTTCATCATGATTTGATCCCCAATTAAATTGATTGATCAAAATTAATTTATTAATTATTAATTTTTTAAAAAATTTAACAATTTTAAGTCTAAACTTAAAAATTAATTAAAATAATTAAATTTTGGCTAATTTTTGAATTGAAAAAATTGTGACAATAACTGGTTCTGATTGGGGTTTCAAATTATAGGGGATGGAAAGAATATAGGCTCTGGTTTCACAAGTAAGAATGCTATCCATTGGGCAAAAGTCTTAAATTTGACTTCAACTTGAACAATTGAGAAGCAACTGATCTTCGATTAAATGATGGATCCTCAAACCAGCGTGATGTTATCACATGTCAATAAATAGTGTATTCAAGAGAATCAGGTATTTAGCTTGATAGTTTCTATCACATATCCCAAAATATAGAGTATGTGAGGGAATTAATTATTGTGTTTTCACACAAACTAATATAGTTATTCATATACTCAAGAGTAATGAACCTTTTTTAATATTAAAATAGTTATTCTCTAAATCTACTATCATTTTTTTTGTCTTATAGATCCACTTAGCTAAATAACTACAATTTTTTTTTTTGTAAATCTGATCTTTTTATCAACCCTAGAACAAAGACCATTCCAACATTCTTACAAATCATGTGATTGCACATGATATATACCAGATCTAGATAATAGATATAAAGATGTGCTGGTAGAAAGGCAAATACATGGAGAAGGAAGAGCAATAGACATATTATTTCTTTTATTAAAAATCAACACACACACACAAGAAGGAAATGAAAAAATGAAACAAGGTAAAATTGGGAAAGAAGATCTATTTACATAGAGTGTAGGAAAATGAAAAGATTATAGAAAATCACTCACTAGTTGGGATATGTAGTTTCCATTTTGGAATGACATATGTTACTTATGAACTCCAAACACATTTAGCAACATTGATCAAATAGATGGGAAGAGGGACTTATAATTATCATTCAAATAAGGATGATCATGAATGAACAAACCTTTACTATCTTCTTATCTTGAAATGGAACATTGTCAACTCTCTCATCTTCTATGATCTTTCATGACTAGTATTGGGTTTCACCAATGTTTTCCTAAATAGCTTTGAATGTATCTTTACCAGATACAAGAATTGAATAAGAGAGAAGTCTATTATTTATTTCTTTGTAAGATGAAATAACAACAAGAGTATCTACTAAAATGGTCTAAGTTCAGAGATTACTTTCTAAATTGCTTCTCATGACAAAAATGAATTCATCATTGAATGAGCCATCATCATAATCTTCATCAATTTCATCTACCTTGATAGTTTCTATTTATCTTATAATGAATATTGAGCACCACTCATTTTTTTTTGCCTTGATGTCTTCCTTGATTTCAACCTTAGCATGACTATGATATTAGAACTACAGATCCATGACTACTTTCAATTCAAATCCATTAGAGAATTCTCCTATAGTGGGACGTGAAAAGGATGTTCTAGGAGAATTTTCATTTTTAACTATTGAGTCTTCCATCCTAATACAAGTGGGATCTTATGCTTTATCAAAAATTGGTTCCATACTATCTTCTTCTTTAGGAAGTAAAACATCACACTCTACATTGATTCTCATTTCTATTTATGGTTCAACTAGTTGTTCCCCAAATAGATAATTTTCTCCTAGGACTATGAAGTTCAAGAAAAATTATGAAACATATAAATCTTTCTCTTCTATGCCAAGGGGGAATTCAAATTCTTCATTTGTTCTCTGATCAATTATTGGTTATTCCAACTATTAACCTTATTCCATAATTATGAAACTAAAACAATCATATGTGATAGGAAACACTTTCTCTTTTTCTATATTGGAGTTTTGACATGTGTGATTAGAATTTTGCCTTTATGATCTATTTTCTAAATATTGAGGTCTCTTGATTATATCAAGTTCCATTGCTTAGTCACTATTTACAAAAGTTGTAGTACATTTGGAGCTTCTTTCTTCAACATGCCATGCATAATCAAGTCATCTTCAATTTTGATAGTTTTTCTTCATAGATTTCAAATCATTTATCTTTTACTTCATCAAGAAGTATTTGATCTTTGGGTGCAGAGAAGCAATAAAGACACAAATTTGATTTTTTATACTTGTTTGATATATATGTAGAATTAGTCTCGACAATCTATTGAAACATGCTATGAGTTCTATCATCTTCTCATCGAATTTCTTTTAGATTTGGAATAAATATGACAACAATGCACATACATCCATAGTTGATTTGAATATGTTCAATAATTTGTTCTTCAAGGATTCCCAATTCATAATGTATCCATATTCTAGGTACAAAAACCAATCATCAATAGGTCTAATAAGAGTTTCAACAAAATACTTGTCAGTGACATCTTCATGTATAACTCCCAAGATGCTATAGGACACCATGAAGTCTAGGATATGGTTGTCTCCCTCTTGATATTTTTCTCTAGAAAACATAAAAAATTTATTCCTTGAGCCTGATGGTAACTCATTATATTGGGACAAAACTAATTGCCCAAAATGTTTTTCCCATGAGACACAGGGAACATTGGGATTAGGGTGAACGAATGCAATTTTTATAATTAGGAATGTGCAAACACTAGGTAACTAATCTTAAAAGAGTTTAAAACCTACATTCTATGGGAGGTTCCTTGAAATATCTAAATATCCCATACACGAAGCACATCAATCGCTAGTAGAGTTGTCAAAAAATGTGTGTTCATACTTTCTTTAGAAATTATGACTATGTGTATCATTCATTTGTATTTAAATATTTGTTTTTAGAATTTTGTCATAACTAATATCTATTAGTATTAATGTGAGAATCTCAAATTAGAATTTTTTCTAATTCTATATTTATTATTTACACAAATGTGAAATCTCAGTGGGGTTTATGTAATATTCTAATTTTCTTTTGGGGTAAATATTGGATGGTTGTATTTAGTTTACTATCAATATCAAAGAATCATCTCAGTATATGTTTTCACTCCTAACAGTGTAATTATATGTATTCCATCCATTGAATGAGAGAGATTTCTAGTAGCACTATGTTTCTCCTTCTTGGGCTATTCTAGTGATTCTCTATTTTTAGCGATTGAAAATTGTCTTTTATTTATTTTTATATTATCATTGTAGCTTATGTGTTTAATTTAATATAATAATCTCATCACCCCTTATTATTTTAATTTCTTATTTCCTCCTCTTTTCTATCATTCTTATCATTTATTTTATAAATCCTTTCCATTTTTTTTCTAAAAATTACAAAACCTTCAATAGAAAACATATTTATTGTAAATAATTATGAATAGTTTTTCCCTTTCTTTTCCCTTTTGGATTTAAATAAATGTAGATCCACTTGATAATAGGAGAGTGGATTTCTACCTACTTTTTTTATTACAGTAAGGAATCAAGTCCCACACTGTTGACTCAAAGTTAGTAATATGTCATCTTGACAAATTTTTGAGACAACAAATAGAGAATACCTTGTTATCTTTTCTTTCAAAACACTGTGAATCACATTCATAAAGAAATATCATAGGAATACCTTGCTTATTTTAATCATATGTTTTTTAATCTAATATAATATAAATTAACTATTTTATAGGTTTTATTATGTTATCAATAGCTAGTTGTGATAGTCAATGGATGATCTTCCAAATTTATAGTCAAGTAACATGAGTACTAACACAAAATAGATTTTGAGTTTAAGTTCATAAAATTATATTTGTTGTGAATATGACTATATTAATATTTATTTGATTTCAGATTTGGTGTCTTGGTTTAAAGGATAAAAATAAAAATTAAATCTCTTTTATAATTTTATAATTTTGAGAAATTTTGAATCTATGTAAATGTTATTTGTTGTTTCCCATTCTTGTATGACTTGAATCTTGGTCAGGTTCACACATGCACTCTATGTGTAATGTATCCCTAATATTTTATCTCTTGCATGGAAAAGGAACATTTATTCATGTTATCATAAAAATTTGTTACTACAAAATGTCAAACACTAGTTCCACATCATGTATATGTTCATCCCATGTTTTATAAATGTTATGATGTCATCAAGGTAGATTTAAAAAATGACATAGTTAAAAGGCTTGAGGATGTCATTAAACATCTCTATGAATGAATTAGCTACATGAGTTAACCTAAAAGGCATAACCAATTAGTCAAGAAATCCTTCCTTTTTTTTTCAAGATTATATTCCAAATATGTATAGGTTCAATACGAATATGATGATTCCCAAACTTAAGATATGGAAAAAAATTGATTTAATATTTAGATGAGGATAATATTTATTCACTTTAATCTTTCCAATTTTTTTTTAATCAATTCACAACCCCATGTCCCATCATTTTTTGGTGCAAGCACAATTGAGCTTATGAAAGGTATTAATTTGGGCATGATGTGTCCATTGTCTAAGATTTCAAAGATCTATCACTTGATCTATTCATTGTAATGAAATGATATGTTGTATGAAGATTTTGAGGTAGAGGTAGTTAAAGGATCAAATCAATAGTATTGTTTAGTGTATATCATGTAGGAAATTTTGTAGGTGACTAAAAGATATCTTTATATTCATCTAGTTTATGGTTCAATTATTTTGTATTTGTTATTATTGGAAAAACCAAACTATGATACAGTGCCACAAGGATGTTATTACATTTAATTATTTCCATAAAGAGTATAATTATTTCTAGGATTGATAAGATTATTGCACTTCCTGGCACTAATGACTGGAAGCTTATGAACTAACTACAATATATGATATTTTAGATCATGATAATTATCACAACATTTAAAGGATTTGATTCATATACTACATGTAAATGATAAATATATGGTTGAACACATGTAAAAAATCACATACCACTAATGGTTAGATGTCACAAAGGATTTCATATTTTAAAAGTGTGTTTTTGTACACCAAGTGACACTACTAGGTGATCCGTTTCTCAAGGCCTACATTAGACCATGCACTAGCATATGGTTATAGATGATGCATCAATTTCAAGTATAATTTTTGAAAATATGCTTTAGGAGAAATTAAATTCTTATGAGTTCCATTGGAAGTGATGAAGTGTATTGGTTCACCATTGAT
The DNA here is from genome assembly GCA_037957365.1 of Torreya grandis. NCBI lineage: Eukaryota > Viridiplantae > Streptophyta > Pinopsida > Cupressales > Taxaceae > Torreya > Torreya grandis. Next base: position 494,119 of record JARHVA010007581.1, read on the forward strand.
CTACATTTATTAATGTAATAATATTTTGAATTCATATAATTTATTATTAGGGAAGTAGAGATATTTTTAGTACTAACCATAAAATTGGGTTCATAATATATTATCTAATTACCTTTTTATAGTGATATATAACTTTTATTCACTTCTTGAGATGTAAAAGTAGAGATATCATAGTGTGACACTCTTAATTGGATTGATTATTGATGTTATGAATTAGGTACCACTTTCAAATCTTAGAATAATTGTTCTAATCATTTGAAAATTATTTTCCACTCTCTTAGATGATAACTTAATGAATAGACATAATAATAGAACACCTTATATGTAATTTTTCATATCATAAAATGTCATCATATGGAAAATAATTGATCAGTTTCGGTCAATCACATAGTTTGGTGATCCTCATATTTACTACTGATCTTTGGTGCTATGGTAGTTTTTATTGGAGTTGTTGCCAGAATCTAGATAATGTGAGTGCAATGGAGATGTGATCACACAAGATGAAGCAAGTGCACACCGCATATATGCTAAAGCAATTTGAAAATAACACAAGAAGATAAATTGCACAAGACAAACTGGAGAAAACCAAAATATAATTAACATGAGATGGCCAAAGTGAGGAATACATATAGGAGAGTATGTAAGAAACTCTTCCACAAAATGTGGACAAGGCACCCCAAGAATAGACTGTAACTCCTCCATGAAAGGTGGTGACAAGGTGTTAAGAATAAAGAAGTAACTCCCTTCAAGGGAGTTACTTATGACATTCTTATGACACCTATGACACATCTATGACACACACCTCCACATAAGCTAGCCTATCACACAAATGTAGGAAAACTCCATGTATGCACAAGAAATACAATTTCCCTAATTAATAAATAGGGAAAAATAAAAACCTACACTAATACCCCACATAAGCGCAGCTTAGGTGGGTAGTGTGGAAATATATAATGGGTCCCGGTAATTAGGCCTGATGAGGTACCCATGTACAAGTGCAATCTCCCGTAAGATAGAGAAAAGGAGAAAACCCATAGGAAAAAACTTGCCCCCCCCCAAAAGAGAGACATAAAAGAAAAGAAGAGGATAGAAGCCCCCCTAAAGATGATGCTACTATAGATGTGGACCGCACCCCAAGAAGAGCTCATAGATGAATAAACATGCTCTTAGTGAAAGGTTTGGTGAAGATGTCTGCAACCTGCTCTGAAGATTGGCAAAATATCAAGTCAATGACCTGACGATGAATAAGCTCCCGAATGAAATGCATGTGAATCTCTATGTGCTTGGGCTGCTGGTGCTAAACTGGATTCCTACAAATCTAAATGGTACTCTAGTTGTCAAAATAAATGATGGTGGGCTGCCTGATAGAAATGCCAAACTCAGAAAGAATCCCCTGAAGCCAAATAGCCTTAGTAGCTGCATTAACAACTCCCCTGTACTCTACCTTTATGGATGATATAGCAATAGCATTTAGCTTCTTGCTAGACCAATAGATAGGACCAGAACCTAGAGATAAACTATAACCAAAAGTGGACCTGTGATTCTGTGAATCACCAGCCCAGTCTGAATCTGTATATCCAACCAAGTCAACCTCTATGCCAAATATGTAATGAATCCCATATCAATGTGAACCCTGTATGTAATGAAATATCCTCTTATCTACTTTCCAATGTAGCTCATGAGGTTCTTGCATGAATCTAGAGACAAGTCACACTGTATATGATATGTCAGGCCTGGTGTGAGTCAAGTACATGAGACTATGAACAAGCTATCGATGTTGAGTGGCATCAACAAATGGTGAATAATAATCAGCCTCAAGCTTGACTCCTAATAGAAAGGGAGTTGGAGATGGCTTACAATCAGCCATGTGAAACTGAGCCAATAAGTCAAGAGCATACTTAGGCTGTGCAAGAGAAATCTCTAAATCTGACTGTGAGATCTTGATGCCAAGGAACTAGTGCAACAAACCCAAGTCTATCATGTCAAATCTATCCTGAAGAGATACCTTCATCACTGTAATAGTTGATGAAGAACTTTGAGTGATTAAAAGATCATCAACATATAGAACCAAAATCAAGAGTGAATCATCCTACCGCAAAAAGTAGACATTAGGATCAAAATGGCACCTAGTGAAATCCACTGTGAGAAGGAATGAATCCATCTTGGAATACCAAGATTGAGGGGCCTATTTGAGGCCATAGATAGATTTCCTAAGTTTGAATACTAAGGAATAATCCTAAACAAATCTTGGCAGCTGCCCCATGTAGATCTTCTCCTCTAAGTCTCTGTGAAGAAAGGCACTCTTCACATCCATCTGATGCACATCCCAACCATGTGCTACTACAATAGCCAAGGTGAGTCAGATAGAAGTCATCTTTGTAATGGGTGTAAAGTTCTCTGAGTAGTCAATGCTTGCCACCTGTGAGAAACCCTTGGCGACCATTCATGCCTTGTACTTATCAATCGACCCATCTGCTGCAAACATGGTCTGATATATCCACCTACATCAAACCATATTTCTTTCCTTAGGAAGTCAAGTCAAATCCCAAGTGTGATTTTTGATTAAGGAAGAATATTCTTCCTCCATAGCACTATCCCACTCAGGTACCCCCGATGCCTCTCAAAAAGTCTATGGATATGAAACTGTAGCAAAGAAGGCATGTGGATCTCTCTGGAAATCCCCCCTAGTACGTATGTCATTTGTGGGATCTCCTGCCCAAGTGCCAGTACTCTCAAGTGTCTGTCTGGCCCAAAGTGGCCTAGAAGTGGGCAAGTTAGGTGCTAACTCCTCATCCTCTAACGAGCTAGAGGTGGATGACTCTGCATCACTATCCTCACTATTTGAACTCAAAGAAGAAGAAGATGTCTCTGGCTCAAGAACCTATTGTGGCTAATCGGAATCTAATGAGAAATCATCATGAAGAAGTAGATCTGATGAGGGAGAAGTGTCAAGTGTTGAGTCTCTAGGACTCTCCTGAAAATGGACACTTCTCTCGATGAACAACTCATGAGTGACTAGATCTAAAAGGTGATATCCCTTAATACCATCTAGATATCCTAGAAATATGCAAGGCTTGGACTGACATTCCATAGCTTTGTGTTTCTTCTTTGGAATGTGAGCCATGGCTGGGGATCCAAAAAGCCTAAAGTGCTCAACATCAAGTTTTCTTTTATGCCAAGCTTCAAAGGGGGTTATCCCTTTTAAAGCTTTATGAGGAACCCTATTTTGAATGTAGCAAGCACAATTGATGGCTTCAGCCCAGTACTATGGTGCTAAGGATTTGGAGGGAATCATATAGCTACCCATCTCTTTTAAGAACCTATTATTGTGTTCTACAACCCCATTTTATGAAGGACTGTAAGTGACTATGCACTACAAATCAATCTCCTTTGTGGTGCAAAACTTCTCAAATTTGATGCTGACATACTCCCCTCCATTATCAATTTGAAGAACCTTGATGGATTTCTCACTCTGTTTCTGAACAAGAGCCTTGAAGTCTAGAAAATTTTTAAACACTTCAGACTTTTGTTTGAGAAAATATATCCAAGTGTACCTAGAGAAACTATCAATGAAAGTGAGGATGTACTTAGCCTTTGTGAAAGATGGTTTGGGAAAGGGTCTCGATACATCACTGTGGACTAACTCCAAAGGTTGTGAAGCCCTCCAAGCTTTGCCTTTGTCAAATTTTGCTTCAATATGATTTCTAAGAGAGCACCCCTCACGAAGTCCTTTTGAGAATTAGACACAAGGCAAGCCAATGACCATGTCATGTTTGCAAAGTTGCTCAAGATAGCGGTAGTTAAGGTGGCCAAACCACTCATGCCACAATTTGTTAACTCTATCTGAATGAGTCAGCAATGCTGTTGGATAAGAATCTGATGCAAAATGTGAGAAAGTGTATAACTTGGCTTGTTGATCTGCCCTACCCACTACCACTATAGTATCACTATGCAACTCCCTGATAGCCATTGAATCTGGTTAAAACTCAACTCTCATTCCTCAACCAATGTGAGTGATTTGGTACACTGATAAGGGATTGGTTGAAGAAGAAGGAACACTTAGAACATTATTGAATGTTCTTCCTTCCATTTCAATTGACCCTCTCCCTACAATAAAAACTGATGTGTCATCACCCAAACTAATTGAAGTCATGCTACAAGGATCTAAAGATGAAAAATCAACTAGTGAAGAGCCCATGTGGTGAGAAGCACCTGAATCAATGACCCATGATGATGTGGAAGCTATAGTAGCTACAAGGGCCTTGCCCTTTTCTTTCTCTTTACCCTTGCCTTTTGCCTTGGTAGAATCTTGGGTAGATGAATTCTACTTGATGGATTATGGAACACCTATGTTGTTCTTCTCTAGAAGATGAGTTAGGTGATCTATTTGTTTCTCCATGCATTTGTGTTCATCATGCCCTATATTTTTGTAATAGGCACACTTAACATTCTACTTCTTAGGTTTAGCATTGGAAGATGAAGACTTAGTGTTGTTTTTGGTAGGATTGGTGTTTTCTTTCGTCTTCTCCTGGTCCTTGTTCTTTTTGTTCTTCTCCTTAGTTGAAGTCTTATCCTTACCATTTCTAGGTATCAAAGCTTGGGGTTGATTAGAATTCATTGTGCCGATTTGAATTAGCTTATCTTGCTCCCTAGTCAAGTCAACAATGAATGAATCCAAAGAAGGCATTTTCCATGTAGTGCCAAGGGCACTTTTTATGGCATATAAAGGTGGAGACAAAGACTGAATACCTTGGACCTAACTTTGCTAGAATAGAAAGGATGAGTTGATCATCTTTCTTCTCTATCCCACATTATTTCAATTAAAATCTAAGGGCCTTAGACTTAGTGAAGAAGTCCTGTAGGGTGTCAAAGTTGCTAGGACATAGACTTTTGAGTTTGTTTTCGAGCTCATGACCTCTCATCTCATCAAGCTTTCCAAATAAATTTTCTAAGGTGTCCCATATGTCATTGGGAGTCTGGGAGGATTCTAGATGGAAGAGAAGTTCTGGAGACATAGACAAGCTCAGTAATCCATAGGCTTCATCACTATGGTTCTACCACTTGACCTTTTCAGCATCAGTGTTGGGTTCTACTTCAGTACCCATGGTGACCCTATACAACCCTTTGCTTCTAAGAATGATTGAAATTTTAACCTTCCATTCATGATAGTTGAAGGGTGTAAGGGGTTTAAGTTTTAAAGAATCCATTTTAAGCTAAATTTAGGTGAAGTTGTGTTGATTGCAAGTTGTGAATTATGTAAAAAAGAGGATGAAAGCAAAGATTTGCAAGTTGTGAAAAGCAATCACACCCCCTCCCAAAATATTAAGCCCCCAAAATATGAAAGTGCACGCTCAAAATATGTTGGACTCATCTGATAATGCATCTTACAGCAATCAGTGCAAGACTAAAGCAAACAGGATGTTGGACTCAGCCGAAAATGCATCCCGAAAGACCCAATTTTTGGCACTTTATAAACTAGTGCATTTTTTACAAATAAAAAGCCTACACTATTGAGAATTTAATTAAGACCACTTTTGTAAAAAATGGCACCCAAATTTGAGCTACCATTTCTAAGATATTAAAGGTTCAATTTTCTCGTAAACTAGTGGTTTTGCAAAAAAAAGCACTAAAACATTAAAAAATGCCTATTTTGTGAGAGAAAGTGGCCTTCCAACCACTCATTATATTTGAAATGGAATGAGGAATCCGAAGGAGGTTTTTGTGAGGGGGAATTGGCCCCCCGCCAACCCAGGCCTCACCCTTCATCTTCGATAGGTGAAGATACAAGTTTAAAATGAAAATCCCCAAATTACAAAACTGTCTAAAAAATTAAATATTTAGTCAAATTGACTGATTTCTATTCTACAAGTCAATTTTTAACTAAAAATAATGAAGCAGAGATAGAATGAAGGATTTCCAAGTGTCCAAGGGGCACCACATGGGATGCCAAGTAAGGAAGGGGTGCATAAATAACACAGTCCAGAATTTAACTCAGAAAAGACAAAATAAATAAATGCAGACCTATGTTGGATGCCGTATGACCTGATGGCACCTTTAAAATAGAGAAAATAAGATGGAAGGACTGCCTGAGACATAGCAAAACTGAATGTGCCTTGCTGGAAGGAGTGTGGTGCAAAGTTGACTACTAACCAGAAGTGCATGGGTTTGTAGGCCAGAAGAATAATAGCAAAAGTTGGGATGCCGTACGGCTATGGTCAACTAGTGGAGAGTGCAGACTACTACTGCTGCTTGGCATGGACTAAATGTTGCTCCTCCCTCTGCTACTCCACATAACAATGGCACCCAAGCTAATTGCTGAACCAACCCTGTTCTTGCTCTGATACCATATCAGAGTTGTTGCCAAAATCTAGATAATGTGAGTGAAATGGAGACGTGAGCACATAAGATGAAGCAAGTGCACACCACATAGATGATAAAGCAATTTTAAAATAACACAAGAAGATAAATTTCACAAGACAAAATGGAGAAAACCAAAATTTGATTAACATGAGATTGTGAAAGTGAGGAATACATATAGGAGAGTAAGTAAGTAACTCCTCCACAAAAGGTGGACAAGGCACCCCAATAATAGACTGTAACTCTTCCATGAAAGGTGGTGACAAGATGCTAAGAATAGAGAAGTAACTCCCATTAAGGGAGTTACTTATGACACCTATGACACATCTATGACACACACGTCCACATAAGCTATCCTATCCCACAAATGTAGGAAAACTCCATGTATACACAAGAAATACAATTTTTCTAATTAATAAATAGGGAAAAATAAAAACCTACACTAATAGTTTTAATTTCTTCTATTTTTCTATAAAATCTTTTAATGTGAATTTCATCATTTGTAATAGGCCCATATTTTTTTATATGTACTAAATATTTATGTTTCAAATTTTCCTCCACATCATTTTGATAACTATGTCTTATACTCTATGCCAGGACTCAAATTTTTACTTGTAGATCCCATAATTATTAAAATCCAAAAAAATACCACCATCAATGTATTAGATGAAGTAATTAAGGATGAGGAAGGATGATGATGGATTGGGTAGGGATGATGAGGGAGTCTTTACAGATGACAAGGGATGGTAAGAGTCAATGAAGGAGTAGTTAGGGAAGATGAGAGAGTGATTAAGGGTGATGATAGATGGTGAGGGTTAATTAGAGAGTTATAAGGGTGAAATGAGTGATTATAGATGATGAAGGATGATTCAAAAATGATTAGGGATGTTGAGGGCCAATTAGGGAGTGATTAAGGATGATAATGGAGAGATTATAAATAATAAAGAATGATGAGGATTAATAAGGAAGTGATTAGGGATGATGAGGGATGAATATGGAGTGAGTAGGTATGATGAGGGACAATAAAGAAGTGATTAGAGATGATGAGGGATTATAAGTTATGGTGAGATAAATTGAGTGAGTGGTTAGGGATGATATAAGGGAGTTATTAAAAATGGTGAGGTATGGTGAGGGTCAATTAGGGAGTGATTAGGTATAATGTGGGATGAGGAGGGAGTGATTATGGATGATGAGGGACAATGAGGGTAAATGAGGGAGTGACAAGGGATGATGAGGGGTAGTGAGGGACAAAGAGGGATTGATTAGTGAAAATGAGAAATGAAGAGAGTGAGCACAGTTGATGAGGGATGAGTAATAAGTAATCAAGGATGAGGGAGAAATGATGAACAAGTTACATTAACATAAAGTGGTCATTTTATGTGTGTAGGTCATCAATGAGACCTATGCTACCATAATCACACCACTTTGGAACAAGTTCAAACTAATTGGTTTGAACTTCAATCTTGACAAATCTATGAATCCTATTCAAATTATAAGAAATAATCTAGAAGGAACAAAAAATTGAAAAATGACTATATGTTTTTAAAAAGTAGACATAAATTGCAAAAGTTATGCCCTAAAATCCCTAGTTTCAATACTTAGAACTTGAAAAATGCCTAAATACTAATCATATTGGATTTTGAAAAACTATTTTCCACATCATAAGTCATTCATCTATGAGATCAAATCTAATAAATGTAGAGTGACCTTAATTTGTTATATTTATTAAAATAAATTTAAAGTATAAGGAATTAAATGTAACAATATAAATACAAACTTATACTTCAACTCAAGATTGGATTCATGTACATGTTTAAATGATTTTATGTGTTAAACAATAATAATCAGATCCTTTTATTTTCTTCACAATAATGTGATCATGCTATTAACTTGACCACATTATATATTAATGTGGTTGTGTTATATATTAACGTGATGATGTTATGGCTTGATAATTACCAAGCCATAATTTAAATAACATGATCACATAATATCAATAATGTGTTTCAGGGGATAAAAACTTATTTATCACTTAAAATATAATATTACCTACTTTATACTAGTTTTATCAAGAATTTAAGGGTTCATTTTCAAGATATGACACTTTTAGTGTCATAAACCCTTCCCTAGGATTTCTTTGTATTTATAGAACTTGAGAGCACTAACAATTTAATATCTCAAATTTAAATTATATTAATACATATACACATTCATTTATCATTAATTTTTTTTACTTAGACCCTCTATTCATAAAAATGCGCAAGACTTTTTCTTATATGAGTGGATTGTATCACAAAAATAGTGTATTTTAGAAATTATAATCAAAATGAATACTATATAATAATGAAATAGATCAAAAAATAGTTGAATAATGTTTTACAACATATAAATAACTTTTTAAAATGTTTTAAAATCATAAACAAGCCTTTATTTATTCTCTTATGCTTCCAAATGAATAGTACAGTCCTAAAACTTCCAACCACCATTACACAAATATGTAAACATTCTTTTTATTATTATTTATCTTAATTTTTTTTATACTATATCTATAGTTTTAACTATATCATATTTAAATTAAATTTGTAAACTTGGTTTCCTATGATAATAATCCCTCAACTACCTTAAAATTGATTAATACAAGTTAAATTTAGTCATGCTCATACATTGGATAAGGCTTATCAAGGTAAGTTGCATAGTTTGAAACATTTAAAATAATGGTAATTAGTAAATAATATTTCAAACATTTTTAAATACCCAAATGATAACTTACATAATGATCAAGTTACTTTAAACCTACCAGAACTCACCAAACAGGTCAAAACTAATTCAAAAATTCAAATTTTTGGTTTTGGGAGGAAAAATCCAAAAACACCCATAAATACCCTAGTACCAATAGTTAAAGCCTAGATAATACTTATTATTTATCAAACATGACTATTAATTACTAATAAAATTACAAACTGATACATTTAGTCTATGTGCAATGATGCACATGCATCATACTACCAGGGACCAAAAGATTTGTTCATGAGATCCTACTCATGAGTTCTTCAACAGTGTTACCATGCTTGATGATCTATAAAGGTTCCATATATATCTAATTATCAATGCAATGGTTTTTCCACTTGAATACTCATTAAAATTATTCTTTATCCCTTTTCTTCTTCACTACCTTCTTGTCTAGAATGGATTCAATTTGATCTCATTTTACCTTTGGTATTTATTACTCCTAATGGATGATCTAATATTCCTTATATTCAGTTATTTTATTATAAGTTATCATATTAGATGAAATGACATACGTATACTAAAATAAATATAGGTGAGATTCCAATATCAATTAGAAGCTCCAATTCATAAGCGTCAATAAAAAAATGTTTCTTAAGCCCTTACAATGTCCAACCTTGTTTATTTCCAACTTTTTATATTCCACTTTTGGAAATAATTCTTTCTTGAGGTGAGAAATAAATAAATAACCTTAATAAAAATTAACTTATTTTCTTTTCAAATCATCACTTTTAGTATACATATTTGGGCTTTTCTTTGGCTATCACTTTAGTTATTCATGCAACTCTTAGCTATTAAAAAATCCTCACCTTTTGTACTTATTCTCTCTTTCTTGAATATATTACTAAAATAATAAGATCCTCTTGGATGTATTTCATACAAAATCTTAAAAGTGATATAATTTTACTTCTATTTAGATAATCATTGTATGCAAATTTTGCTTGAACTAGTAATTGATCCCACTATTTGGGATGGTCAATTACCAAGCTTCTGAGAATATTTCCAAGGATTATGTTGACCATCAGTTTGAGGATGGTAATTTTAAATAAATATTAGAGTATTTCATAATTTATTCCAAAGCGTCCTCTAAAATTCTCCCATAAATTTGGTATCCTTGTCTGAAATAATACTCCTAAGAAGAACATGTAATCTTACTACATATTTAAACATCAGTTTATAAATATGAGGTGTGTCACTTGTATCTTTGTAAGGAATAACATTTTTCATTTTATAAAACCTATAAAACACTAAAAATGTATAATTATTACATTTTTTTCTTTGGAATCCCAATTATAAAGAACATACTTACCAAATCCCATGGCCTATTAGGAATGTGAGATGGTTGATACTCTTATGTTTTGAATTATTCCTTTATTATATTAATATATTATACATCTAAAAAAAACTAGTTAAAATAATCTTACATTAATATCCAATAATAGTGTGTATTTACTTGATCAAGTGTCTTATCTTGCATAAAATATCTTACTAAGCTATCAGTATTTTTCTCATTTAGTAAGTTCTCTCTCATGGATCTTCTTGGTATGCATATATGGATAAACTTGAATAAAATTCATTATTTCCTCATATAGTCCATGCATTGAATTATATATTTGGCTATTGGGTTCTCACATGTTTCATATGCCTATTTCCAACTAAGGTCTTCCTTGTATAACTCTTTCAATGTGTCAAATCCCAAGATATTCACTTGAGACTCCTAAAAAATTATACCTATCCTACTTAGAGAATATGAAACCTTATTATATTTTCCTCTTATTCCCTATAAACAAATAAAATATTTGAAAAAAATAAATCCACTTCACATTACATTGACCTATTTTAGTCTGACTACTAATAAACTACAAAGCATGATTATAAATATAATTAACAAAATCTTTAAGCATCAAGTAATGCATCCATTTATTCAAGTTTTGAATAATATCATAGAAATATTAGACATATGTTGAATATTTCAAATTTTCATCAGTATGTTTATCATTAAAGTAGGCATTTCATTTACCTTCTTGACTCAAAATAACTCCTATGGTAGTCCCAATAACATCACACTCTACTTGAAAAAGTTTACCAAAATCATGAAAAACTAGGATGGGTTGGTTTGTAATATTATTATTTATAAATTAATTTTTTTATTTATTATATAATTTAGTCAATATAAATATTTATTTGTTTCCCTTTATTGTTTCTACAATTGGATCACAAATACTACTACAATTTCTTATAAACTTTTTTGTAAAAACTAGCCAAACCATGAAAACTTCATACCTCATATGCACTCCTTTGTGTAGGCCACTTTAATTGGATTTTAATTTATACTTATTCATATTAAATCCTTTTTATGAAATAAAAAATATGAAGTAAATTAACTTTATCTTTAAGAAAGTGTATTTTTTGAGGTTTATTAGTAACTTTTCTTCTTATAGATTACTCAAAACTGGTATAAGATGTTCAAAAACCTCTTCCATTTATTAAATATAAATAAAATTATCATTTGGGTAAATATAAAAAAAAATAACTATGAAATCTTTTTGTACCTCATTCATAATCATTGTAGAGGTGCTTGGAACATTGGTTAATCCAAATGGAATTATGATTCATTCATAGAGTCCATAATTTGTATTAAGGGATATATTTCATTGATATACCTATCTAATTCTAATCTGATGATAGCCACTTTTCAAATATATCTTGGAAAAACACCTTGAGCCACTTAAAAAATCCATTAGATAATCAATTCTAACAAATAGAATCTACACTACATTGTTATATTATTTATGGACATGAATTAGTACACATTAGTCAATCTCCATTCTTATTATGTATTATCATTATTAGAAGAACATAAGGACTCAAAATCTCTCTCTCTCTCTAAATAACCTATTTTAAAACAATTCTTACACTTGTTTCTAGATTTCCCTATTTTTGTTTGGTGTCATCCAATAAGGTCCATTATTTTGTAGATTGGTCCCTAGTTTTAGATATATGTGATGGATGATGAATCTCCTTTTATGTAGTTCATTTGGTAAGTCATACATGACTATATAAATAAAATATTTAAGCAAATTCTAAATTTATATAGGTAGATTAGTCAACTTAATAGTTGTGATTACTAATTTAGGCTTAGTAATAAGTGAATAACATACCTATTCCTTTTTGATTTGTTACAAGAATTCATTTTCACTTTTTAACAACAATATATGATTTCCATCAAGTTATACATCATCCTTATTCAATGGTATAAGGGTGTAATTCTTATCATCTTTATTAAAGGTGTAGGTGTTGCTTCTCCCATCATGTATGGATTTCAACTCAAGATGCTAAGGTATACCCAAAATAACTTGAAAAACATCCATAGGAATGAAATCACACATATACCCATACTTATAGATACCTATCTAAAATTCCACCTTAAATTACTCATTAACTAAGACTTGAAGTCTTTTTTGTATCTAAGACGCTTTATAGGGAGGAGGGTATGTTAATTTATTCAAGCCTAACTTGTAAACCATTTCAGAAGATACTAAATTATCAATACTTCCACTATATTTAATTAATTTTCATCAGTTACCCTTTGACTTCCATGTGGATATGAATAATGTCTTTCTTTGTGTAGGATCCTTAATCTCCTTGTTATGTTTGAAAAAGACTCTCTTTACGAGCAAGGATTGTCCATATTTAGGTGCATCTTCATGAGAATCTTATCCATAGTATTCTCACCATCTTGGATAATTTGAGAATTCCATTGATTTAAAAGGATTCTCTTCATATCCATAAGATCTATTCCCATACTTATTAGATTTGAAACATCTACCAGCAAAGCCTCTTCCTCTATCTCTAGTAAATGGTCTCCTACCTCTAAAAAAATAACCACATTTTTTAGGATGATTTGGGATTTGTGGAATAATATATTAATAATGATGTGATGGTATATTAATCATTAAATCATGTTGTCCTCTTCCTATAAAAATTGTGTTTCTACCTCTTCAATGTTGAGTCTATCTCCTAGACAATGTCTCCTCTTCTTTAAGAGTAAATTGATAATTGTATTTAATTAATATTAGTGATAAAATACTGATCTAATATTTAGTATTAAACCTTAATCCATTTATATATCTATGCATCTTTTCATCATCTTCTTCTATATGTCCTTCTGAGATAGTTAGCTTATATAACTCTTTTATGTAGTCCTTGACTATCATCTCCATTTACCTCAGTTTTTA
>JARHVA010007581.1:512500-649466 GCA_037957365.1 Torreya grandis
ATTTGTTTTTCTCAATGCACGGAAAGAAGTCACACTTATTGAAAGTTTGCAACTTTCAATGTCCACTTGGCGATTTGATCCTTCCTTCATTGTTCCTTTTTTTTGGTTAATTGAATCTGGTCCTAGATTCAATTTTTTGTTCTATTCCTTCATCACATTTTATTGGCCTTGGCCTTAAAGTCTGTGAATGTATTTAGGTCTGTATATTCAAAGGATCAACAACTAGTTCATTGTCTTGAATTTGACATCTTTGGGTGCATCACCCCTTGGTCCTTCTTTAGCTTTTCTGTTTGGCACTTTTTCGGATTGAACTTGCCCTTTTAGGCCTTAAGAAATGACCTAATTTCTTGTTTCATGTCTTCCCAAAGGGAAGGTGACCCTTCGGCTTCAAAGAAGTATCCTTTAATTTGTCAGCTGAGAGTCCCCCACAAGGGCACCTACCATTTGGGCTCCCTCGGTGGCCTTTTCTTTAGTAGACTATTCATCGGGCTTTCCTGCGAATAATTCTCATAGGTACTTTCCCTGGGTTTTCTCTGTAGGCAAATTCTCATGGACAAAAAGTCTGGGGACAAATTCTCGTGAACAAAAAAATCCATGGAAATTTCTTGTGGACAAAAAGTCTATAGAAATTTCTTTGCCTCTGTCAAATCCTTCGATTTTTCTTGCACCCACAGCTGGTTCTTGAATTCTTCAAACATTTTGTTCGAAGGAATTCCTTTAGATAAAAGTCCAAAATAATTATGATTGTTTGCCTTAAATTTTTATTTTGAAGGAATTTACCATTGTGACCTTCTTTGAAAATGACCCATCTGAAGGGTGTTTTTGTCGACCAAGTGCCCTCCACAAAGGCACTTGTCCTTCAGGAGGCTCTTTGAAATTTTACATTGGATCGCTCATTTGAAACATGCTGTTGAACCACTCTATTGAACCAGGGCATTGAACCGATTGGTTGAACCAAATGTTGAACCAAGGTTTTGAACCTCTTCATTGAACCAAGGCTTTAAACCAAAATGGTTCAACTTGATGGTTCAATTGAATGAACCGAGTCGATGAACTGCTCCATTGAACCACAAGATGTTGAACCTCTTCGTTGAACTAAGGATTTGAACCAAAATGGCTCAAGCTAATGGTTCAAGCTGATGGTTCTTTTGATTGAACTAAAGTGATGAACTAGCTATTGAACCAAAAGATAATGAACCAACCATTGAACCAAGTTTTGGTTCAATGATTCAAATAAAGCCTTGAACTGACTGACGAACCATGTGACATTGAACCAATAGTTGAACCAAATGCATTGAACCTACTGCTGATGCTTGCTAATGGAGATTTTTGTTTAAACCAAAGCACTAAACCAATCCTAAAAATAACCAAGTGTTAGAAACCAATTCTTTGGATTGAACCCACCTGCAGAAGTCATGAAGCCCATTGAACTTGTAGAAATGAACCTTCTTGCAGAGTCTATAGAAATCAAGTCTATAGAAATAAACCTATAAATCCCATTGAACTTGGTCTACAAAGTCATATATTTTCTCTTCTTGCTGAGTCTATAGATTTTATCTTCTTCCAGAGTCCATAGATTCAAGCCTGCATAGTCCATAGATTTAAGCCTGCAAAGTCTGTAGATTTCTAAGAATCTTGAAAAATGAGGAATTTGAATTCCCAAGATAAATTTTAAAAAGGAAAGATACAATTTTGGTCTATAGGACCAAAATAGTTCAAATGTTGTCCCACAAATGAGTGATATTTTTGGGGAACAACAGTTGGCTTCAGTTGGGGAACTTTTATTAATTGCAAAAAGAATTGAAGGGAGTAGAATTCAGAATCTCCTATGTCTTCATGTGTACCATTAGGTTACGGAGTCATGCTACCCAGAAATGAAAGGCATCAAAAAGAAAACAAACAAAACAAAATAGAATTAAAAACTGTATAAATACACATATATACAGATGCAATGATTTGACACTTCAAGAGTTGAAATGTTTCAGATGCTGCCCATTGTGAGGAAGAGAAAAGAGTGTGCCATCTTGATATTTTAGTAGAAATATATTTTCACCAATGTGTTGATGAATTATAAATGGGCCTCTCCAAAGAGAGTCAAACTTTCCATGCATCCCCTTTGTTTCTCTCCTTTTGTCCCATAGCAGGACTTGATCCCCAATCTGGAAATCATGATTTTTAGTGTTTTGGTCAAAGAGTTTCTTTACCAGATTTTGATGAGCAGAAATTCTATCCACCACCATCAGTATCTATTCTTCCAGATCAGTCAAGCACATGATTCTTTTATCAAGAGAACTTTCATATGTCTGATCTTCAATTGCCTTTGCCAATTTCAAGGCTGGAAATTCTAAGGTGATTGGTATTTCAGCATTGATACCATAAAGAAGTTAAAAATGAGACATACCAATTGCCCTCTTTGGTGTGATTCTATCTACCCATAGAGCATCAACCAATGCTTTATTCCATGTCCTTTGATTGTCATATGTTATCTTCTTGATGATAGTTACCAGGTTCTTATTGTTGGATTCATCTTGTCCATTCCCTTGTAGAAAATAATCAGAAAAGTGAGAGAGTATAGTTCCATAATGGAAACATAATTGTGTAATCTCTTGAGAGGTGAAACAAGCTACATTATCAGTAACAATTTTGATTGGAACTCCAAAAATGAAAATGATATTCTCTTTGAGGAAGTTGCATACAACTTCTGAAGTAGCATGCTTAGTTGGGATTACTTCTACCCACTTGGTGAAATAGTCAATTACTGTAAGGACATAATCTGTCCAGCACTTGAAGATGGGTTTATTGTCCAAATGAAATCAAGTCCCCATTATTGGAAAGGTTCTTCTATGATCACTGGCTTGAGAGGCATAGCAGCTAACTTGGGTCTTCCAACAAATTGCTGACAGAGTTCACATTTTCTCACCCACTTATGTGCATCTTGGAAAAGAGTTGGCCAGTAATACCTAGCTCACAAAATCTTGTGAGTAGTCACAGGAGTATAAAAATATCCTCCATAGGCCAGATTGTGGAAATATTTCAAAAGCTATCTTTGTTTCTCTTTGTCTACATAGCGAAGGAATACTCCATCTATGCTTCTCTTGTATAAGCCATTGTCCCAAAGGACAAAATTTACAGCTTTCAACTTGATAGTCTTCCTTTATTTGTAAGAAAAATGAGCAAGAAATTCACCATAAGTAAGGAAAGAAGCAATACTTGAATACCACTCATTGGTAGTGGAGACAAAAAGGACTGTTGGTGTCTCTTCCACTTCAGTTTCTTCACACTGTGTGTCTTCTGGCTTATTGTCAGCAATTAATTGGCATATGCCTTTACCCCTGACCAGCTTTGTCAGTTTGATGTCTAAATCAAACTTTTGGATCTTTGCAATCCAATTACCTCTTTTTGTGCCAAACTCTTGTTGAGTTAATATAGACTTGACTGTAGTGTCAGGAACTAAGGCAGTAGTGTGTGAATTCAGAATATAGAATCAGAAATGTTTGACTGCTTTCACCAACACATAAGCATGCCTCTCTATATTTGAATATTTCATCTCATGAGTTTTGAGAGGGTAATGCATGAAAGAGATATGAGATTCCATACCTTCCTTGTCCTGTTGAACAAGAATTGTTGAAAGTGTGTGTTCAGACGCATAGCTATATATGATGAAATCTTTTTTGTAATCTAGGTAAACCAAGGTAGGGGCATGAGCAATGGCAGTTTTAATATCTTAAAATGCTACCTTGCCTTCTTTAGTCTAGCTGAAGATGGTCTTCCCTTTCATCATGTTCACAATGTGTCTAGTCTTCTTAGCAAATTCAGGGATGAATCTCCATAAGAAATTCATATTTTTGATGAAAGAATGAACAATATGCTTACTTGTAGGTAAATTAAGCTCTTAAATAGACTTGAATTTGTCTGAGTCAATCTTTATGCCTTCTTTTGACATAATGTGTCCAGGGAGTTTCCCCTCTGTTACTCCAAAAACAAACTTTTTAGGATTTAAGGAAATACCATTCTAGCGACAACACTCCAACACTTGTAGATGGCGTACATGATCAGATCGATGCTTTAAAAAGATAGTCAAGTCATCAAGGTATACCACTATGAATTTACTAATCTCATCTTTGAAAGCCAGATCCATAGTTCTCTAAAAGGTAACACCAACATTTATTAAACCAAAAGGCATTCTTTTATATGCAAATGTACCCCAAGGTGTGGTGAATGCAGTCTTGTGTTGGTCTATTTTACCAACTTTAACTTAATTATATCCTGAGAAGCCATCCGGCATTGATAACATCTCTGAACATGTCACTGTTTGAAGCACTTGATCCATAATTGGCAAAGGATAATTATCCTTCAAAGATGCTTGATTTAGATTTTTGAAATCTACACAAATGCCATTTTTTCCATTCTTCTTCATTACAGGAACTATGTTTGCAATCCATGTGGAATGATGGATTGGGAAGATGATTCTAGCATTTAATAATTTTTGTATCACAGACATAATAGTACATGATATTTCAAATTATACTGTCTAGATTTTTGCTTGTATGGCATTGAGTCGGCCTTGAGAAGAATGTCATGGTAGATTTCATCTGGTTTGAGAGACTTCAAGTCTTCATAAAAATATGCTAAGACATCTATGTATTGATGGAGCAAAGAGCTGAACTTAAATCTTTCTTCAAGGGTGAAACACTTGCCAATATTGACCATCTTGGGATTTTCTTCAGTAGTCAGATTTACTTGATCGAATCCCTGAGATAAACTTTAATCTATTTGTTGTTGTTTGATGAATTTATCATGCTTGTCAAATAGCTTCTCATTAATATCTGAACTAGATTCAGAGGCTGATTCATTCTTCTAAGATTCACTGCCTTCAAAATGTAGTTGTTCAAAATTGTCTTTTCATTCTAGGAAAGAAATGATTTGATGATCATCATTGAATACTCACCAATGATCTGCATTGTCAGGAACACTTGTGTATAGACCAGCTGAATAGTATACCTATCTTGTTTGAAATCTGAATGAGGAACTAGGAGAGTTCCTTAAACAACAAGTGCATTAGCTCTGTCATTAGACTCTCTGGGTATGGTAGAAATGTTGAAATCATCAAATCTTTCAATTTGGTCCCAAACCAAGTTATGGTAGTGGTGTAATCTTCAATTATTGGTTTGGTATTAGTTCCTCACTTGACAAACCACTAATTCAGCATCTCCTTTGCCATGAAGAAACTTGATGCCTTTTTTTTGAGTAGCCTTCATGCCAAGCAGCAGAGATTCATATTCAACTATATTGTTAGTGTTGCTAAACTATAATTTGTAAGATGAAGGGAACATATCTCGTTGTGGAGATATCTAAACAATCCCAGCTCCTGAATTGGTAGAGGAATAGCTACCATCAAATTCCAAAGTCTATATCTCATCTGATACTGATTTTTTATTAGACTTTTCTTCATTAGAGATAGAGGATCCTTCTTCATCTATATTTTAGCCTACTAGTTCTTCTATTGTTTTAGTTGAATTGATATCTGAGTTGACCCTTTCAATAATTATATCAGATGTTGCATGCACTTCATTTGTGGATAGAAAATAGTTACCCATACTTGCAAATTCAATAAGGATTTGAGCTTCAGGGGCTGAGCTTTGGGTGACCACATATTTTACTTCCTTTTCAGGGAGCAACCTCTTCATTACACCTTGTACAGGGATCCTTGCCTTAGACAGATCCATGCTTAGTTCTCCTCCCATATCTTTGTAGAAATTTTGTCCAAGCAAAATGTCATAGGATGCTGGAACATCAGATACCAAGATAGTCATCTTGATTCTCTTGTCTGGGAAGGCTGCAAATGCAAATTGGGCATCTTTGATTTGCCCCAATAATGGTACTTGCTTGTTCTCTATGGAAAAACATCTCTCAAAAGTTTTGGTCAATGTGAGACCAAGAGACTTAGCTACTTTAGCAGGCATAACATTATCAAATGCACCTGAGTCTATAATACAGTTACTTAGCTTGTGGCCATTAATTAATAGGGAAACATAGAAAAGTTCTATTTTTCTAAGAACAGCTAGGGGAGTAATGACCAGATTATTTGGAATAGGCATGTTCCTTAGAGGATCAAGAATTACCTTTTTAGTCTTTTGTCCTATAGGGACGGTTTGGTTTTTAACATATTGGACCAGCTTATTCAATTGATCAGGATTGGACTGCAAATATTTGAAATTAGATATTTGTATTTTTGTCTTTTTAACATGATCGATTATGTCAAATGGTTGAATTGAGCTAGGTATAGAGAAAGGTACTTCAACTTTTTGAGTTTTAGGAGGGATGGGAGGTGGGCTAGTTTGCGAGATTGAAGTAGAAGGGGAAGGTGAAATTGATGTATTTGCCTTTTGGGTGATTACAAGATCCTTTGACTAAAAAGGTAGAGTAGTTCCATGCTTAACAATCATAACTGCTGGCTGTGGTTGCTCTTCTATTTTCTCTTTATTAGCCTACTGGACTGATTGGTTTTTGGACCTAGTAAACACTACATATGATCTATCAAAATCTTCTCCTTTGTTTTTAGGTTCATTTTGGTAGTTCAAGAAACCAATATGGGAGTCACCAGCTGATTCATCTCGATTGTCTTCAAGGAGATCAATGCTATTTTCTTGATTCAATTCAGGCAGGAAAGAGAACTCTGATTTTGCTTCAAGATATCCCATTGCTGAATTGGTTGGAGGAGCTTCCAAGGCAAGTTTCCCTTGTGGGGGAGGAATGCAATTTTGTTGCCCTTGATTCCTGGTAGCATTGCCCTAATATGAATGATTTGGGAATGTCCTTCTATATGAAGGAGCAAAAGACATTCCTTGAGCCATTTGCCAATTTCTACACCATTGGATCTGTGGTGCCTATAGATGCATATTTAGAAGATGATGAAGCTCTATTTTTATTTGGATCTCTTCTTATCTTCCGTGCTAAGATGAGATCATCTTTCACCTTAATGGCCAAAATTTGAGCTACAACAAGATCTATTTGACCAACACATCTCAAGAGAAAACTTACTTTAGGTAGCTGAGAATTCATGAAAAAGCATTTGAGATTCTCATCTGTAGGTTGAGCAATTACAGGGATTCTATTCCTTAGTTTGCTAAATTTGGCTATGAAGTCCCTCATTGGTTCATGAGGCTCTTTCTTCTTCTATGTAAGTTGAGCCAGAAGTGTATGTGCATCTTCTGCAGGTTTGAATTTGGCTTCAAACTTAGCTTTGAGAGTATTCCAATCAGTCATTGACAGAGCCTGTAAATGATAAAACCAATATGCAGCAGCACCTTGTAATGTTTCTACAAAAATCTTGATTGCTACATCTCCAAATTGTACTCCGATTACTCCACAAGCTATGCTGAAGGCTGCAATGTGTTAATCAGGATAAACTTTCCCATCACCATAGAATTTGGAGAAATTCTTCTTTGAACTACGTGGAAGCTCATGTAGAGGTGGAGTAAGATTGAGAGGACCAAAATCATTACCCCAGGGGCCTTAAACTACCATTGTAGGATTATGAAAAGGAGGGATAACAAATCTTAGAGGGGTAATTATTGGCAAAGCTTTATCAACAACAAGAGTAGATACTTCACCTGGCAATGGAGATCTGACTTTAGTAGGAGGAAAACTCTTGGTTCATTGGAGATGAGATGGTGAAGGAAACAGATCAAAATCACTTTGTTATACCAAATTGAATACAGGGTCAATGACACCTTTAGCCCTTTGGCTTCGTGTATACCTTGAATCTTCCAGATTGTGAAATAGAAATGGAAAAGAATTGACCTTGCTTCAGTTAAAGCTTGAGGCTTTAAACTATGCATTCTTTCCCAGTTAGTGTGGAGGTCAATGGATAGATTATAAATGGATAATGGATTTTATATATCCAGTAGAGTCGTCGAAAACTATTGGTTGAATATTTTGTCGATCAACATACTGATAAACAAAATTGGTCTGATAAGCCAAAGTAGGAAGATTAGTCATCCAAATTTGTAGGTTTACCACATCAGAAGGAGACTGACCTCTCCTCTCATCAAGGGGAGGTTCTTTGTGTATATATATATAAATAGAAAATAATACTCAAAGGTATGACAAACCATCCATCTCTCTTTCTTCAGAGATGATGCATTCAAATCAAAGGAAAAACTCAAGAGAAATAACAAACAACACTCCTCTTCTTTTAGAAGTACTATATATATATATATATATATATATATATATATATATATATATAGAAAATAATACTCAAGGGTAGGACAAACCATCCATCTCTCTATCTTCAGAGATGATGCGTGCAAATCAAAGGAAAAAATCAAGGGAAATAATAGACAGCACTCCTCTTCTTTCAGAAGTACTCTCTCTCTCTCTCTCTGTGTGTGTGTGTGTGTGTGTGTGTGTGTGTGTGTGTGTGTGTGTGTGTGTGTGTGTGTGTGTGTGTGTGTGTGTGTGTGTGTAAAATAATACTCAAGGGTAGGACAAACCATCCATCTCTCTTTCTTCAGAGATGATGTGTGTAAATCAAAAGAAAATTTCAAGGGAAATAATAGATAGCACTCCTCTTATTTCAAAAGTACTATTCAACAAACCACAAGAATACTCCTGGTAGTAACAAAAAAATGTAGCAAAGGATGTAATAACCAGAAAATCAAGATGCAACACAAAGTCTCTACCTGAATCACTCAATAGTAAGATACGAAGGACAATGAGGGCAAAAAGTCTTCCCAAAGTCCTTTACTCAGATTTGAAAAGAAAACACACTGAAAGGCAATTATGGGGGCACAAAGTCTCTCCACAGTTGACTCTTCAGGACACCTTCCTGACTAATTTCACTAATCATGCTTTTTGAATTAAAAGAACAGAGAATATATCAAGTTAAAATACA
The DNA here is from genome assembly GCA_037957365.1 of Torreya grandis. NCBI lineage: Eukaryota > Viridiplantae > Streptophyta > Pinopsida > Cupressales > Taxaceae > Torreya > Torreya grandis. The sequence goes on from JARHVA010007581.1 coordinate 521,400, forward strand.
TAAGAATAGTTTCCCCAACAACAAAGATATCACAGCACAAAGTCTGAAAAATCACTTGCTTTCTTATTCCAATAACAAAATATGATCAACAAACTGAGATCAAAGTCTTAGAAGTGCCTTTAAATTTGGGTAGAGTTTCATTTTGATTGTCAAAAAAGAGATCCTTAGATAGCCACTTCAAGATGGACTCGAGAACAATAACACATCATGTTGCACTAAAAACTATTAGGAAGACAGGCTAGAAATTAGGGGCATCTACCCATTTGTTTTTCTCAATGTAGGGAAACAAGTCACACTTATTGAAAGTTTGCAACTTTCAATGTCCACCTAGTGATTTGATCCTTCCTTCATCATTCCTTCTTTTCTGGTTAATTGAATCTAGTCTTGGATTCCATTTTTTGTTCTATTCCTTCCTCGCTTTCTACTGCCCTTGGCCTTAAAGTCTATGAATATATTCAGGTTTCTAGATTCAAAGGATCAATAGCTAGTTTGTTGTCTTGAATTTGACATCTTCAGGCATGTCACCCCTTGGTCCTTCTTCAGATTTTCTATTTGGCACTTTCCTAGATTAAGCTTACCCTTTCAGGCCTTAAGAAATGACCAAATTTCTTGTTTCATGTCTTCTCAAAGGGAAGGTGACCCTTTGGCTTTAGGGAAGTATACTTTAATCAGTCAATCGAGAGTCCCCTACAAGGGCACCCACCCTTTGGGGTCCTTCGGTGGGCTTTTATTTAGTGGACTATTCATTGGGCTTTCTTGCGGACAATTCCCATGGGTATTTTCCTCAAGCTTTCTCTGCAGGCAAATTCCCATGGACAAAAAGTCTGAGGACAAATTCTCGTGGATAAAAAATCCATGGAAATTTCTTGCAGACAAAAAGTCTACAAAAATTTATTTACCTCTATCAAATCCTTCAGGTTTTCTTGCACCCGTGGCCAGTTCTTGAATTCTTTCAAACTTTTTGTCCGAAGTAATTCCTTTGGACAAAAGTCTGAAAGAATTATGACTATCTACCTTAAACAAAATTTCTGAAGGAATTTGCCTTTGTGGCCTTCTTTGAAAATTACCCTTCTGAAGGGTGGTTTTGTTGACCAAGTGCCCTCCGCAAGGGCACTTGTCATTCGGGAGGATCTTTGAAATTTTACATTGGATCGCTCCTTTGAAACAAGTTGTTGAACCACTCTGTTGAACCAAGGCGTTGAATTGCTTGGTTGAACCAAACATTGAACCAAGGCTTTGAACCTCTTCATTGAACCAAGGCATTGAACAAAAATGGTTCAAGCTGATGGTTCAATTGAATGAACCAAGTCGATGAACCGCTCCATTGAACGAAAAGACATTGAACCTCTTCGTTGAACCAAGGCTTTGAACCAAAATAGTTCAAGCCGATGGTTCATTTGATTGAACTAAAGTGATGAACTAACTGTTGAACCAAAAGATGATGAACCAACTGTTGAACCATGTTTTGGTTTAATGGTTTAAACAAAGCCTTGAACCGACTGATGAACCATTTGACGTTGAACCTACCGTTGAACTAAATACATTAAACCTACTGTTGATGCTTGCCAATGGAGATTTTTGTTTAAACTAAGGCACTAAACCAATCTCAAAAATGACCAAGTGTTATAAACTGATTCTTTTGATTTAACCCACCTGTAGAAGTCATGAAGCCCGTTGAACTTGTAGAAATGAACCTGCTTGCAGATTTCGTAGAAATCAAGTCTGTAGAAATCAACTTGTAAATCCCATTGAACTTGGTCTACAAAGTCTATATATTTTCTCTTCTTACTGAGTCCATAGATTTTCTCTTCCTACAGAGTCCATAGATTCAAGCCTACAGAGTCCATAGATTTAAGCCTGCAGAGTCCGTAGATTTTTTAGAATCTTGAAAAATGAGGAATTTGAATGCCCAAGACAAATTTTGAAAAGGGAAGAGACAATTTTGGTCTGTAGGACCAAAATAGTTCAAATGTTGTCCCAAAAATGAGTGATATTTTTGGGGAACAACACAACCATACATCACTCATCGAGGAAATATGATTCATGATGTTCTTCATTAGGAATGTACCTTGAATATAAATACACGAGGGTAACTCAACTTATAGTGGTAAGATACCATGAAAACCATATACTAACCATATGGGAGTTGTCATCATGGTAGTATGAATGATAGTATGATAATATGAAAGTGCATGATAGATATTGAGGTACCAGTCAAAGCAAGAGTATCTAATAGTCTTTTTAAATTTTTTGTTGAGAAAATTTTAGTGGTTTCAATTTGACCATTCACTAAGGGCGATATGGTGTGGAAAAATTATGTGTCATTTCAAGTAATTTGTTTTAAAGTTACCACCATTATCAAATCCTTACTTATTCAAGTGGAAAGCTATTATTAGCCTAAAATTGCCACTTCAGATGTCATGTACTAGGATAAAAAAATAAAATAAAAACATGTGGATCTACATATAAATAGGTATTTTTATGAGCTTTATAATAATATATATATTTTAAAAAAATTTAATAATATTTAATATCCATTTTTATTTATTTAGTAAAATATATTTATTTATAAAATAAGGTACCATATGTTTGAGGCACTAGGAAAAATAGGAGACTATGGCCAAAAAAATTGATAAATATCAATGCACTCGACTTTAATGTCCTTGTTAAAATGGTGAAAAAAATAGTCTATTTTCACACACACACACACATTGTGAGGAGAAGACATAAGCATTGATATTCATTGTCTTGATCATTAAAAATTAATTAAAAAGTATTTTTAATCAAAAAATTATAAAAGATTAATATTGCACTATGTCCATGTTTCTAAGACCTCTTTGCAAAAAATATTGAAAATTATGAGGAAATCAAGTACTCAATACAAATTTTTGTACATGAAACATACACATTGTGTATTTAAGTATTAAAAAATATATTTTTTATTTTTTCAAAAAAAGAATAAATGTAATATACACTTAAAATTAAACATTTCATTAGTTTACACCATTTTCACATTTTATATGGTTAAGTCATTATTGTTTATAAAAATTGAGAAATGTTCACATTTTTAATTTTTATTGGCCCCTTTATACCAAATAGTAGGACACAGTATTATGCTTTAACCCTAAAATAAAGTGTCAATGTTTACTAATGCAAATAAATTAAAACTTTGGTTAATCCTAAAATTATGATTTTTGATTTGGGTTTAGAGGTATCTAGTTCTTTAAGGGATTGTGCTTCAATATCAATGAGAAAATCATGAAAATAATATGTAAGTGAAATTGCTTAATTAAGACATTCAATATAATGGATATATTCATTGGGAAGAATATCACAAAGGAAATTTTTATTTGGTGTAGGTATGGAAATAAGTTGATTAGTGATCACTTAACCCTTAAACAATATTTACAGGACAATTTTTAAGTTATATTTAATTAATAGTACCGTCCATTTTATAATTATATATCCAAGTAATAAAGGTTTGGAAAATAAGTGGTGAAGTGGATAAAAATTTATAATAACATAATTAGTTTAATAAAATATGTAATGTCAAATCATTTCAGTGGATAAATAGATAATGAGGCAACAAGGTTCAAATTATTTATATCATGTTTCATAATCTATTAAATCTTGACTAATGTAATCGATGACATACTACCAAATTGTGTCATATTTTTTAGAGAGAGTTGAACTAAATATTATAAGGGTATATGAAGCATATAATATGAATGGGTGTTCATTTGAATGAGGTTAAAGAGTAAGATAATGAAGTAATGATTCCTTCTTGTTATCAAAAGAATTTTTGACATGCATTTGTCCATTCAAGAGTGATACGCTTTTAAAGGATTGAATTTATTGATTAGATGTGATAATCCATGTCAAGAATACATCATTATATTTCCTTGAGTTTACTAATATATGTTCCTATATCTATAATGGAACAAGGGATATGAATGTTGAATATAAATTTGATTATTGTGGGATCTACATAAATCCTTCTGAAGGGGACTAAAAATTATAATTTTTTTCCAAAAGTAAAATTTGTAAGTATTACGTATAAATTTGTATTTGATAAATTGATCACAAATGATAAAAAGGTCAAATAGATGATTTGAATGATGCCTTAATTTGGAATTAATATCATCTAAATAATTTTCAACTTTTTATGAATGAGGTCATAAAAAATAAGAGTCATTGCACATTTATAAGTAGCTCTAGCATTTTTGAGGCATGAAGTGCATTTTAAAATAATAAGAAGTTTCCAATTCAGGGATGAAGGTTGTTTTATGTTGACCTTCAAAATTAATATGAATCTAGGTATAGATTAAAAAACCATCCATGAGAGATAGGATTTCATATCTACCCATATAATCAACAATGACATAGAATAATGGCAAATAGAAATGGTCTTTGGGACAAACTAATTAAATATTATAAAAATATATAAATATGTGGGTAACCATAGTGACTTTATTATGAACATAAATAATTTTTGGAGACCCATTCTAGGTAATATACAAGTTTTATAAACTTAGCATCCAAAAGTTTGATAATTCACTTGAGACATAAGGTATACATCTCAAGAGGGAATTTATGTTTCTTTTGACACATGAATTTTATGTCAGGATAAGTGATGATGTTATGAACCATAATATTAGGATAAATACTAGGCATGTCCTCATACGAACATATAAAATATTCATGGTATATGTCAAAGAAGAGATTGTTATTATTAAGTTCTCTGGGATGAATTTGGTTAGTAAATGAGAATGGGTCGTAGTGTGTCCATGGTACCATAATTGATTGGAATAGTTTTTATGATAAACATGGCATTTCCATCTTATAAATATTATGGTTCTAGAGGAATATTGGATATAAGATATATTATGGGATCAATACTAGAAATAAAATTATTGAAGCAAGAATCCTTTCTATGAAAAATAACAAATCTTGTCATGTTGTCATAAGAGTTTTGGCTCGTGAGTATAAATTAATTATAATATCATTTAATCCTTATGAAGTATTGAAAGAGGTCCCTAGTATTATATAACTAATTCAAAGTTTAGAATTTATTTACCTTACTTATCAAACTAAAAATGTATTAGTTTCATAGTAGTGTTCTTAGCATCAAAAGACTATGAGGATGTTAAGCAAAAGTTAGAAAATTTATTTTAATTGTATTAGGATGGTTAGTATATTCAACAATAATAGTTTTGGATGAAACTTTTGTGGGTTGAAAAATAACATGAACATGGTTAATTACATAGTATTTATAGATAAAGGCTATTTGAAGTGAGGAGTCATAAATAATTGTATCATATAGATATTGGATGTGGTTAATTCAGTTGGGGACTGATTATTGAGCTATGTTATGGTGGAAAATATGGTTTAAAAAATGAGAAACATTGTGAATACTATTGATCTACTAAATAATGTTTATATATTAATAATGGGATTGAATGGTATCGATCTGATCAATACCATTAGATGTTGTGGGTTTAAATATTTATTAGATAACCCATGGAGTATATTTTAAAGGTGTACTTGTAGGAGGTACACAATCATAATATTTTAATTCAATATCAGATGATATATGAATGACATGAACATCATGGTTGAAGTCATGTATTTTATCTAATGTATTTTTATAACATATTACATTTAAGTCTCGTGACTAGTCTTGGGCCATATTTTAGGCATCATCATAAGATGGATAACTAGTACATGTATCAGTTTGAGTATGGATATCATTAGTGGGTATATATACATTACTAAAATTACGAGGTGACATGTCTAAATGATCTAGCAAGAGTTTTGATACTCCACATACATTACAAATGAAATCACCTACGATGTAAGAAGATTCATATTTTTAGCATGAGAAAGGATTATCTAAAATATTGTCCATTAAATGAAAAGTGCCATATCATGGAATAAAGTAAGAAAGGATCCATTTTTATGTATAGGTATATGATTGAGTGTTATTATAAATGGTTTGTAATTCATTGGGTTCATTGTTGTCATAGTTTACAAGAGTGACATGTAAACCATAATGCATGTAGATGAATTTAGGTATATGAGGACTATATATATGATAAATTTTAGGAATGTGTAATTAATATTTAGGATTCATATGTTTTATGCTCTAAAGTTTTGGATCTAATTCATGTTTTTAACATTTTCCATTATGGATAAATTTGATACATTAGATACCAAAAGATAGAATAGCTCTCATATGACGAGCCCATGGATGTCCTAAAATAATGTGATCAGATAAAGGAAGATAAAGAACCATCAATTTGGTTCAAATTGAGAGGCAAATCCAAATAAAACTAAGTGGTTACGAGTTAGTTTTATAAATTATAAAATAAAAAAAGGTGAATTTGTTTAAGTTTTTCTTTGGAGTTTGATATTTGGTGGATGAGCCAATGAGAAGTAACAATAATGATTGAAACTTTATCTACCAATAATTTTATGATTATGGTATTATTGATTTTAATTTTAAGAAAAAGTGGTGGATCATTGCCTCTAAAAATAATTTCATCAGTAATCATATCATCTTCAGGTAATTTGATGGTGAGTTTTGTGGAAGAATGAATTATTTACATGTAGTGAATGTTTGTAGGTGGGGGACCATAAAAATATAAATTAGGTATATAATAACCATTATGTTAGTGTTTCTCAATGTCTTAAATTTATTTCATTAGAAACTTTTCATGACAAGGAGGAGTTTTCACTAATCCATGAGTGGATTTTTTAAAGGCATACAATTAAGTTCATCCAAAAAAATTCAAAAGAGGTTCAGAAATGGAATTATCATGAGTCTTATGTTGATTAGAGATGGTGAGATTTGTAATAATTGAGGAATAGGGTTGATGTTACACATGCGATGATGACTCCTCAATAGTGGTTAGTTCTGAAGATGATAAAAAATATCTTTCAAAAGTTATTCCTTATCAATTGGATTCATTGGTTTAGTGACATGACCTTTGTGAAAAGGATTATGATGATAATAAAATATATCCACATTTGCATATTGATTATTATAATAATATTGATCATAATTAGAATAAATAAAATAAATATTTCAATCGGATGTTGTGTATTGACATCGAAACACTATTTTTGAGATTTATAATTGGTAGAGTTAGAACAATTTATCTTTTGATAATATTTAAAGTAATAAATAGTGAAGATCCTTGATCATAGCATCATGGTTAAAATCATCTCATAAAATGAAGGAAATTATAATTTTTTTAAGAGCAGGACATGTTTCACAAGAGTTACCAATATAACACAAAGCCAATTTTTTTTGTTAAGATCAAACTATGAGGGAAAAGTGTTAGTAGTGTGAGTGAATGGTTTCAATGGAGGTACCACTTCACCTTCTCGGCATCTAATGTCAGTTTTATTTTTGTACCCATAGTAATGTATTGTAAGTCTTTACTCCTCATGTAGATGTATATTTTGACATTCTAATCATGATAATTGAATAAATTAAGATACATAACTTGAGACTTATCCATTATAGTAAGTAGGTATGGGTTAAAGTGAGAGTGCTAGAAAGATAAGGATATCAAACCCCCTTGAAACTATATAGAATTAATTTTACAAGGCATGCAAATATCACCAATGCAAAGAGTTATAAGAGAACTCACACTTTCGAAAAAAACCTAAAAAGGAGTTTTACGATGAAGGTTATCAAAATTTAAAGTCTTGCTCACAAAACTATTCTTCACTTTACATAAATTTTAGGTGAGCAAAAAGTTTCGCCCAACCTTTTTAGGAAAATTTAATTCCTTTTGGGTTGGTTGTGAGCAAGGTATAAACTACCATGTGATCATGGAGTCATCAATTTTTCCTATTGGGCTTGTAGTCTCCCGTCAATGATTCTAATGTTCTAACATTGGGTTTTGTGACTGCTAATGTAATCTAAAATTCTATCATGTTTGTGTGTGTGTGTGGGCGCACGCGCACACACACACTTACACTTAGAGAGAGAGAGAGAGAGAGAGAGAGAGAGAGAGAGAGAGAGAGAGAGAGAGAGAGAGGAGAGAGAGAGAGAGAGAGAGAGAGAGAGAGAGAGAGAGAGAGAGAGAGAGAGAGAGAGAGAGAGAGAGAGAGAGAGAGAGAGAGAGAGATGTCCATTTTGGATTCACTCTATTAACATATGGCATATCATATTTATTCAAAGGATACTAAATAATACCCTTTTTGCATTTTTACCTTTTAAATTTATATTATTAACACCTCCTACCACTAACATTTTTGAATATATTACATTTTTACAACATCTAATAATATTTTCTCGTAGAATGTTGATGAAAATCATATTTGAAGAATACAAACCCTTAATATGCCTTGTTTGATGTTTCTCTTCCTTTTCTATTTGCATCCATTTCACTAATCAATGTCTTTTTGATTACATCTCCATAGTAAATATTGATTTCCCCTTCCCATATACCACGTCTTCTCTCTCATTGTATCTCACTTTCATCTCACATTCTTCTTATTGCATGTCCAATATGTGTGCAAAGATACATATATGCAATTTTACTTTGCTTCCCATTACAACGATTGTTTTATGATCTTAGACATGTATGAACAAAATGATACTATTTTAAACATATTTATGTATTTAAACATTATAGCTTCCAATAGATCACTAAACCATGCAACTCAGCTTCATGCATTTAGCTAAATATGAAATGCTTTTTAAATTGGAATTTCATGTTGATGTATATTATGCATTTCAATAAATAATCAATGTGTTGTTAATTGGAACTTCATGTCGATCCATATTAAAAGTAATTCAATGGTTCATTATTTATAATTCCAAGTGATATATATTATGTATTTGAATGATTATGAAATAATTCATTAATTTTGAAAAAAAAATATTTGTATAATGTTACACTTGTAAATATTACTATCATAGATATCTGAAATACATGTATCTAAATTATGGTGAGAGATATAATACCTGAAGCACTATTTAATCTATGTGAAAAATCTAATATAAATGCCTCATAACAGATACAGATATCTTGGGTCTCTTTTAGATAAATATATTTAATATATCTATGCTAATGGTAGGTAGGGATTCAGTGAACTCATGCTCATGTTCAGGTTGTAAGATGATGGCAACCATACCCAAGAGTGTTGTGGTATATAGAAACTTGGAAAGAAGGACAAAATGATGGGGAAAACCACTGGGTAGTTGGTATACAATAAACTTAAAATAAGATGGGTGACCCAAATTTGCTATAAGGAACCACAAAAAACACAGACTTACACAAATAGAAAGAATATAGTAGCTTACTCCAAATGAGATCAGATCTCCCAATTGTAGATCGTCCTGCCTTAAAATTGCACAAAAGAATATCTATGGCTAACATATCAAATAGTTAGCAGTCCACTATTAAAAGGGTCATTCGATAACCAGCCCTAAAAACAGTTATTTATAGTTGGAAGAGATCTCTTGTACGTTAGCATTCATGGTCCAGTTAGGAACCAAAACATATTGTGGGAGAACCGGATTAGTAACTTTGAATCACATAAATATTCCATTCTAATACAACCCTCTTACATTAGAAGTCTAAATGTGGCCTGAAAAGGATTGACAAAAATACAACAATTTTTTTTTCTTAATAGAACTAAACAATTTGGTGGACATTGGACAGCAATTTACATGCTGTAACAGAAGAAAAGACAGGGAGGTATTTGGTCTACACCAGACCATTTTATGATTGCGGATGATATCATAATTCAGGTTTTGGTCATGTCTGAGTGGTATTTGTGGTGAACAAGTTGGAGATAACTCCTACCGTCCCCTTGAATTTCCACCGATATTGTGCTGAATGATATTACCAAATGACAGGTTCCACCCATAGTGCCCCAACTGTTTGAGACTCTTAGGTAGATGAAGGGGAGATCAAGGATTGGACATCCAAACATTATGCCTCGTCTGAGACAGAAGGTGCATAAGAATTTACAATACATATGATTGATTTTGTAAAGATAAACGTTGTTTGTATTAAATATTGCAGAGCCCTTAAAAATGCATACAGTCACCATAAAATTTGCAACTTTAGATGTCTTGGTCTTTGAGCATTAACAAGAACAATTCTTGAAATTGATCATAGAAAAACAAAGCTAAATATTTTACGATATGTTTTCATGCCAGAAGATCAAAAATAGCGCAAATTTTATAAAATGATACTAATAAATAAATATATAAAAATGCTTCTTCATGACTCCATTTGGACCTGCATATTTACTGATAATTTTCAGAACAAAAGAAGACTTTTCATTGGGAAGTGGACGGAACAATTTCAAAGATGGTAAGCATCTAAACTACACATGATTAACATATTGAAATCATATCAAAATATAAGTACAACAAAGAATCTTTAGAAGCCATGTGTAAAACTATAAGAAAATAATCTAAAACTACTTGAATAATTAAAAAATAGCCATGGGGAGAAATGGAAAAATAGTAGAGTTAATCAGCCTATGAACAGACATGCGTTTGTATGAGAAAGGGGAAATTTTAGGAGGCCACGAAAAATTTGGGGGACGATTATAAAAGAAGCAATTTTTTTCCAAGCTTGTCACTGATAATCATGGATACATGCGTTTATATAAAAAAAAAGCCGTTTATTTCGAAGCTTGTCCTGATAATCATGAAAATGAATCGGATTGCGTTTATATAATTCATTTGGACCAAACTTTGATATTTTTCCAACGAGATTCCATACAAGATGAAGGATTGCGTTGCGCGTACACTCCACACTTAAAAGAGTGGGTGGTTCTTCCCCTGTCATCGGCAGCCAATTTCTGCTGCCCATCTACAAACACATAGATCTTCCCTTGATCCGCTTCATGGATAACGTTCAAATGAATCCACTTATCATATACATCAGAAGCCACCACCTCGGCGTTATAGCGCTTCAGTTGTCCATCATACACGTGCAACATTAACGACGTCGCGTGTTCGATTCCCCCAAAAATTTGCATGACAGAGACTCCCGTCGTTCCCCGCGGGACATAGATATCGCCCTCGAATTGCCACACTCCGTTTGTATAGTCGTAACCCTGCCAAATCACACAATCAATATACAAATTAAGAAACAGGGAGCGCAGGCAATGGCATTGAAAAAACGTACCTTGATGCCGATTTCTGTCCTGGGAGCGGTGTGGCTGTTAATTGAATGAGGTTTATCATGTTTGTAAACCCAAAGAGAGTGGACGCTATCAACGAAGCTGTAACGCTGGCTTTCCTCCTTATCATATGGCTTCTGAATTACAAAATTTGCCCTAGTTAATTTCTTGGGAGTAAAGCCGTCGGTTGGATTTGCACTTGCATATCCATATCCGTGTGCCATCCAAATAAAAAGACCACCCAAAATTCCTAACATTCTCGCCATCATTCCACTTGAAGAAATTAAGAATGCAATGCTAATTTTAACAGAGAGTTACTCCGGTTTATACACTTTCACAGGGATTCGCCACACGTAAAGAAAGTTTTCAAACGACTTATCGATTGTTTTCGCTAGCGCTGACGTCTTCCACGGCTAGGAAAGTCCATTGATTTGACAATTTGTCCGTTTGTGCATTTCTACATATTATATCACACCAGATTTTAAACAAATCAAACACTTGGACGGCAGGGAATAGCTGGCGTATCCAAGGGCCTTCATATCCCTGATCATCGCCAAAGGCGGCTAACGGACGCACAAGCCAGTGATATATTTTAATCAGAAAGAATAAGCAGTAATCATAATTGGAGGCAGGAAGTAAATTTATGTCCGTATGACTCTGTTTACGTTTCTAATCGTATGATACAATCGATTTAAAAAAAAAAAAAAAAAAAGGAAATCGTATTAGACGCAAGCTGAATTTTTGAAAATTTAGGTAAACCCTATAAAATTAAAAACGATTGTGATAATTATGTATATTAGTTTTATTTTTATTTTTTAATATAATTTATATTAGTAATTGAAAGGTAATATCAAATAAATAATTGTATTAAAAAAGTTATGATAAGAAAGATTTATCGTCAGATTTACTCTTTGCTTGAAGCACTTCAGTCTTTAATATATATGAAAAGAAATAAAATACTACTTTTAGATGTTGATTTTTCTTGTGTAAAAGGTATTTTCAATTCAATGTGATGAACAATTTAAATTCCTTAGTATCCCATTTGTTTATGTTAAACTCTCTAATCAAAAAGTTTAGGTCTATACAATAGTATGATTATATTTCATCATATGATTGTATTTTTAGTATTTATAAATTATATGTTTATAATAAGTTTTCTATTGTTGATGGAGGGAATACATTTAGAAGCATTTCATATTGGATACAATTTATTTTTTTATATTTTTGTTTTTACACATGTTATGTGACATTATATATTTATGTGAATTTATGTTTATTAAATTTTTATGGTTGTATATTTTATAATAATTACAGTTATATTTGTCATATAGATTAAATAGTTTTATTAATTATGGATCTCAACTTCTCTCAACAAAACTCTCATCAAATATAATGTTACAAATATTCTCAAGGTAATAAATCCTACTTGCTTGAAAATGACTATTTATATCCTTTACACTTATTACAATCACGTTCTCATACATTTAAAGTTTTGATATCTCACTCACACATACATACACGTATTTATTTCATTTTATTTCAACAATTATTTTTAATTAGTTTCTTCCTAAATTATTATACAAGTTCTTAACATAATATTAAAATTTGAGCTAGATTTATTTATGTTCATTGTTGAGAAAAGGTAGTGTTGACATAATATTAAACATCAATCTCTCCTTCAAAATAATACCCTAACCAAAAATAGTTTTTCATCTTCTCAAATCTGAATTATCTTGTTATAGAATGGCAATGTATATTTTCACAATAGAATATTACTTTAACAAATTTAAATCTTATATTTTCCTATGGCAAGGGAACCTACGTTTCTTTTTTGGACAATGTTAATGATATATATGTTTTAGTTATTTCATAAAACCCTGAGATATTCAAATTATAAATGTATAAAATATCCTATTTTATCATAGGATACTAAACAAATTCTTCATTTGTATTTCAAGCTTCTAATCTTCTATTATTAACATTTTCACCTAGTTCAACTTCTTAACTATATAATATTTTTTATTTTATTATATATCTAAGTTATTTATATACTGTATGACAGTTTTTTATACTCTTTATTTTTTTATTTTACTTTACTTACATATATTACAATAATTAATTGTATTTCTTCTTAACATTTTGATAAAATTTATATTAAACATGAAAAATATAAATCATCAATGTACTTAGTTTAATGTCTCTCTTCCTTTCCTTTTTATTTACATTCATCACAATAATCAAAGCCTTCTAATTGTGTCTCCCAATTAAATATTCATTTCTTTTCCCCCACACTTTCTCTTCTAACTCATTATATTTCACTTTTCTCTTACACTCTCCTTATTGCATATCCATTATGTGTGCTAAAATACATATATGCAATTTTACATCCTTCAAATTACAATGATTGTTTTATAATTTTAAACATGTATGAAAAAATTGATATTATTTGAAATATTTTTCTCTGTTTAAAAGTGAGCCCTTCCACTAGATCAGTAAACCATGCAATTAACTATTATGCATTTAGTTGATTATGAAATGTTTCTTAAATTGGAATTTCATGTTAATCTATTATATGCATTTAAATAAATATGAAATGCATCGTTAATTAGAATTGTATATGAATGTATATTATGTGTTTATATAAATATAAAACATTTTATTAATTTTATTTTTATGTATTAGATATTATTTATTTAGATGAATATGATATATTTCATTAATTATCAAATGATTTTTTTGGTACAATGTTATATTTGCAAATATTATTAGTATAAATATTTTAAATATACTTTTCGGAATATTTATTTAATTTATATCACAAATATAATATAAGTATTTCATTATTGTTATTTTTGATATTATTTAGATAGATTTATTTACGATATTTATATTAATAATAAGTGGAGATTTAGTGAACTAATACTTATAGTTAGTTTGTAAGATGATGGTAACCACATGCAAGAGTGTTGTGGTATATGGAAACTTCATAATAGGTGTAAAATTAAGGGAAAAACCATTGAGTGGTTAGTAAATAATCAGTTGCAAAGAAAATGAGTGACTCAATAATTGTTAGAAGGGATTACAAAATGTAAGTTAAGTTGTCACCTCATTACTAAATATCGGCTTTCAATGTATATATAATTCATCTAGGACACAAAGCATGACTTTAGATTTCAATATCTAGAAGACTGAGGCTTTCTAGAACTTTTAACTGGCAATAAATATATTTAGCAACTTTGTAGAATCTTTTATTACCTTTAAAAGTGGACGTAGAAAAATTTCCTATAAATTATCTAAAATTTGACATAAACAGTATTGAAAGGTTCCCAACAAAAAAAAGTATTACATATGAGTAATAACCAACACCTTAAAACAAACTTGAAATTTCCTTGATTAATTATTTTTTTGAAAAAATATAGTAATTAAACAATTTCTTAATACTTTGAACAACATAATTGCACAAATCAAATGGACTGAATAGAATAACAAATGGAATGCCACGGAACTTAAATTACTCACCAGGCTGAATTTGAAAGTCCCCAAGCACAGGAAAAAGCGATATCTAAAACTCGGAATTGGATTTCCTGCGCATTGAAGACTCTAGTGCTCCAATTAATGGCCTCTCATATTTTTTTTCAAATCACGGTTACCTATTCAATGCTTCCCTTCAAATGCTGGTATAATCCTTTACAGTTTACGACAGTTTACCTAAAATTTCAACTAACATCTATTACAGTCTTCCTAATTAAAAAATGATTGTATAAAACCATTAAAAAACGTGAATACAGCCATCCGGCCATCAAATTTAGTCATGGGTTCCGATTATCATTGCGGTTTATCCTTTTTTTAACTAAAATATATAACTGGCTTTTGCGTCCGTGAGCCGGCTTTGTCGATGATCATTGTGGTTTATCCTTTTTTTAAACTAAAATTAATAAACAGGGAGCGCAGGCAATGGCAATGGCAATGGCAAATATATGATGGCACTTGGATAGACCAGCTAATCCCTGCTGTCCAAGTCTATGATGAATTTTGTAATCTAGTCTTATATAATTTGTAGAAATTACACAAATGGACGCACTGCCAAATCAAATAACTTTTTTGGAAATGGAAGAAGTCGGGGCTAAGCGAATGCAATCGATAAGTCGTTAGAAAACTTTCTTCACGCGTGTGCGTCGGATAGTATAGACCGGAGTAACTGTGTCTTTAAATTAGCAGGGATTCTTATTGCTTTCTTCGTTTCTTCAAGTGGCCTAATGGCGAGAAAATTTGGAATTTTTGGCGGTCTTGTCATTTGGATGGCACACGGATAAGGATATGCGAGTGCAAATCCAACCGACGGCTTTATTCCGCAGAAAATAAGTGCGGCAACTTTTGAAATACAGAAACCTTACGATAAGGTGGAGAGCGAGCGTTACAGCTTCGTTGATGGCGTCCACTCTCCTTGGGTTTACAAAAATGACAAACCTCATTTATTTAACAGCAACACTGCTCCCAGGACAGAAATCTGCATCAGGTTTAGTGTTTTCTATGCCATTCCATCTTCTCATCTCACAATTTGTTAATTTATATATTGATTGGGTGATTTGGCAGGGTTATGACTATACAAGCGGTGTGTGTCAATTCCAGGGCGATATGTATGTGCCGCGGGGGACAACGGAAGTTTCCGTAATGCAAGTTTTTGGGGAAATCGAAAACGCGAAGTCGTTAATGTTGCACGTGTACGATGGACAACTGAAGCGCTATAATGCCGAGGTGGTGGCTTCTGATGTGTATGATAAGTCGATTCATTTGAACGTTATACACTACACAGATCAGGGGAAGCTCTCTGTATTCGTGGACGGGCAGGAGAAGTTGGTAGCCGATGACAGAGGAAGAGCCACCCATTTTTTCGAGTGCGGAGTTTCCATTCAGCGCAACTCCTCATCGTGTGTGGAAACTCGTTGGAAAAATATTAACGTTTGGTCACAAAAAATTACAGAAACGAACGTAAGCTTAGCGTTATATTTAACGGTTGAATTTGGTGATGATCAATGACACGCTTGGCATAAATAATTTATTGATTTTCTCTGTAATAGACATACGGTCGCCTAGGTTCACCCATTTTTAAATGATCCTATCATATGTCCTCTTCCTTTTCTACCATCTGAATGGGCATTAGAACAAAATGTAACTAGCATAATTTGCTAAAACCAAGCTGGATTTATTATAACCCCTCATCTTGCATGGAATCTTGTTGGAAAAATAT
This sequence comes from Torreya grandis, assembly GCA_037957365.1. Taxonomy (NCBI): domain Eukaryota; kingdom Viridiplantae; phylum Streptophyta; class Pinopsida; order Cupressales; family Taxaceae; genus Torreya; species Torreya grandis. The sequence continues at coordinate 537,811 of JARHVA010007581.1, forward strand.
AAAAGTTTGGTCCAAATAAATTATACTAACGCATGTATAAGAGTTCATTTTCATGATTCTCATTTACAAGCTTGAAATAAATTGCTTATTTTATGTTTATCTAATTGACAATTCTTGGTCGCTTAGGTGTGTCCAGGGATCTTCATGGCTTGAATTTTTTTATAGAAAAGCTTGGTTGTATGATACAAGGGCTTATCGATTAGCCATAATACTTGAACACTTAAATTTTCCAAATCATTTGCACAGTTACATAAATTTCATATTTGTGTATTTAATATTCTGTAGGTGTTATTAAATCTTAGGTGGCAAATAACAACCAAATATCCTTTGGTTTAATGTTTATTATGATAAATTCAATTTTCCAAAGATGTGTCTTATAGAAGGGGGCTTGCTAAAAATTCTCACTCAGGTTTAATAGTTTTAGATTTGTTTTTTTTTTTTTAATGAAATATTTTAAATAAAAATTTACAAGTATTATATTCAAACAGATCGCTTAGTTTTTTTAATATCAAAATTTTAAATTTAGATGAAAGGTATCTTGTGAATAATATGTAGATAAGTTAGCATGGGAAAATTTCAGCTCTCCTCTCTCCCAAATCCCTCTCTTTCCCTCCTCTCTCCCTCCCCCTCTGCTGGCTCCCGGCCAACCTCTACACAACCCCGCACCACCAGAAGCTGCTGGAAGTTTACAAAAAAATCAGCGGCCGGCATAGATCTGTATAATAGTTGGGTTACATGGTTTACTTAAGCCAATCGTCGTAGACCCCATCATAGATATAGTTAAAAATAATGCTTTCGAGGCCAAAGTCTAACCAACCCAAGAACTGGGCGTCAAGCTTTCGACCCCAACCACATCTGTCGTTCAAATCAACAAGTCGGTTTTTGAGTAGTCCATTTTAGATGCTACATAATGAAAGATAGAAAGAATTTTATATGACATCAATAACAGAAACGATGTATTTATAATCTAGCCCCCAAAAAATTACCCTTTCTCTCCCAATAGATGGTTTTGCAATGGTTATTCCATGGTTAACAGTGCTTTCACTTGACAGGGAGGAGTGGTGTTTACAGGTGATGTGCATGGATACTCAATACAGGTGTGGTGGGGAAATTGCTGAAATGGGTTGTTAGAGGGTCCATCTCACAAGACTATTAATCCCTCCACCGATTACCATGATTTTACTGAAATAATTGAATTTCCCTTGATATAATATTTTGAGATTGTCTCCTCTACCTGTAGCAGCTACTAATGTTATTTGTACTTTTTAGTTTTTTTTTGGTCTTGCTTATTAAAGTATAGAATTAAACATTTGAATTTATAAGAATACAGTCCATAAAATGATAAATATGGTTTCTAGTAAATTCGGATTACAACTTGTGATCCATTATAATAAGTAAACTGATATTCAGGTAGAAGTTTTTATTTTATTTTTTAATGATATATCTGAAAGGCATCCATAAAATAGTCTTACACAGTTTATTTAAAAACTCTATTCAGTAGAATATATTTATTTATTTTATTTTACAAATAATTGAAATTCAAATCTCACTAATAGTGAGGACAATTAAAAATAAACCATACTTTAAATCCGTTTATAAAGCGGTTTTCGAATTGTAAGCAAGCCTATTAGCTCTAAATTTTTTTTCGTTTCTCCTCACGACTGTTATTAATAGATGACATTTTCTGCCCTTATTCAGGATTTTTTTCAGATTTTTTTTTTTTTTTAATTGTCTGATGATGTTTTATTTTCATATGAATTTAAAATGCTAATAATATGCAGTTTAAAGGCTTGGCATTTTTGAAAGCATTTCATCCCTTTCATATTTGAATGTCTTCTTTTAATTTGAAAATAATCAATATGTTAGCAGCTGTAATTGTAACTGGCAACTCCAAATGGGGTAATGAGGATTTTTATTTTTATTTTTATGCGGGCTTTTTTTTTTTTCCTCCCATATGAAAACATATCATAGGATATTTTAGCCAGTATTTTTTTATGACCAAATTCAAGGGTTGTTTTTCTTAATGGTCAAAGACAGATATCCGAAGTTACAAATTTTATGCTTTTGGATGGGCTCTGCTTTACTTAATACAAACATTGTTTAGCTTAAAAGAAATCAATGAAATGTATCATAGATTTTGTTGCACATTTTATCTCAAAAGAGGCATTTTGTTTGGCTGTCCAATCTATGATTTCTTATACATCTGCTTAAGAGTTTACAATTTATAATAGTTAGGGTATGGTAAGTTATTAGTTAATATCATAGAAAACTTAATGTAGCACTTTCGTGTGTAATTTTAAAATTAATTACATTTTTTTTTAAAATGATAAAATAAGATTAAAAAAGTGTTAAATAATATTTACATATATAATGTATATTAATGTTTGTACAATAGCGTCTCACAATATTTTTTATAATTTATCCTGTCTGATTTATATGGATGAGTTGGACAAGTTACGATAACACTTGCTCATGCTAGTTCATAATCCCGAACCTATAAATTATAAAATCACCAAACAAAATATTATCTAAGATGCTCCATAACTAAAATAGAACCCATCATTGCATTTCACACACACACACAGACACACGCGCGCACGCACACACACACACACACAACTTATTAATTTAGCTTCATACTATATCAAATGAAATCCTAAATAAGTCATATTATTACTTTATTTATAAAATGACATAATAATCATCCAAATTTATTAAACAATTAATTATTCGCAAAAAGTACGATTTGATTATAATCTTAATCGATACTATAATAATGCATTAGTACTTGGACCCCACATAAAATTAAGTGTCTTAATTTAAAATTAATTGTACTTGGTTGACCTTTGCCAATCACACAGATTGAGTTGACATCTTAAAAAGCTTTAAACACAAAAGGTACTTGGTCCACATCCGACCCACAATGTTATTCAAAATCAAAGAACCGAACCCATTGGATTATGTCACTTGTGACAATCACATTGAGATGCAACATTCAACATAGCAATGTGTTTCATTCTTGATTTTCATTTACGTGTCACCATCTTCTCACCTAGTGATTAGACATGGGTCTGAATATGTACACATTCCCACACCTTCACCACCTTGCAAGTTGTGAGATGTTGAAGCCCTTTCTCAATAGTGGATGACACTTTCTTGCATTTCTTTGAGATTTTATGACACCCTCACCACCTTACAAGTGACGAGATGTTGAAGCCCTTACCCAATGGTACATGACACTTTCCTGCATTTCTTTGAGACTTTAAAACTTGTCAAAACTCTTAAAAAATGGTTTTGGCTTGGTATAATAGTCACATAGTTAAATTACAAAACTCTACAATGCTTCGTGAAAACAAAAGGAGATTTAATCTACAGGTCTATGAGGCAATTTCTGACAAATACATGTAAAGTTTTTGCAGAGTCATGGCTCAGCAGTCGCTCATAAGATTTCAACTATCTTAGCTTTGCAATGATGTGAAGCAGGCGCATCTCACCACGTGTTGTTAATCCATGAATTTATAACTTTGCATTTATATCTAAGTTTGAAGGGGTCTGAGCCTTGAAAGGATGTGATTTAGTCGCATCTCACTCTGTGTCATGATCTAATAGCTTCGTGAATTCATGAGTCATAAAGGAATTTTGTGTTGAGTCCAAGACTAAGAAATTCTGACCAAATCACAAATAAGACGTGTCCCAACCTATGAAAAGATTACATCAATAATTTATAAGTTGTCTCATAAAGTAAAATTAAAGTGATAAGGCTTGTCAAGTCCCAAGAAAAGGGATTAATCATAAAACGGATAAGTCTAAATGGAAATGACGTCGTGAGGCTTTAAACAAATAAAGCATGAAAACCTTTAAGGATGTTCAATAACGAATGGACTAGGCTTAAATCCTTGAAAACCCACTCATATTTCTACCTATAATAGTAAATTCCAACATGGGAGATCTGTAGATGCTTGAAAAAGAATTCTAGACGGGTTGATAAAAGCTCCATCCCTTAGCTCGGTGTTCACGGGGCGAACAAAACATTGATTGACATGTTCAAAGCTAATCAAATCAAATATTTATGCTGAGGCAAAGAATTTTAGGTTGAGGTGATCTTTACGTTAGGTGCTCAAGGCTAAGTGGTATATAGAATATTTTATACAATCGATTTCACAAACTAAATAGACTGCTCAGAAATCGTAAAAAATATGGGTTGGGTTGGGCCATTATGACTTATGTAAGGCAAATAAAAAGCAACAGATGAATTAGAATTCATGTTTTAATTTATTATGGTTCATTAATATATATATTTAAAAATGTTAATATAGTTTATTCAATTCTTTAAAACAGCAATTTATGTAGTTATAATATAAATTTATTAAAATATACAAGCTAACAATTTTAATATTTTTTTAATTAAAACTTGATTTTTTAATTTTAAGAATATTATATTTAATCTTAAGAATAAATAAGACAACTCTAATATCTTTATTTAAAATTTTAAATGAATGATCCTTTCATCTATAAAGAAAAAATGTTGAAATGCATTAATCATTTAACAATATGTCTATTAAAAATAAATGATGACAATATCTTTTAGTTTATTTATCATCTTGAATCAATAATAGTGTAAGTTTCATTTCCTATCTTCATTCAAATATGATATATGTCTAGACTATATTATCATGTGAAATCAAAGATATTGATATAATTAAATAATGTAAGTACATATTAAAAAAAAAACTATGTACGATCGAACACAACATTATAGTTTTGTTTCTATAATTCTCATCTCTATGAGAATAGAAATCAAATCTAGTTTTTGCTTCATTTCTTAATATTACAAGAATACAAATAAAAGCTATAATGTGCGCACTGTAACACTGAATCTGCTTGTTTACATATGTTATTAACATAGTAGATAAATTCCATCCAGATATATTCATCTTCATTGTTGCAAAAAAGGTGGTGTTAACATAATATGAAATGGTAATCTCATCTTTAAAGTAATGCGTTGACTAAAAAATGGTTTTTCATATTCTCAAATCTAGATTACCTTTTATAATATAGCAATGTATATTTTCAGAATATAATGTTACTTCGACAAATTTACATTCTCTATTTTCCTTTCATGTATATGTCAATGGAACCTAAGTTTATTTCTTAGACAATGTTAGTTGTATATACTTTTTGTTTGTTTCATGTAACCATGAGGGATTCAATATATAAATGTATGGAATATTTTAATTTTTTAATAGGACACTAAATAATATTTTTATTTCTATTTCTACTTCTTAAGTTTATATTATAAAAACACCTCTTCTTATTGTAACTTTAAAATTGAAATAATATCTCTTATTTTACTATATATCGAAACTATTGATATATTGTATGACATTTTTTATATCTTTTATCTTATTTTTTACTTTCCTTTCTTCATTTAATATATGTTTCTTCTTAAAATTTTGATGAGATTTATATTAAACCTGAAAAATACAAACCCTCAATATACCTAATTTAATGTCTCTCTTCCATTATTTTCTTTTGAATTCATCACACTAATCGAGGTCTTCTAATTATGTCTCCCAATGAAATATGTATTTCTTTTTCCACACTCCCTCTTCTAACTCATTATATTACTTTCGTCTTACATTCTCCTTATTGCATATCAATTATGTATGTTAAAATATATATATGCAATTTTACATCCTTTCCAATTACAATGATTGTTTTATGATCTTACACATATATCAACAAATTGATATTATTTTAAATATAATTTTTTCTTTTTTAAAATTAATCGTTCCACTAAATCAACCAAGTAACTAAGTTTTATTCATTTAGTTGAATATGAAATGTTTATTAATTTGAAATTTCATATTGATCTATATCAATAAATATGTTATGTTTGGGTAACTGGAATGCTTCGTTAATTAGAATTATATATTAATTTATATTATGTATTTAAAAAAATTGTAATACGTCATTAATTTGAACTTTTTGTAATACATATTACTTATTTAGATGAATATGAGATCTTTCATTTATTATCAATGGATTTAATCTGTACAATGCCAAGGATCCCTATATTCTATAGCGAGCGTGTATTTCGTAATTATGGTGGAAGGCCCTCTGTCGCGTTCGAAAATCCTAAGCGATGGCGAAAGGGAGGATATTGGCTCGGTGGCGGTTGTAGATCCTGTCAGAGGGGAAATGCAAGATGGCGTTGCAGGTGAAGGTAAATGCTTAAATGCATAAGGGGTCTTCATTCCTGTCAGAGGTGTCCAAACTAGTTCCGAGAATTCAAAAGAGGGTATTTGAACCCTGTTTCCTTGCATACAGGTCCATGGAGAAAATCTCCTCCAGCATTTTCTTCATTGGCCGGAAGCATTAAGGGAAGTACCCACCCAGTCGGTCGTGACCATATGTTGATGGAGGCAGCAGCAACGGTTGGGAAGCGGCAGTCTACAAGTCTGCGCCCTTCATATGCAGAAGAAGCTTCAAATAAGGGTATGGTTTTTTCACTCCGGCTAAATCTATTCCTATATTATTTTTGAAAACAGGGTGCTAGATGTGATCATAAAATTAGAAGAGTTTTTAGGCAGACATGGAATGATATGGAAGTTTGAGGGTTTTAGGCCTAGCCTTCGGGATATCTATGGTTGGATCACTAACAACTAGCAAACTCTACTTGAAGATAGGATTGAAATCTGACCCTATACTAGAGGTATTTTAATTGTTATTTTTGCTTCTAATAGAAACAAAGAGACTGTTTTTAATTATTCCTAGGATTGGGACAAGCATATGTTGTTGTCAAAACCCTGGCACCCAAAATTTTATTCCTCATATTGAAGTGTTCAATATAAAACCAATCTAGATTTTATTACCAAATATACTCTTATAGTTTGGTAACATTGTTGTTTTTAAAGCCATTTGCAGTGTTGTTGGGCAATTTTGGTATGAGGATTTATTATCAGAAGAAATGGGCCATTCCACCTATGCCAAATTTCTTGTATATTTTAATTTTTCCAAGGAACTCTAGGCCTAGATGGAGCTGGTTGTGAAGAATAGAACTTGGGTTGATGCTATAGAGTATGGATGCCTTCCTTTCAGATCCCAGGGATGTTTTCTTATGGGACACTTGGTTTAATGATTCTCCAAGCATAAAACATAAAAGAGGAAATACGTGGTGGAAAGATGCAGAATTAGAGCATATACCAACCAAAGGTAGTGACAGAAGTAGTGAAAAGTCTGAAAAATGATTGAGGTGGAAACAAATCTTGATGAAGATGAAAGCTAAATACCATACTTTGTATTGAAAACACCTGTGGAATTTTTATCTCTATGTAGGGAGATTGTGGTTAAGGATTTTGGTGAGGTATCAAAGGCTTAGTCTCCATCAAGGCCTATTGATGGAGGAGAAGTTCTACTAGCAAGGACTCCATTATTGAATCACTCTTCAAGAGATGCTCTAGAACTGTCCATTCCTATTTTGCCTAATCTAGGTGAAGGAGGTGAATGGAAAATGGTGAGTTACAAAAGGAAAGGCAAAGGCAAGAAGGGTAAGAACCACTAAACATGACCCTTAGATCTCAAAAAGAAAATGGTTTATCATGGTGTTCGTAGTCTCTTTAGTTTTTTTTTCTTGTTTACGACTTTTCTCATTTTATTGTTATTGTTATTGTTATTGTTATTGTTATTGTTATTATTTTTTCTTCTATCATAGGCTTTATTATTTTATCTAGTTGGTAGACCCTACCTATTTTGTGTTTTTTGTTCTTGGCTACCACTGGTAGAGATGTCATGAAAGCATTCTTTGATATATATTTTCTCTCCTCTATCCTAGGTTGAGGGACCTATCAACATCCATTGTTTTACCTTAATATAAAACTACTACTAACATATATATCTTGAATAAGTATATCTAAAAGAAATTGAGAGATATCACTCTTACGACACCTATTTAACCTATGTGACAAATCTAATTTATATGCACATCATCACTAATATATTCAATATCTCTATGATATACTTATTTAAGATATCCATGATAGTAAAAGATAGGGATTCAGTAAGCTAATGCTTTTGTTCTGATTTTAAGATGATGGTAGTCATATCGAAGAGTGTTGTGGTATATGGAAACATGGTAATAGGTCCAAAATGACGGGAAAAAACACCAAGTAGTTTATAAATAATTAGTTTCAAAGAAGACATGTGACCCAATAGCTTTTAGAAGGGACCACAAAATTCAAGTTAAGTGGTCACCTCACTACCAATTATTGGCTTCCAAGGGATATGTGATTCATTCGGGACACAAGGCATGACCTTTGATTTTTATATCTAGAAAACCTAGGCCTCCTATAGATTCTGGTTTACGACAAATATATCAAGAAACATTGTGGAATCCTCTATTTAATTCAAAATTGGATCAAAGTAAGTCCCTAAAAATTATCTAAAATTTGACATAGATAAAAATGTAAGGTTCCCAAAAAGAGAAATAATAAGTGTGAGGAATAGTCAACAACTTGAAACAAACTTGAAATTTACCAGATAAAGAGAGTAATTTGTACATATGATAATTAAATAACTTTTTAAGTTTTTGTACAACATAATTTCACAAGTCATACGAATTGAATTGAAAAACAAATGGGATTCCAAGGATCCAAAAATTCTCTCCAATCTAAATTTGAAAAAAAAACCCTAGCACAAGAAAAAGTAATATCTAAAACTTGGTACTGGATTTCCTTTCTTTCACATTGAATACTAAAGAGATCAAATCAACAAACTATCATGATTTTTTTTATGATGGTTATATATTCAATACTACTATTCAGTTGTTAGTATAATCCTTTAAAATTTATGATAATTTACCTAAATTTTTGACTTTCATCTATAAAGGTCTTATTAATAGAAATGATTGTATTATACCATTACAAAATGTGAATAGAACCATCTGGCCATAAAATTTATTCCCTATCTCTGAATATCAATATGGATTATTATTATTTACTAAATATATCCCTATCTTATGCTCCTGTAAGCCAAAATTAGTGATGATCCTATATAAATGATGTTGGATGTCCAATACCCTTCCATGTAGATTGAGAGATCATATTGATGGTGTTTCAAAATTTAATCTCAATATACATATGAGAATCAACATGCCAAGGGTATGTAGTTTTCACAAACCATATTACCTTGTCCATGCTATGTTGACCTCTCTGTGTGCACTCTAAAATGTTATGCATAATATTATGTAATATTTTGCAATATATATTCATTTCATATAGTACTTATGTGTTTTAGAAGATCTGTAAAATTAGTGACCAACCCATCCTATCAAATGATGTGCATAATTTTCCCACACATATGTGCATCAATACCTAGAGTATCACCTTTTGACACAACATAATGTTGATTATTTACAGAATCTACATTATTTAGTACATCAAACCCCTCTTTGTTATAAGATCATGATATTTATTATATTGGAACATTCATATTATTTGTTCCTATTACATCTCCAAAGGAGATAATATTTGTTATACATGTTGTTGTCATGTTACTACTTGTAGAAATATAGGATGCCTAGGGTGATAATTAATGAAATTCATGTTATGAACATGATTTTGTCTCCACTAATTTTATAAATTTTTACAATCATCTATGTGGTGTTCATCTGAAACTATGAAATAAACACAATACATTTAATTTTGAGTATTAGTATGAAAATTACATGCGAAGTGATTATACCTGCACATAAATATAAGATAATTGGTTATAATTCCTACCATTTTCCCTCACTATGACCCACATAGTATCCACCTTAGTATACTCCTTTATACCCACCTTATATTTGTTATAAGCCCTTACCTATCTATTGATTTCCCTCATATTATCCTTAGTTCTAAGGAGATCCCCATATTTATTTTTTTGTTCATCATATCCACCATACATTTATTGGGGATAAGATAGAGTCCATTGTGTTCACTACTATTGTGGAAATGCAACAATCTATAAATTTTATTATTATGGTTATGGAGGTGGATAGGACAACCATTTATGTGGTTACCCTCTTTCCCACTTTATATATATGAAATGCCTAACTTGTACCTATTACTTTACTGTAACTCCTCCATCTTGTGAAATACATCAATATTTTTTGCATTTGTCTTCAAAGTGGCATATCTCCAAAATACTATATTTATTCCACACTTAGTGAAACTGCCCAATTTTATACCTATTTATCAACTTGAGTTTGAATAATTCAAAACATAATTCGAGGTTTAAGGCCTCTAATGAAATAGATGGACTTATATTTATCCTAGAAAAAAAGGCCTACCATATTCATTACATGTGAAAAATCTGTGATTGTAATCATACATAGATATGCCTCATTTCTAAAATATATCATTCAATTAGTAGACCATTTGACTAAAAAAATTATGTAATTTGAACTCACCTACTAATTGGTCTTTAACAAAATAAAAATTTAGTCTAGATGTATAATTTTTAAATGAAATCTAGAGCTCATCCTGTTAAATATTCTATGAGATCAGACTTCTTCACTTTCTCTATAGTTACATTTTTGATCTGCCACTTCATCTCAAAATTTATTAAATACTAATCAAGGTTAGTAGACCCATCATATGGTGAGAGTGTGATAAAAGTAACTAGAATTGGATCCACACTCATAGTATTAACACTAGAAATTGGTGATGGTGGTGGTAGACTCGACTTGGGAAAAGTCTTAATTTTTTGTGAAACTTAAAATCTTGCCTTAGTTAGTGGCTTCCTATCTATAACTTACTTATTTTACACAATATAATTCCAAAAATTATTTGTATAATTATCAAACCAAGTGCTATGTCTACTAACATTTGAAATTTTTATTCTTTTTTAATGATAAATTAGGCACATGGGATGTGCAACCTTGAAGTGAATGATCCATGTCTAAAACTTCTACTATACTATAACTTGAACCTGATTTCATCTTAAAATTTTACATAACTTATTTTGAATACTTGTCCTTATCTTATACAAATAATATCATCCCTTCGATTTGTGATCTAAAATTACCTTCTAATAAGTCTACTCATTCTTATTCTACCCTTCCACTTTCTTCCATTTATTGAACATCTTTATCTCTATGTGCATTATCATATGCTTTTTCACTTTTGTTAGACCTACTTGTTTACTTATCCTCATTTCCTCCATATTATTTTTATTGCCTATTAGTTCCCATTACTTCACACTTTTATACACTATATACTCTACTTCTAATCATATATATGTTAGGACTATTCTATCTCTTCCATCTTCTCTTTTGTTATAGGTCTCACTCCAAATCTAGAATTCAATTTCCACTTTACTTCTATGTGTGCTCCATATTTTGGGTATAGGTTCAATCTTCCCTTTATATTTATTCATCATTTAATCCATCATCACACACATTCCCATAATTCCCAAAATGGCTACTCCATGTTGGTAGGGGTAAGCACCATTTCATTTTTTACAACCAACATTTTTATAAGAATAGGTAGTCACTATAAAAATTTGCCCCTAATTCCTCTCGAAAAATATGTCCTATGCAACTTTGAATGATATATATCTCTATAAAAATTATCTAGTGATGTATCTATCTATGGTAATTTTTATCTAATGGTCTATCACACCAGTCTAGTCATTGTCTAATTTTCATAGGTTTTCTAGTCTCTATTATATCCAAACAGGAAAGTCTATCCTATGTGGATGAAAACAATAGTATTATTATATTGATAACCATGAAAATAGTAGTCCAACAAATTTTCACTAGAAAGTCTCATATATTTCACCATTTATATACTCATGAATAAGTACATAGTTTAACTTCCTATTATTTTTTCTACTTCTTATAAAAAATGTGAATTCATTCATCAAGCCATCTTTCTATGTCTCTCTATCTTGATATCCATTGTTACATGTTTTAATTATTCACACTCACCTTACCATTGTTAGTAGAGGTTAGTGGAATACCCATCATAACATGCTAATGGGGGATAGTTGTGCATTGCATATTAAATAGAAATAGTATAGATAATATTGCACTAGAATTTTATATTCATCCAAGCATGGTATAGAATGAACACTATCATGAATCATAAATATAATCAACTCAAAAAAATAATTGTTTTCATAATAAATAGATTATACTTACACAGAACATATCAATACAAGGAACATAAGGAAACATAAAATAAAACCATTTTTGAATCTTTATATTGATCTCGATATTTCAAAACCTTTTTCAGTACAAATGAGAAGTATTTTTAGATATTTATAAAGAATTTTTTGTTTCATGTTCAAGTAATTCACTATAATTTTGAATAATAATCTTCACATTTCAAATACATTTGATACATAAAGAGAGTCACAGAAACAAAAATAGTATATTACATATAAAATGGTATGAAATGAAAACTTTTCATACAAATACAAACTATGATTTTTCATCCCTATTCTACTACCAACCCCCTTTAGAATGTGTATGTATGTATGTATGTATGTATGTATGTATGTATGTATGTATGTATGTATGTATGTATGTATGTAATTTTTAAATATTGAATTATATTATTTTTTATATTCTTAAGTTATATTTTTTATTTGTATTTATATAGAAGAAATAAAAAAATGTAAAGAAACTATATACAATGAAATAGATTTACACCAATAAAATAAATCATTAGTGGGATGTGTATATGTATGTCCTATATATATAAACCATGAGTCATGTCCATTGTCAGCGAAGTATTTTGTTATATCATTTATTAATTCATATTCTTCATCAATTTATTATTATTATTATTAATAATAATAATAATAATAATAATAATAATAATAATAATAATAATAATAATAATAATAATAATAATAATAATAATAATAATAATGGGTTTGTAATTTTGACATGTCATTCCTATCAAATTTTATATAATAATTTGTAAAAAAAATAACACTATATGTTGTAATTTTTTTCTTATTATTTGTGTTGCTCTTATATATGCGTATCATTATCAAGAGGTTGCATCTTATTTGTAACTATTGAATGATTCAGTAACATTACATGATTACTAGTTAGAGAAATAGTATATTCATTTGATTTTTGATTTCAAAACATAATCATATTATTTGTATGTTTACATTCATCACCTTTACCTATTTATGAATTAGGTATAGTGTTTGAATCCTTTGAGGCCACATATGTACCATTTTTTTTAAGATCATATTTCTTAAAAAAATTCTTATTAGGAACCTATTTATTAGGTATGTTAAATACTTTTAAATATTTTCTTTTTTTTATGGTCCAATAGTTATTTGTATGTTGCCCATATATTTGATGATAAACACAATAATATTTAGATTTTATCGCCATATACGTAGGAGGTAAAGTGATCAACTTATTTCAATAAATATATATTAATGTTTCTCTTTGATGTATATTATCTTTTTGTGAAACACTTGTCCCATTGATTATATTTTTAAAAAAAATACTTTACCCGTATTTGACATATAGTAGATCGAGAAATAGATATGAAATTGACACTAGTATGCTTAGAATTTGTGATATGTTTCATCTTATCCTTAAGATATGTGATCCTCAGACATACATTCTCTAGGTACTCCATAGTATTAATTTGATCCAAAATAATCACATTATAAATAATAAATTGGGAAGATAGAATATTAATTCCATGTTCATTAAAAGTAGGCACATTGTAATCAGTGTATATCTCTAGATTATTCTTTTATTCTTACATATCATTGTCATGAAAAGGATCAAACAAGATCTCTGATTGGGAATCTATATCATTTTGTGCTAGTATATTGAATAAGTCATCTACCATGTATCTAGTATCATTCCATTTATATTCCAAATAGTACTTACATTTAATATTTACACTCAATAAAATATATACATAATGAGTTTTATTCACAACAAGGAGCTTAAATTCACATTATTTAATTATGTGGCATAAATTGTCAAAATATTGAAACTACTTAAACATAATTGATTCATGTAATGGGTCAAATAAGCATTAATTTAATGTTTTTATAAACTCCTTATCAATCATGTGATTCTCCATATTAGTGAGCATGGTATTATAATAAAACACATAATCATGGATGGGGTTGTTGGGAACTTGATTAATATAGGTAGTTTCAGCATATAATAAGTTTTCACCAATGTTGATTGAAAAGTGTGATAGAAACTAATCTACCATAGGATTAAAGGTGTGCATGGATAAGGAATGAATGTTATTGAATCATGTTAATGCATAATCTAATAAACTCCTTGGAAATATTTTTGTCAATAACTTATTATTGGATACATAGTCCAAACATGATATATGAAAAGTTCTGAGATGTTGCTTGGGATCATTTGTACCATTATATAGTGATAACATATATGTGATAATAACTATGGGTAAAAGATGAGGTGAGTTATTTAGGGCTAATGGGTTATGCAACAAGTCATGTGAATCAATAAAATGAATATATTTAAAGATAGATTGATCTAATTATAACACCTTAACATACAAAACTTAAATAGTCTACTATAGGGAACATGCAGTAGGTGAGGTAGATGATGTAGTATGCATAGTAATAAAATGATGGGAGAAGATCCCATGTGTATGAATAGGAATAGATATTTTTTGGAAGCTTTGTGTTGTCCCCACACATGGGGTGGAAAAAACATATTTGACATGCATAGAAAATGTATCCAGAGTTTTTGTGTGAGGTGAAGATAGTTGAGGAAGAACATGTTGATTATATACACTTTATATAGTCATCTAGGGCTCCATATGATGTAATGAGTTAGGCATATATACATTGATGAAATTTAAAATATACAATTGTTTTTGTTCCTAAGTAATTCTTGTTTTACAAAAAATTGCCTTAATTGTGCTTGTGTCCTAGGGTAACCATGACATGATATAATATTGAAACTATATAAGCTAAGGAAGGTTTCATATGGTAGTTTTCTCATTTTATCCATGATTTTATTTTGAAACTTTGATTTTTAAAATGACATTAAGGGTGTAACTAGGTAGGGTATGTCTTGTTTATGGGACCTTAGATATATTTATCCTAGTCATAAAAAGAGGAAATGACCCAAAGGAGAATTGAATATGGAGGATATAACCATCCCATAGATGCAATATCCCATATCTAAGTTATATTAAGAGTAACCTCCTTTCGATAATAATTTACTGGTACATTATAAAACCAAATCATGGAAAGGCTACTTATGGATTAAAAAACAAAACCATATGCACTTGAAATATAATTATTAGGTATGTGGAAGCTAAATTATTAATATAAAGTTGAATATGGATTAAGTATTGGATCATTATACCTCACACTAATAATAAATATAAATAAATATTTATTTGCCTATAACAACAATTCATATGAGTCTTTAAATAATGTTATATAAAATAAGAAAATGAAATAAAATGAAAAAAAAAACCAAAAAAAGGAATGTATTTATTATTAGGGAAGTAGAGATATTTTTACTACTAACCATAAAATTGGGTTCATAATATATTATCTAATTACCTTTTTAGAGTGATATATAACTTTTATTCACTTCTTGAGTTGTAAGAGTAGAGATATCATAGTGTGACACTCTTAATTGGATTGAATATTGATGTTATGAATTAGGTACCACTTTAAAATCTTAGAATAATTGTTCTAATCATTTGAAAATTATTTTCCACTCTCTTAGATGATAACTTAATTAATAGACATAATAATAGAACACCTTATATGTAATTTTTCATATCATAAAATGTCATCATATGGAAAATAATTGATCAGTTTCGGTCAATCACATAGTTTGGTGATCCTCATATTTACTACTAATCTTTGGTGCTATGGTAGTTTTTATTGGAGTTGTTGCTAGAATCTAGATAATGTGAGTGCAATGGAGATGTGATCACACGAGATGAAGCAAGTGCACACTGCATAGATGCTAAAGCAATTTGAAAATAACACAAGAAGATAAATTGCACAAGACAAAATGGAGAAAACCAAAATATAATTAACATGAGATGGCCAAAGTGAGGAATACATATAGGAGAGTATGTAAGAAACTCCTCCACAAAATGTGGACAAGGCACCCCAAGACTAGACTGTAACTCCTCCATGAAAGGTGGTGACAAGCTGCTAAGAATAGAGAAGTAACTCCCTTCAAGGGAGTTACTTATGACATTCTTATGACACCTATGACACATCTATGACACACACCTCCACATAAGCTAGTCTATCCCACAAATGTAGGAAAACTCCATGTATGCACAAGAAATACAATTTCCCTAATTAATAAATAGGGAAAAATAAAAACCTACACTAATACCCCCCATAAGTGCAGCTTAGGTGGGCAGTGTGGAAATATAAAATGGGTCCCGGTAATTAGGCCTGATGAGGTACCCATGTACAAGTGCAATCTCCCGTAAGATAGAGAAAAGGAGAAAACCCATAGGAAAAAACACCCCCCCCCAAAAAAAAAGAGAGACATAAAAGAAAAGAAGAGGATAGAAGCCCCCCTGAAGATGATGCTACTATAGATGTGGACTACACCCCAAGAAGAGCTCGTAGATGAATGAACATGCTCTTAGTGAAAGGTTTGGTGAAGATGTCTGCAACCTACTCTGAAGATTGGCAAAATATCAATTCAATGACCTGATGATGAATAAGCTCTCAAATGAAATGCATGTGAATCTCTATGTGCTTGGGCCACTAGTGCTAAACTGGATTCCTACAAATCTAAATGGTACTCTAGTTGTCAAAATAAATGATGGTGGGCTGCCTGATAGAAATGCCAAACTCAGAAAGAATCCCTTGAAGCCAAATAGCCTCAATAGCTACATTAACAACTCCCCTGTACTCTACCTTTATGGATGATATAGAAATAGCATTCAGCATCTTGCTAGACCAATAGATAGGACCAGAACCTAGAGATAAACTGTAACCAAAAGTGGACTTGTGAGTTTGTGAATCGCCAGCCCAGTCTGAATCTGTATATCCAACCAAGTCAACCTTTATGCCAAATCTGTAATGAATCCCATATCTATGTGAACCCTATATGTAATGCAAGATCCTCTTATCTACTTTCCAATGTAGCTCATGAGGTTCTTGTATGAATCTAGAGACAAGTCACACTGTATATGATATGTCAGGCCTGGTGTGAGTCAAGTACATGAGACTACCAACAAGCTATCGATATTGAGTGGCATCAACAAATGGTGAATAACAATCAGCCTCAAGCTTGACTCCTAATAGAAAGGGAGTTGGAGATGGATTACAATCAGCCATGTGAAACTGAGCCAATAAGTCAAGAGCATACTTAGGTTGTGCAAGAGAAATCTATAAATCTGACTGTGAGATCTTAATGCCAAGGAAGTAGTGCAACAAACCCAAGTCTATCATGTCAAATCTATATTGAAGAGATGCCTTCATCACTGTAATAGCCGATGAAGAACTTTGAGTGATTAAAAGATCATCAACATATAGAACCAAAATCAAGAGTGAATCATCCTGTCGCAAAAAGTAGACATTAGGATCAAAATGGCACCTAGTGAAACCCGCTGTGAGAAGGAAGGAATCCATCTTGGCATACCAAGCTTGAGGGACCTATTTGAGGCCATAGATAGATTTCCTAAGTTTGAATACTAAGGAATAATCCTAAACAAATCCTGGCAGCTGCTCCATGTAGATCTTCTCCTCTAGGTCTCTATGAAGAAAGGCACTCTTCACATCCATCTGATGCACATCCCAACCATGTGTTACTACAATATAAAAGGTGAGTCAGATAGAAGTCATCTTTGTAATGGGTGTAAAGGTCTCTGAGTAGTCAATGCTTGCCCCCTGTGAGAAACCCTTGGCGACCAATCGTGCCTTGTACTTATCAATTGACCCATCTGCTGCAAACATGGTCTGATATATCCACCTACATCAAACCATATTTCTTTCCTTAGGAAGTGAAGTCAAATCCCAAGTGTGATTTTTGATTAAGGAAGAATATTCTTCCTCCATAGCACTATCCCACTCAGGTATCCCCGATGCCTCTCAAAAAGTCTATGGATATGAAACTGTAGCAAAGAAGGCATGTGGATCTCTCTAAAAATCCCCCCTAGTACGTATGTCATTTGTGGGATCTCCTGCCCAAGTGCCAGTACTCTCAAGTGTCTGTCTGGCCCAAAGTGGCCTAGAAGTGGGCAAGTCAGGTGCTAACTCCTCATCCTCTAACAAGCTAGAGGTGGATGACTCTGCATCACTGTCCTCACTGTTTGAACTCAAAGAAGAAGAAGATGTCTCTGGCTCAAGAACCTGTTGTGGCTAATCTGAATCTAATGAGAAATCATCATGAAAAAGTAGATCTGATGAGGGAGAAGAAGTGTCAAGTGTTGAGTCTCTAGGACTCTCCTGAAAATGGACACTTCTCTCGACGAACAACTCATGAGTGACTAGATCTAAAAGGTGATATCCCTTAATACCATATGGATATCCTAGAAAGATGCAAGGCTTGGACTAACATTCCATAGCTTTGTGTTTCTTCTTTGGAATGTGAGCCATGGATGGGGATCCAAAAACCCTAAAGTGCTCAACATCAAGTTTTTTTTATGCCAAGCTTCAAAGGGTGTTATCCCTTTTAAAGCTTTGTGAGGAACCCTGTTTTGAATGTAGCAAGCACAATTAATGGCTTCGGCCCAGTACTATGGTGCTAAGGATTTGGAGTGAATCATATAGCTACCCATCTCTTTTAAGAACCTATTCTTGTGTTCTACAACCCCATTTTATGAAGGATTGTAAGTGACTATGCACTACAAATTAATCCCCTTTGTGGTGCAAAACTTCTCAAATCTGATGCTGACATACTCCCCTCCATTATCAGTTCAAACAACCTTGATGGATTTCTCACTCTGTTTCTCAACAAGAGCCTTGAAGTCTAGAAAATTTTTAAACACTTCAGACTTTTGTTTGAGAAAATATATCCAAGTGTACCTAGAGAAATCATCAATGAAAGTGAGGATGTACTTGGCCTTTGTGAAAGATGGTTTGGGAAAGGGTCTTGATACATCACTGTGGACTAACTCCAAAGGTTGTGAAGCCCTCCAAGCTTTGCCTTTGTCAAATTTTGCTTCAAGATGCTTTCTAAGGGAGCACCCCTCACAAAGTCCTTTTGAGAATTAGACACAAGGCAAGCCAATGACCATGTCATGTTTGCAAAGTTGCTCAAGATAGCGATAGCTAAGGTGGCCAAACCGCTCATGCCACAATTTGTTAACTCCATCTGAATGAGTCAGCAATGCTGTTGGATAAAACTCTGATGCAAAATGTGAGAAAGTGTATAACTTGGCTTGTTGATCTGCCCTACCCACTACCACTATAGTATCACTATGCAACTCCCTGATAGCCACTGAATCTGGTTAAAACTCAACTCTCATGCCCCGACCAATGTGAGTGATTTGGTAAACTGATAAGAGATTGGTTGAAAAAGAAGGAACACTTAGAACATTATTGAATGTTCTTCCTTCCATTTCAATTGACCCTCTCCCTACAATAAAAACTGATGTGTCATCACCCAAACTAATTGAAGTCATGCTACAAGGATCTAAAGATGAAAACTCAACTAGTGAAGAGCCCATGTGGTGAGAAGCACCCGAATCAATGACCCATGATGATGTGGAAGCTGTAGTATCTACAAGGGCCTTGCCCTTTTCTTTCTCTTTACCCTTGCCTTTTGCCTTGGTAGAATCTTGGGTAGATGAATTCTACTTGATGGACTATGGAACACCTATGTTGTTCTTCTCTAGAAGATGAGTTAGGTGATCTATTTGTTTCTCCATGCATTTGTGTTCATCATGCCCTATATTTTTGTAATAGGCACACTTAACCTTCTCCTTCTTAGGTTTAGCATTGGAAGATGAAGACTCAGTGTTGTTTTTGGCAGGATTGGTGTATTCTTTCTTCTTCTCCTGGTCCTTGTTCTTTTTCTTCTTCTCCTTAGTTGAAGTCTTATCCTTACCATTTCTAGGTATCAAAGCTTGGGGTTGATTAGACTTCATTGTGCCGATTTGAATTAGCTTATCTTTTTCTCTAGTCAAGTCAACAATGAATGAATCCAAAGAAGGCATTTTCCATGTAGTGCCAAGGGCACTTTTTATGGCATAGAAGGTGGAGACAAAGACTGAATACCTTGGACCTAACTTTGCTAGAATGGAAAGGATGAGTTGATCATCTTTCTTCTCTATCCCACATTATTTCAATTAAAATCTAAGGGCCTTAGACTTAGTGAAGAAGTCCTGTAGGGTGTCAAAGTTGCTAGGACATAGACTTTTGAGTTTGTTTTCGAGCTCATGACCTCTCATCTCATCAAGCTTCCCAAATAAATTTTCTAAGGTGTCCCATATGTCATTGGGAGTCTGGGAGGATTCTAGGTGGAAGAGAAGTTTTGGAGACATAAATAAGCTCAGTAATCCATAGGGTTTATCGCTATGGTTGTACCACTTGACCTTTTCAGCATCAGTGTTGGGTTCTACTTCAGTACCCATGGTGATCTTATACAACCCTTTGCTTCTAAGAATGATTGACATTTTAACCTTCCATTCATGATAGTTGAAGGGTGTTAGGGGTTTAAGTTGAAAATAATCCATTTTAAGCTAAATTTAGGTGAAGTTGTGTTGATTTCAAGTTGTGAATTATGTAAAAAGGAGAATGAAAGCAAAGATTTGCAAGTTGTGAAAAGCAATCACACCCCCTCTCAAAATATTAAGCCCCCAAAATATGCAAGTGCACGCTCAAAAGATCTTGGAATCATCTTATAATGCATCTTAGAGCAATCAGTGCAAGACTAAAGCAACCAGGACGTTGGACTCAGCTGAAAATGCATCCCGAGAGACCCAAATTTTTGGCACTTTATAAACTAGTGCATTTTTAAAAAATAACAAGACTACACTATTGATAATTGAATTAAGACCACTTTTGTAAAAAATGGCACCCAAATTTTAGCTACCATTTCTAAGATATTAAAGGTTCAATTTTCTCGTAAACTAGTGTTTTTGCAAAAAAAAGCACTAAAACATTAAAAAAATGCCTATTTTGTGAGAGAAAGTGGCCTTCCAACCACTCATTGGATTTGACATGGAATGAGGAATCCAAAGGAGGTTTGTGTAAGGGGGAATTGGCCCCCCACCAACCCGGGCCTCACCCTTCATCTTGGATAGGCGAACATACAAGTTTAAAATGAAAATCCCCAAATTACAAAATTGTCTAAAAACTTAAATATTTAGTCAAATTGACTGATTTCTGTTCTACAAGTTAATTTTTAACTAAAAATAATGAAGCAAAGATAGAATGAAGGATTGCCAAGTGTCCAAGGGGCACCACATGGGATGCCAAGTAAGGAAGGGGTGCATAAATAGCACAGTCCAGAATTTAACTCAGAAAAGACAAAATAAATAAATGCAAACCTGTGTTGGATGCTGTATCACCTGATGGAACCTTGAAAATAGAGAAAATAAGATGGAAGGACTGCCTGAGACATAGCAAAATTGAATGCGCCTTGCTAGGAGTGTGGTGCAAAGTTGACTGCTAACCAGAAGTGCATGGGTTTGTAGGCCAGAAGAATAATAGCAAAATTTGGGATGCCGTACGGCTATGGTCAACTATTGGAGAGTGCAGACTGCTGCTGCTACTGCTTGGCATGGACTAAATGTTGTTCCTCCCTCTGCTACTGTACATAACAATGGCACCCAAGCTAATTGTTGAACTAACCCCGTTCTTGCTCTGATACCATATCAGAGTTGTTGCCAAAATATGGATAATGTGAGTGAAATGGAGATGTGAGCACATGAGATGAAGCAAGTGCACACCACATAGATGCTAAATCAATTTGAAAATAACACAAGAAGATAAATTTCACAAGACAAAATGGAGAAAACCAAAATTTGATTAACATGAGATTGTGAAAGTGAGGAATACATATAGGAGAGTACGTAAGTAACTCCTCCACAAAAGGTGGACAAGGCACCCCAAGAATAGACTGTAACTCTTCCATGAAAGGTGGTGACAAGGTGCTAAGAATAGAGAAGTAACTCCCATTAAGGGAGTTACTTATGACACCTATGACACATCTATGACACACACGTCCACATAAGCTATCATATCCCATAAATGTAGGAAAACTCCATGTATACACAAGAAATACAACTTTCCTAATTAATAAATAGGGAAAAATAAAAACCTACACTAATAGTTTAAATTTCTTCTATTTTTCTATAAAATCTTTGAATGTGAATTTCATCATTTGTAATAGGCCCATATTTTTTTATATGTACTAAATATTTATGTTTCAAATTTTCCTCCACATCATTTTGATAACTATGTCTTATACTCTATGCCAGGACTCAAATTTTTACTTGTAGATCCCATAATTATTAAAATCCAAAAAAATACCACCATCAATGTATTAGATGAAGTAATTAAGGATGAGGAAGGATGATGATGGATTGGGTAGGGATGATGAGGGAGTCTTTACAGATGACAAGGGATGGTAAGAGTCAATGAAGGAGTAGTTAATGAAGATGAGAGAGTGATTAAGGGTGATGATAGATGGTGAGGGTTAATTAGAGAGTTATAAGGGTGAAATGAGTGATTATAGATGATGAAGGATGATTAAAAAATGATTAGGGATGTTGAGGGTCGATTAGGGAGTGATTAAGGATGATAATGGAGAGATTATAAATAATAAAGAATGATGAGGATTAATAAGGAAGTGATTAGGGATGATGAGGGATGAATATGGAGTGAGTAGGTATGATGAGGGACAATAAAAAAGTGATTAGGGATGATGAGGGATTATAAGTTATGCTGAGATCAAATGAGTGAGTGGTTAGGGATGATATAAGGGAGTTATTAAAAATGGTGAGGTATGGTGAGGGTCAATTAGGGAGTGATTAGGTATAATGTGGGATGAAGAGGGAGTGATTAGGGATGATGAGGGACAATGAGGGTAAATGAGGGAGTGACAAGGGATGATGAGCGGTAGTGAGGGACAATGAGGGAGTGATTAGTGAAAATGAGGAATGAAGAGAGTGAGCAGAGCTGATGAGGGATGAGTAATAAGTAATCAAGGATGAGGGAGAAATGATGAACAAGTGAAACTAACATAAAGTGGTCATTTTATGTGTGTAGGTCATCAATGTGACCTATGCTACCATAATCACACCACTTTGGAACAAGTTCAAAATAATTGGTTTGAACTTCAATCTTGACAAATATATGAATCCTATTCAAATTATAAGAAATAATCTAGAAGGAACCAAAAATTGAAAAATGACTATATGTTTTTAAAAAGTAGACATAAATTGCAAAAGTTATGCCCTAAAATCCCTAGTTTCAATACTTAGAACTTTAAAAATGCCTAAATACTAATCATATTGGATTTTGAAAAACTATTTTCCACATCATAATTCATTCATCTATGAGAATAAATCTAATAAATGTAGAGTGACCTTAATTTTTTATATTTATTAAAATAAATTTAAAGTATAAGGAATTAAATGTAACAATATAAATACAAACTTATACTTCAACTCAAGATTGGATTCATGTACATGTTTAAATGATTTTATGTGTTAAACAATAATAATCAGATCCTTTTATTTTCTTCACAATAATGTGATCATGCTATTAACTTGACCACATTATATATTAATGTGGTTGTGTTATATATTAACGTGATCATGTTATGGCTTGATAATTACCAAGCCATAATTTAAATAACATGATCACATAATATCAATAATGTGTTTCAGGGGATAAAAACTTATTTATCACTTAAAATATAATATTACCTACTTTATACTAGTTTTATCAAGAATTTAAGGGTTCATTTTCAAGATATGACACTTTTAGTGTCATAAACCCTTCCCTAGGCTTTCTTTGTATTTATAGAACCTGAGAGCACTAACAATTGAATATCTAAAATTTAAATTATATTAATACATATACACATTCATTTATCATTAAATTTTTTTACTTAGACCCTCTATTCATAAAAATACGTGAGACTTTTTCTTATTTGAGTGGATTGTATCACAAAAATAGTGTATTTTAGAAATTATAATCAAAATGAATACTATATAATAATGAAATAGATCAAAAAATAGTTGAATAATGTTTTACAACATATAAATAAATTTTTAAAATGATTTAAAATCATAAACAAGCCTTTATTTATTCTCTTATGCTTCCAAATGAATAGTACATTCCTAAAACTTCCAACCACCATTACACAAATCTGTAAACATTCTTTTTATTATTATTTATCTTAATTTATTTTTATACTATATCTATAGTTTTACCTATATCATATTTAAATTAAATTTGTAAACTTGGTTTCCTATGATAATAATCCCTCAACTACCTTAAAATTGATTAATACAAGAAAAATTTAGTCATGCTCATACATTGGATAAGGCTTATCAAGGTAAGTTGCATAGTTTGAAACATTTAAAATAATTGTAATTAGTAAATAATATTTAAAACATTTTTAAATACCCAAATGATAACTTACATAATGATCAATTTACTTTAAACCTACCAGAACTCACCAAACAGGTCAAAACTAATTCAAAAATTTGAATTTTTGGTTTTGGGAGGAAAAATCCAAAAACACCCATAAATACCCTAGTACCAATAGTTAAAGCCTAGATAATACTTATTATTTATCAAACATGACTATTAATTACTAATAAAATTACAAACTGATACATTTAATCTATGTGCAATGATGCACATGCATCATACTACCAGGGAACAAAAGATTTGTTCATGAGATCCTGCTCATGAATTCTTCAATAGTGTTACCATGCTTGATGATCTATAAAGGTGCCATATATATCTAATTATCAATGCAATGGTTTTTCCACTTGAATAATCATTAAAATTATTCTTTATCCCTTTTCTTCTTCACTACCTTCTTGTCTAGAATGGATTCAATTTGATCTCATTTTACCTTTGGTATTTATTACTCCTAATGGATGATCTAATATTCCTTATATTCAGTTATTTTCTTATAATTTATCATATTAGATGAAATTACATACGTATACTAAAATAAATATAGGTGAGATTCTAATATCAATTAGAAGCTCCAATTCATAAGCGTCAATAAAAAAATGTTTCTTAAGCCCTTACAATGTCCAACCTTGTTTATTTCCAACTTTTTATATTCCACTTTTGGAAATCATTCTTTCTTGAGGTGAGAAATAAATAAATAACCTTAATAAAAATTAACTTATTTTATTTTCAAATCATCACTTTTAGTATACATATTTGGGCTTTTCTTTGGCTATCACTTTAGTTATTCATGCAACTCTTAGCTATTACAAAATCCTCACCTTTTGTACTTATTCTATCTTTCTTGAATATATTACTAAAATAATAAGATCCTCTTGGATGGATTTCATACACAATCTTAAAAGTGATATAATTTTACTTCTATTTAGATAATCATTGTATGCAAATTTTGCTTGAACTAGTAATTGATCCCACTATTTGGGATGGTCAATTACCAAGCTTCTGAGAATATTTCCAAGGATTATGTTGACCATCAGTTTTAGGATGGTAATTTTAAATAAATATTAGAGTATTTCATAATTTATTCCAAAGTGTCCTCCAAAATTCTCCCATAAATTTGGTATCCTTGCCTGAAATAATACTCCTAAGAAGAACATGTAATCTTACTACATATTTAAACATCAGTTTATAAGTATGAGGTGCGTCACTTGTATCTTTATAAGGAATAATATTTTTCATTTTATAAAACCTATAAAACACTAAAAATGTATAATTATTACATTTTTTTCTTTGGAATCCCAATTATATAGAACATACTTACCAAATCCCATGGCCTATTAGGAATGTGAGATGGTTGATACTCTTATGTTTTGAATTATTCATTTATTATATTAATATATTATACATCTAAAAAAAACCACTTAAAATAATCTTACATTAATATCCAATAATAGTGTGTACTTACTTGATCAAGTGTCTTATCTTGCATAAAATATATTACTAAGCTATCAGTATTTTTCTCATTTAGTAAGTTCTCTCTCATGGATCTTCTTGGTATGCATATATGGATAAACTTGAATAAAACTTATTATTTCCTCATATAATCCATCCATTGAATTATATATTTGGCTATTGGGTTCTCACATGTTTCATATGCCTATTTCCAACTAAGGTCTTCCTTGTATAACTCTTTCAATGTGTCAAATCCCAAGATATTCACTTGAGACTCCTAAAAAATTATACCTATCCTACTTAGAGAATATGAAACCTTATTATATTTTCTTCTTATTCCCTATAAACAAATAAAATATTTGAAAAAAATAAATCCACTTCACATTACATTGACCTATTTTAGTCTGACTACCAATAAACTACAAAGCATGATTATCAATATAATTAACAAAATCTTTAAGCATCAAGTAATGCATCCATTTATTCAAGTTTTGAATAATATCATAGAAATATTAGACATATGTTGAATATTTCAAATTTTCATCAGTATGTTTATCATTAAAGTAGGCATTTCTTTTACCTTCTTGACTCAAAATAACTCCTATGGTAGTCCCAATAACATCACACTCTACTTGAAAAAGTTTACCAAAATCATGAAAAACTAGGATGGGTTGGTTTGTAATATTATTATTTAGAAATTAATTTTTTTATTATTATATAACTTAGTCAATATAAATATATATTTGTTTCCCTTTATTGTTTCTACAATTGGATCACAAATACTACTACAATTTCTTATAAACATTTTTGTAAAAACTAGCCAAACCATGAAAACTTCATACCTCATATGCACTCCTTTGTGTAGGCCACTTTACTTGGATTTGAATTTATACTTATTCATATTAAATCCTTTTTATGAAATAAAAAATATGAAGTAAATTAACTTTATCTTCAAGAAAGTGTATTTTTTGAGGTTTATTAGTAACTTTTCTTCTTATAGATTACTCAAAACCGGTCTAAGATGTTCAAAAACCTCTTCCATTTATTAAATATAAATAAAATTATCATCTAGGTAAATATAAAAAAAATTAACTATCAAATCTTTTTGTACCTCATTCATAATCATTGTAGAGGTGCTTGGAACATTGGTTAATCCAAATGGAATTATGATTCATTCATAGAGTCCATAATTTGTATTAAGGGATATATTTCATTGATATACCTATCTAATTCTAATCTGATGATAGCCACTTTTCAAATATATCTTGGAAAAATACCTTGAACCACTTAAAAAATCCATTAGATAATAAATTCTAACAAATAGAATCTACACTACATTGTTATATTATTTATGGACATGAATTAGTACACATTAGTCAACCTCCATTCTTATTATGTATTATCATTATTAGAAGAACATAAGGACTCAAACTCTCTCTCTCTCTCTCTCTCTCTCTCTCTCTCTCTCTCTCTCTCTCTCTCTCTCTCTCTAAATAACCTATTTTTCAACAATTCTTACACTTGTTTCTAGATTTCCCTATTTTTCTTTGGTGTCATCCAATAAGGTCCATTATTTTGTAGATTGGTCCCTGGTTATAGATATATGTGATGGACGATGAATCTCCTTTTATGTAGTTCATTTGGTAAGTCATACATGACTATATAAATAAAATATTTAAGCAAATTCTAAATTTATATAGGTAGATTAGTCAACTTAATAGTTGTGATTACTAATTTAGGCTTACTAATAAGTGAATAACATACCTATTCCTTTTTGATTTGTTACAAGAATTCATTTTCACTTTTTAACAACAATATATGATTTCCATCAACTTATACATCATCCTTATTAAATGGTATAAGGGTGTAATTCTTATCATCTTTATTAAAGGTGTAGGTGTTGCTTTTCCCATCATGTATGGATTTCAACTCAAGATGCTAAGGTATACCCAAAATAACTTGAAAAACATCCATAGGAATTAAATCACACATATACTCATACTTATAGATACCTATGTGAAATTCCACCTTACATTACTCATTAACTAAGACTTGAAGTCTTTTTTGTATCTAAGACACTTTATAGGGAGGAGGGTATGTTAATTTATTCAAGCCTAACTTGTAAACCATTTTAGAAGATACTAAATTATCAATACTTCCACTATATTTAATTAATTTTGATTGGTTACCCTTTGACTTCCATGTGGATATGAATAATGTATTTCTTTGTGTAGGATCGTTAATCTCCTTGTTATGTTTGAAAAAGACTCTCTTTACGAGCAAGGATTGTCCATATTTAGGTGCATCTTCATGAGAATATTATCCATAGTATTCTCACCATATTTTATAATTTGAGAATTCCATTGATTTAAAAGTATTCTCTTCATATCCATAAGATCTATTCCCATACTTATTAGATTTGAATCATCTACCAGCAAAGCCTCTTCCTCTATCTCTAGTAAATGGTCTCCTACCTCTGAAAAAATAACCACATTTTTTAGGATGATTTGGGATTTGTGGACTAATATATTAATAATGATGTGATGGTATATTAATCATTAAATCATGTTGTCCTCTTCCTATAAAAATTGTGTTTCTACCTCTTCAATGTTGAGTCTATCTCCTAGACAATTTCTCCTCTTCTTTAAGAGTAAATTGATAAGTGTATTTAATTAATATTAGTGATAAAATACTGATCTAATATTTAATATTAAACCTTAATCCATTTATATATCTATGCATCTTTTCATCATCTTCTTCTATATGTCCTTCTGAGATAGTTAGCTTATATAACTCTTTTATGTAGTCCTTGACTATCATCTCCTTTTACCTCAGTTTTTAAATATTCTTGAAGAGGTTAGTCTGGTAGTAATTTAGCATTCATTTTGACTTAAATTTAGCCACAATTATTTCCCAAATCTTGATCTTGGACTTCCCATTATTATTTCATCTTTATGATACATGACCCTTCAATCTGGTAATAGTAAACATTACCGTTTTGTCATCATCTATTCCTTCATACTCAAAATATATTTCCATGACATTGATCCAATTAACAAAATATTCTAAATTAATTATTCCTTCATACATAGATAATTTAATTTTGGGTTTAAAACTTACCCCCATGAATTCTCTAATAAATCTGTCTGATGCCCTATCTTCTACTTCCTTTATTTTTGCCCCTTCTTAAAGAATTTATTATTTTTATCTACCATTGAGATCTTCCATATTAATTTATATCCTCATAGAAATATATATATATATATATATATATATTTACTATAAATTAGCTTGAATGTTTGTCAAGTATTCAAGGAACATGGCTTAAGTAGGATATCTTTTTTATTCTCATCTAGCTCTTACTTTGGTTGCCATATGTACAAAATTATTTCACAACTTTTCAATAAAATACTTCCAACTTTGAGAGACTATAAAATATTATCTGATACCAATATGGTGTAATCAAATAATTAAAGGTCTAAAACTCTTCAATAAATGGTCTCTTTCTTCTTACTTATAACCTTTTAACATAGGTCTACCTATGGGTATTAACCTATTTCAAGGTAACTTAGAATATAATCATCATAATTTTCATTTATACACTATTGTACATATGTTTCAAACAAGTTATATAAACCTTTGAAATTTGAATCCTCAAGCAGAGTTGATGAAAAAAGATTTTCTAGCCCTTTTCTAGGCCTACTAAGTCTACAAAAATAACTTAGTCTTTAATAAAATTCTCCTTAACTCCTTCTAAAGTTGTAAATTAATTACACTATATTATAATCATGTTAATAAAATTACTTATCAAACCTCAAGGGATTTATATTAGTAGACTAATAGTTTTAGATGTTTTGTTAACCTCAAACCCTATTTTAGGCCTATTTGTAAAGGTTATAAAGCTTAATCTTTGATAACATGAATTTTAGAGGGTTTCCACGGAAATTTATTTTAATAACTTATAATACAATACCAAATATGTTTATACTAAATTTATCGATAATATGAGCGATAGATTTCTAAATATGACATTTTTGATGTCATTAACCCTACCCTAGGGTTTCTCTTTACCTGCAGACCTTAGATAATTTACAATTGAATATCACACACACACACACACACACACACACACACACACACACACACACACACACACACACATACATACATATATATATACATATACATATACATATACATATACATATATGTATGTATGTATGTATGTATATGTATATGTGTATATATACATATCTATATATTTATATATATATATATATATATATATATACATACATATATATACATATATATACATACATATATATATACATATATATACATATACATATACATATATGTACACACACACACATAGATATATATATATATATATATATATATATATATATATATATATATATATATATATATATATATATATATATATATATATATAAAGGTTATTTTAATTGTATTAATAACTAATCACATTAAAATATACTTTTTAGACCCTTTATTACCAAAAATACTTGAGAAATTTCCTTTTATGAGTGGATTGTATCATAGAAACATATGATTTCAGACCTTACAATAAAAAGTATTACTATTTAATAATGGAAAAGGATTATATACTATTTGAATAATGTTCTTAAACATATAAATACCTATATAAAATATATTAAAATCATAAACAATCCTTTATTTATTCTCTTATGTCTCAAACCCAATAGTAAAGACCTGTAACTTCTAATCCCTTTACACAAATATGCAAAGTTTATCTTTATTCTTGTTTATATTGATTTATTTGGATCCTTCACTGATGGTTCAAACTATATCCTCTTCCAAATTAATGTCTAAAATTTGTTTTATATCACAATAATCTCTTAATTATCTTGAAATCGATTAACATAAGCTAAATTTGCTCATGTTCCTATGTTGGATAAGTCTTATCAATCTAATGTGGGTAGTTATAAAAATTTACAAAAAATGTAATGAGTAAATAATAGTGAAAACATGTTTAAAGACCCCAAGTACGACTCACATAAGGATCAAGATCCTTTAAATCTATTATAACTCAGTAAATAGGCCAAAATATATTAAAAAGAATAAATTTTTGGCTTTGGCAGGAAAATCCTCTAAACACCCTAATTGACCTAGAACCAACAACTCAAGCCTAGATAAGACTTACTATTTATTAAATATGACTCTTAATAGCTTATAAGACCACTAAATGATACACTTATTTCATTTATATTGATTCTCAGAAGGAATGCATGAGAATAGACTATTAGTATATTATGGAAACTAATAGTACATATCCTAAGTATAATAAAACACAAATATCTTTCATTTCTTTATCTTTCAAGGAAGGCACATAAGTAATATTGATGACCAAACAATTTATGAATTAAATTTATGAGAATTTTTAAGGATGGCCTAGTCCTATCCAAGGTGTTACAATTAAACTAACAAATTAAAAAAACCAGAGGTGTAAATTATTTCAAAAAGATGATAGTAAAGGAACCAAAGACTTTGATTAGACTAAAAAACCAAATGGTGTTAAAAAATGAAAAAAAATGAATAAACCCATGAAAAAAAAATATAATAAATATTAGCTCATAAATATATATAATAATAAATATTAACATGAAATTTAATAATAATATAAGAATAATAAATAAATAACATGTAATTAATAACAATATCTCTTCAAAAATTGAACATTGTTCATCTCTTTGAAGATGTTTCCTTAATTGGTTTTTAACATGTAAGTACTAGGCCCAACAATGAGTTTGACTAGGTAAGGACCCCACCACTTTTGGGAATACTTGACTTCTTTATCATGGGTGTAATCTAAATTAAGCACAAAGGCTACAACATTGAAAGTGTAGACTTTGACCTTTCTTTGTTATGTTATTTAGTGATAGGATATGTATATTTTTAGTTATGTTATAATGCAACCTGTTGGTTGAATATTTTGTCGATCAGTGTACTGATAAATAAAATAGGTTTGATCAGCTAAAGTAGGAAGATTAGTCATCCAAATGTGTAGGTTTACCACATTAGAAGGAGACTGATCTCCTCTCATTAAGGGGAGGTTTCCTATAGGTATGCTATATATATATATATATATATATATATATATATATATATATATATATATATATATATATATATATATATATATATATAAACAAAAAATAATACTTAAGGGTAGGACAAACCATCCATCTCTCTTTCTTTAGAGATGATGCATGTAAATCAAAGGAAAAACTCAAGGGAAATAATAGACAACACTCCTCTTATTTTAGAAGTACTATTCAACAAAACACAAGAATACTCCTGGTAGTAACAGCAAAATGTAGCAAAGGATGTAATAACTAGCAAATCAAGATGCAGCACAAAGTCTCCACCTGAATCACTCAAGAGTAAGATACGAAGGAAAATGAGGGCACAAAGTCTTCCCAATGTCCTTTACTCAGAAATGAAAAGAAAACACACTGAAAGGAAATTATGGGGGTACAAAGTCTCTCCACAGTTGACTCTTTAGGACACCTTCCTGACTAATTTCACTAATCCTGCTTGTTGAATTAAAAAATAGAGAATATGTCAAGGAAAAAGACATAAGAACAGTTTCCCCAACAACAAAGATATCACAACACAAAGTCTAAAAAATCACTTGCTTTCTTATTCCAATAACAAAATATGATCAAAAAACTGAGCTCAAAGTCTCAGAAGTGCCTTTCAATTTGGGTAAAGTTTCATTCTAATTGTCAAAAAGGAGATCCTTTTACAATAGAAGAGAGTCCCTTATATAACCACTTTAAGAAGGACTCAAGAACAATAACACATCATGTTGCATTGAAAATTGTTAGGAAGATAGGCTAGAAATTAGGGGCATCTACCCATTTGTTTTTCTCAATGCACGAAAACAAGTCACACTTATTGAAAGTTTGCAACTTTCAATGTCCACTTGGCGATTTGATCCTTCCGTCATTGTTCCTTATTTTTTGGTTAATTGAATCTGGTCCTAGATTCAATTTGTTGTTCTATTCCTTCATCACATTCTATTGGCCTTGGCCTTAAAGTATGTGAATGTATTCAGGTCTGTATATTCAAAGGATCAACAACTAGTTCATTATCTTGAATTTGACATCTTTGGGTGCGTCACCCCTTGGTCCTTCTTTAGCTTTTCTGTTTGTCACTTTCTCGGATTGAACTTTCCCTTTTAGGCCTTAAGAAATGACCTAATTTCTTGTTTCATGTCTTCCCAAAGGGAAGGTGACCCTTCGGCTTCAAAGAAGTATCCTTTAATTTGTCAGCTGAGAGTCCCTCACAAGGGCACCTGCCCTTCGGGGTCCCTCGGTGGCCTTTTATTTAGTAGACTATTCATCGGGCTTTCCTGCAAATAATTCTCGTAGGTAATTTCCCTGGGTTTTCTCTGTAGGTGAATTCTTATGGACAAAAAGTATGGGGACAAATTCCCGTGAACAAAAAAATCCATGGAAATTTCTTGTGGATAAAAAGTCTGCAGAAATTTCTTTTCCTCTGTCAAATCCTTCGAGTTTTCATGCGCCCACAACTGGTTCTTGAATTCTTCAAACTTTTTGTTCAAAGGAATTCCTTCAGATAAAAGTCCAAAATAATTATGATTGTTTGCCTTAAACAAAATTTTTGAAGGAATTTACCATTGCGAGCTTCTTTGAAAATGACCCATCTTAAGGGTGTTTTTGTCGACCAAGTGCCCTCCACAAAGGCACTTGTCCTTCAGTAGGCTCTTTGAAATTTTACATTGGATCGCTCCTTTGAAACAAGCTGTTGAACCACTCTATTGAACCAAGGCATTGAACCGCTTGGTTGAACTAAATGTTGAACCAAGGCTTTGAACCTCTTCATTGAACCAAGGCTTTAAACCAAAATGGTTCAAGCTGATGGTTCAATTAAATGAACCGAGTCGATGAACTGCTCCATTGAACCACAAGATGTTGAACCTCTTCGTTGAACCAAGGCTTTGAACCAAAATGGTTCAAGCTGAAGGTTCTTTTGATTGAACTAAATTGATGAACTAACTATTGAACCAAAAGATAATGAACCAACCATTGAACCAAGTTTTGGTTCAATGATTCAAATAAAGCCTTGAAATGACTGACAAACCATGTGACATTGAACTAATAGTTGATTCAAATGCATTGAACCTACTGCTGGTGCTTGCTAATGGAGATTTTTGTTTGAACCAAAGCACTAAACCAATCCTAAAAATGACCAAGTGTTAGAAACCAATTCTTTGGATTGAACCCACCTGTAGAAGTCGTGAAGCCCATTGAACTTGTATAAATGAACCTTCTTGCAGAGTCTATAGAAATCAAGTCTGTAGAAATCAACCTATAAATCCCATTGAACTTGGTCTATAAAGTCATACATTTTCTCTTCTTGTTGAGTCTGTATATTTTATCTTCTTGCAGAGTCCGTAGATTCAAGCCTGCACAGTCCATAGATTTAAGCCTGCAAAGTCTGTAGATCTATGAGAATCTTGAAAAATGAGGAATTTGAATTCCCAAGATAAATTTTGAAAAGAAAAGATACAATTTTGGTCTATAGGACCAAAATAGTTCAAATGTTGTCCCACAAATGAGTGATATTTTTGGGGAACAACAGTTGGCTCCAGTTGGAGAACTTTTATTAATTGCAAAATGAATTGAAGGGAATAGAATTCAGAATCTCTTGTGTCTTCATGTGTACCATTAGGTTACAGAGTCATGCTACCCAAAAATGAAAGCATAAAAAATAAAAAAAACAAAACAAAATAGAATTAAAATCTGTATAAATACACATATATATAGATGCAATGATTTGACACTTCAAGAGTTGAAATGTTTCAGATGCTGCCCATTGTGAGGAAGAGAAAAGAGTGTGCCATCTTGATATTTTAGTAGAAATATATTTTCACCAATGTGTTGATGAATTATAAATGGGCCTCTCCAAATGGAGTCAAACTTTCCATGCATCCCCTTTGTTTCTCTCCTTTTGTCCCATAGCAGGGCTTGATCCCCAATCTGGAAATCACAATTTTTAGCAGTTTGGTCAAAGAGTTTCTTTACCAAATTTTGATGAGCAGCAATTATATCCACCACCATCAGTCTCTATTCTTCCAGCTCAGTCAAGCACATGATTCTTTTATCAAGAGAACTTTCATATGTCTGATCTTCAATTGCCTTTGCCAATTTCAAGGCTGGCAATTCTAATGTGATTGGTATTTCAGAATTAATACCATAAAGAAGTTGAAAAGGAGACATACCAATTTCCCTCTTTGGTGTGATTCTGTCTACCCATAGAGCATCAACTAATGCTTTATGCCATGTCCTTTGATTGTCATATGTTATCTTCTTGATGATAGTTACCAGGTTCTTATTGTTGGATTCAGCTTGTCCATTCCCTTGTAGAAAATAATCAGAGAAGTGAGAGAGTATAGTTCCATAATGGAAACATAATTGTGTAATCTCTTGAGAGGTGAAACAAGCTACATTATCAGTAACAATTTTGATTGGAACTCCAAAAATAAAAATGATATTCTCTTTGAGGAAGTTGCATACAACTTCTGAAGTAGCATGCTTAGTTGGGATTACTTCTACCCACTTGGTGAAATAGTCAATTACTGTAAGGACATAATCATGTCCAACACTTGAAGATGGCTTTATTGTCCCAATGAAATCAAGTCCCCATTATTGGAAAGGTTCTTCTATTATCACTAGCTTAAGAGGCATAACAACTAACTTGGGTCTTCCAACAAATTGCTGACAGAGTTCACTTTTTCTCACCCACTTATGTGCATCTTGGAAAAGAGTTGGCCAGTAATACCTAGCTCACAAAATCTTGTGAGTAGTCATAGGAGTAGAAAAATATCCTCAATAGGCCAGATTGTGGAAATATTTCAAAAGCTATCTTTGTTTCTCTTTGTCTACAAAGCGAAGGAATACTCCATCTATGCTTCTCTTGTATAAGCCATTGTCCCAAATGACAAAATTTAAAGCTTTCAACTTGATAGTCCTCCTTTATTTGTAAGACAAATGAGCAGGACATTCACCATAAGTAAGGAAATGAGCGATACTTGAATACCACTCATTGGTAGTGGAGACAAAAAGGACTGTTGGTGTCTCTTCCACTTCAATTTATTCACACTGTGTCTTCTGGCTTATTGTCAGCAATTAATTGGCATAGGCCTTTACCCCTGACCAACTTTGTCAGTTTAATGTCTAAATAAAACTCTTGGATCTTTGCAATCCAATTACCTCTTTTCGTGCCAAACTCTTGTTGAGTTAATATAGACTTGACTGTAGTGTCAGGAACTAAGGCAGTAGTATGTGAATTCAGAATATAGAAGCAGAAATGTTTGACTACTTTCACCAACACATAAGCATGCCTCTCTATATTTGAATATTTCATCTCATGAGTTTTGAGAGGGTAACGCATGAAAGAGATATGAGATTCCATACCTTCCTTGTCCTGTTGAACAATAATTGTTGAAAGTGTGTGTTCAGATGCATAGATGTATATGATGAAATCTTTGTTGTAATCTAGGTAAACCAAGGTAGGGGTGTGAGCAATGGCAGTTTTAATATCTTAAAATTCTACCTTGCCTTCTTTAGTCTAGCTGAAGATGGTCTTCCCTTTCATCATGTTCACAATGTGTCTAGTCTTCTTAAAAAATTCAGGGATGAATCTCCATAAGAAATTCATATTTTTGATGAAAGAATGAACAATATGCTTACTTGTAGGTAAATTAAGCTCTTAAATAGACTTGAATTTGTCTGAGTCAATCTTTATGCCTTATTTTGACATAATGTGTCCAAAGAGTTTCCCCTCTGTTACTCCAAAAACAAACTTTTTAGGATTTAAGGAAATACCATTCTGGCTACAACACTCCAACACTTGTTGTAGATGGCGTACATGATCAGATCGATGCTTTAAAAAGATAGTAAAGTCATCAAGGTATACCACTATGAATTTACCAATCTCATCTTTGAAAGCCAGATCCATAGCTCTCTGAAAGGTAACACCAACATTTATTAAACCAAAAGGCATTCTTTTATATGCAAATGTACCCCAAGGTGTGGTGAATGCAGTCTTGTGTTGGTCTATTTTACCAACTTCAACTTGATTATATCTTGAGAAGCCATCCATCATTGACAACATCTCTAAACATGTCACTGTTTGAAGCACTTGATCCATAATTGGCAAAGGATAATTATCCTTCAAAGATGCTTGATTTAGATTTTTGAAATCTACAGAAATGCCAATTTTTCCATTCTTCTTCCTTACAGGAACTATGTTTGCAATCCATGTGGAATGATGGATTGGGAACATGATTCTAGCATTTAATAATTTTTGTATCACAGACAGAATAGTACATTTTGTTTTCAAATTATACTGTCTAGATTTTTGCTTGTATGGCATTGAGTCGGCCTTGAGAAGAATGTCATGGTAGATTTCATCTGGTTTGAGAGACTTCAGGTCTTCATAAAAATATGCCAAGACATCCATGTATCGATGGAGCAAAGAGGTGAACTTAAATATTTCTTCAAGGGTGAAACACTTGCCAATATTGACCATCTTGGGATTTTCTTCAATAGTCAGATTTACTTGATTGAATCCCTGAGATAAACTTTAATCGATTTATTATTGTTTGATGAATTTATCATGCTTGTCAAATAGATTCTCAAGAGAAACCAGGCCTTTGGGAATTTTGTTTCCTTTCAGCTATAAAATTTCTTCATTAATATCTGAACTAGATTCAGAGGCTGATTCATTCTTCTGAGATTCACTGCCTTCAAAATGTAGTTGTTCAAAATTGTCTTTTCATTCCAGGAAAGAAATGATTTGATGATCATCATTGAATACTCACCAATGATCTGCATTGTCAGGAACACTTGTGTATAGACCAGCTGAATAGTATACCTATCTTCTTTGAAATCTAAATGAGAAACTAAGAGAGTTCCTTAAACAACAAGTGCATTAGCTCTGTCATTAGACTCTCTGGGTATGGTAGAAATGTTGAAATCATCAAATCTTTCAATTTGGTCCCAAACCAAGTTATGGTAGTGGTGTAATCTTCAATTATTGGTTTGGTATAAGTTCCTCACTTGACAAACCACTAATTCAGCATCTCCTTTGCCATGAAGAAACTTGATGCCTTTTTTTTTAGTAGCCTTCATGCCAAGCAGCAAAGATTCATATTCAACTATATTGTTAGTGTTGCTAAACTATAATTTG
The DNA here is from genome assembly GCA_037957365.1 of Torreya grandis. Classification (NCBI taxonomy): domain Eukaryota; kingdom Viridiplantae; phylum Streptophyta; class Pinopsida; order Cupressales; family Taxaceae; genus Torreya; species Torreya grandis. Next base: position 576,151 of record JARHVA010007581.1, read on the forward strand.
TAAGATGAAGGGAACAGATCTTGTTGAGGAGATATCAAAACAATCCCAGCTCCTGAATTGGTAGAGGAATAACTACCATCAAATTCCAAAGTATATATCTCATCTGATACTAATTTTTTATTAGACTTTCCTTCATCAGAGATAGAGGATCCTTCTTCATCTGTATTATAGCCTACTAGTTCTTCTGTTGTTCTAGTTGAATTGATATCTGAGTTGACCCTTTTAATAATTATATCAGATGTTTCATGCACTTCATTTGTGGATAGAAAATAGTTACCCATGCTTGCAAATTCAATAAGGATTTGAGCTTCAGGGGCTGAGCTTTGGGTGACCACATGTTTTACTTCCTTTTCAAGGAGCAACCTCTTCATTACACCTTGTACAGGGATCCTTGCCTTAGACAGATCCATGCTTAGTTCTCGTCCCATATCTTTGTAGAAATTTTGTCCAAGCAAAATGCCATAGGATGCTGGAACATTAGATACCAAGACAGTCATCTTGATTCTCTTGTCTGGGAAGGCTGCAAATGCAAATTGGACATCTTTGATTTGCCCCAATAATGGTACTTGCTTGTTCTCTATGGAAAAACATCTCTCAAAGGTTTTGGTCAATGTGAGACCAAGAGACTCAGCTACTTTATTAGGCATAACATTATCAAATGCACCTGAGTCTATAATACAGTTACTTAGCTTGTGGCCATTAATTAATAGGGAAACATAGAAAGGTTCTATTTTTCTAAGAATAGCTGGGGGAGTAATGACCAGATTATTTGGAATAGGCATGTTCTTTGGAGGATCAAGAATTACCTTTTTAGTCTTTTGTCTTATAGGGACAATTTGGTTTTTAACATATTGGACTAGCTTATTCAATTGATCAGGATTGGACTGCAAATATTTGAAAATAGATATTTGTATTTTTGTCTTTTTAACATGATCGATTATGTCAAATGGCTGAATTGAGCTAGGTACAGAGAAAGGTACTTCAACTTTTTGAGTTTTAGGAGGGATGGGAGGTGGGCTAATTTGTGATATTGAAGTAGAATGGGAAGGTGAAATTGATGTATTTGCCTTCTGGGTGATTACCAGATCCTTTGACTAAAAAGGTAGAGTAGTTCCATGCTTAACAATCATAACTGCTGGTTGTGGTTGCTCTTCTATCTTCTCTTTATTAGCCTACTGGACTGATTGGTTTTTGGACCTAGTAAACACTACATATGATCTATCAAAATCTTCTCCTTTGTTTTTAGGTTCATCTTGGTAGTTCAAAAAACCAATATGGGAGTCACCAGCTGATTCTTCTTGATTGTCTTCAAGGAGATCAACGTTATTTTCTTGATTCAATTCAGGATGGAAAGAGAACTCTGATTCTGCTTCAAGATATCCCATTGCTGAATTGGTTGGAGGAGCTTCCAAGGCAAGTTTCCCTTGTGGGGGAGGAATGCGATTTTGTTGCCATTGATTCCTAGTAGCATTGCCCTAATATGACTGATTTGAGAATGTCCTTCTGTATGAAGGAGCAAAAGACATTCCTTGAGCCATTTTCTTTTTGAGAGCAAGCAACTCATTTGCCAATTTCTACACCATTGGATCTGTGGTGCCTATAGATGCATATTTAGAAAATGATGAAGCTTTATTTCTATTTGGATCTCTTCTTATCTTCCCTGCTAAGATGAGATCATCTTTTACCTCAATGGCCACAATTTGAGCTACAACAAGATCTATTTGACCAACACGTCTCAAGAGAAAACTTACTTTAGGTAGCCAAGAATTCATGAAAAAGCATTTGAGATTCTCAGCTGTAGGTTGAGAAATTACAGGGATTCTATTCCTCAGTTTGCTAAATTTGGATATGAAGTCCCTCATTGGTTCATGAGGCTCTTTCTTCATCTATGTAAGTTGAGTCAGAAGTGTATGTGCATCTTCTGCAGGTTTGAATTTGGCTTCAAACTTAGCTTTGAGAGTATTCCAATCAGTCATTGACCGAGCCTGTAAATGATAAAACCAATCTGTAGCAGCACCTTGTAATGTTTCTACAAAAATATTGATTGCTACATCTTCAAATTGTACTCCGATTACTCCACAAGCTATGCTGAAGGCTGCAATGTGTTAATCAGGATAAACTTTCCCATCACCATAGAATTTGGGGAAATTCTTCCTTGAACTACGTGGAAGCTCATGTAGAGGTGGAGTAAGATTGAGAGGACCAAAAGCATTACCCTAGGGGCCTTAAACTGCCATTGTAGGATTATGAAAAGGAGGGATAACAAAGCTTAGAGGGGTAATTATTGGCAAAGCTTTATCAACAACAAGAGTAGATACTTCACCTGGCAATGGAGATCTGACTTTAGTAGGAGGAAAACTCTTGGTTCATTGGAGATGAGATGGTGAACGAAATAGATCAAAATCACTTTGTTATACCAAATTGAATACAAGGTCAATGATACCTTTAGCCCTTTGGCTTCGTGTATACCTTGAATCTTCCAGATTATGAAACAAAAATGGAAAAGAATTGACCTTGCTTCAGTTAAAGCTTGAGGCTCTAAACTGTGCATTCTTTCCCAGTTAGTGTGGAGGTGAATGGATAGATTATAAATGGATAATGGATTTTATATCCCCAGCAGAGTCGCCGAAAACTATTGGTTGAATATTTTGTCGATCAACGTACTGATAAACAAAATAGGCGTGATAAGCCAAAGTAGGAAGATTAGTCATCCAAATTTGTAGGTTTACCACATCAGAAGGAGACTGACATCTCCTCTCATCAAGGGGAGGTTCTTTGTATATATATATATATATATATATATATATATATATAGAAAATAATACTCAAAGGTAGGACAAACCATCCATCTCTCTTTCTTCAGAGATGATGCGTGCAAATCAAAGAAAAAACTCAAGAGAAATAATAAACAACACTCCTCTTCTTTTAGAAGTACTATATATATATATATATATATATATATATATATATATATATATATATATATATATATAATACTCAAGGGTAGGACAAACCATCCATCTCTCTTTCTTTAGAGATGATGCATGCAAATCAAAGGAAAAACTCAACGGAAATAATAGACAACACTCCTCTTCTTTTAGAAGTACTATATGTGTGTGTGTGTGTGTGTGTGTGTGTGTGTGTGTGTGTGTGTGTGTGTGTGTGTGTGTGTATAAAATAATACTCAAGGGTAGGACAAACCATCCATCTCTCTTTCTTCAGAGATGATGCGTGCAAATCAAAGGAAAATTTCAAGGGAAATAATAGATAGCACTCCTCTTATTTCAAAAGTACTATTCAACAAACCACAAGAATACTCCTGGTAGTAACAACAAAATGTAGAAAAGGATGTAATAACCAGCAAATCGAGATGCAACACAAAGTTTCTACCTGAATCACTCAATAGTAAGATACGAAGGACAATGAGGGCACAAAGTCTTCCCAAAGTCCTTTACTCAGATTTGAAAAGAAAACACACTGAAAGGCAATTATGGGGGCACAATGTCTCTCCACAGTTGACTCTTCAGGACACCTTCCTGACTAATTTCACTAATCCTGCCTTTTGAATTAAAAGAATAGAGAATATATCAAGTTAAAAGACATAAGAACAGTTTCCCCAACAACAAAGATATCACAGCACAAAGTCTAAAAAATCACTTGCTTTCTTATTCCAATAACAAAATATGATCAACAAACTGAGCTCAAAGTCTTAGAAGTGCCTTTCAATTTGGGTAGAGTTTCGTTCTGATTGTCAAAAAAGAGATCCTTAAATAGCCACTTCAAGATGGACTCGAGAACAATAACACATCATGTTGCACTGAAAACTATTAGGAAGATAGGCTAGAAATTAGGGGCATCTACCCATTTGTTTTTCTCAATGTAGGGAAATAAATCACACTTATTGAAAGTTTGCAACTTTCAATGTCCACTTGGTGATTTGATCCTTCCTTCATCATTCCTTCTTTTCTGGTTAATTGAATCTAGTCTTGGATTCCATTTTTTGTTCTATTCCTTCCTCGCTTTTTACTGGCCTTGGCCTTAAAGTCTATGAATATATTCGAGTTTGTAGGTTCAAAGGATCAATAGCTAGTTTGTTGTCTTGAATTTGACATCTTCAGGCATGTCACCCCTTGGTCCTTCTTCAGATTTTCTATTTGGCACTTTCCTAGATTAAGCTTACCCTTTCAGGCCTTAAGAAATGACCAAATTTCTTGTTTCATGTCTTCTCAAAGGGAAGGTGACCCTTCAGCTTTAGGGAAGTATCATTTAATCAGTCAATCGAGAGTCCCTTACAAGGGCACCCACCCTTTGGGGTCCTTTGGTGGCCTTTTATTTAGTGGACTATTCATTGGGCTTTCTTGCGGACAATTCCCATGGGTATTTTCCTCAAGCTTTCTCTGCGGGAAAATTCCCATGGACAAAAAGTCTGAGGACAAATTCTCGTGGATAAAAAAATCCATGGAAATTTCCTGCAGACAAAAAGTCTACAAAAATTTATTTACCTCTATCAAATCCTTCAGGTTTTCTTGCGCCCATGGCCTGTTCTTGAATTCTTTCAAACTTTTTGTCCGAAGGAATTCCTTTGGACAAAAGTCTGAAATAATTATGACTATCTACCTTAAACAAAATCTCTAAAGGAATTTACCTTTGCGTCCTTCTTTTAAAATGGCCCTTTCGAAGGGTGGTTTTGTCGACCAAGTGCCCTCCGCAAGGGCACTTGTCATTCGGGAGGATCTTTGAAATTTTACATTGGATCACTCCTTTGAAACAAGTTGTTGAACCACTCTGTTGAACCAAGGCATTGAACTACTTTGTTGAACCAAACATTGAACCAAGGCTTTGAACCTCTTCATTGAACCAAGGCATTGAACAAAAATGGTTCAAGCTGATGGTTCAATTGAATGAACCAAGTCGATGAACCGCTCCATTGAACGGCAAGACATTGAACCTCTTCGTTGAACCAAGGCTTTGAACCAAAATAGTTCAAGCTGATGGTTCATTTTATTGAACTAAAGTGATGAACTAACTGTTGAACCAAAAGATGATGAACCAACTATTGAACCATGTTTTGGTTCAATGGTTTAAACAAAGCCTTGAACCGACTGACGAATCATTTGACATTGAACCTACCATTGAACTAAATACATTGAACCTACTGTTGATGCTTGCCAATGGAGATTTTTGTTTGAACTAAGGCACTGAATGAATCTCAAAAATGACCAAGTGTTAGAAACTAATTCTTTTGATTTAACCTACCTGTAGAAGTCATGAAGCCCATTGAACTTGTAGAAATGAACCTGCTTGCAGATTTCATAGAAATCAAGTCTGTAGAAATCAACTTGTAAATCCCATTAAACTTGGTCTACAAAGTCTATAGATTTTCTCTTCTTACTGAGTCCGTAGATTTTCTCTTCCTGTAGAGTCCATAGATTCAAGCCTACAGAGTCCGTAGATTTAAGCCTGCAGAGTCTGTAGATTTTTGAGAAGCTTGAAAAATGAGGAATTTAAATGCCCAAGACAAATTTTGAAAAGGGAAGAGACAATTTTGGTCTGTAGGACCAAAATAGTTCAAATGTTGTCCCAAAAATGAGTGATATTTTTGGCGAACAACACAACCATACATCACTCATCGAGGAATTATGATTCATGATGTTCTTCATTAGGAATGTACCTTGAATATAAATACACAAGAAGGGTAACTCAACTTATAGTGGTAAGATACCATGAAAGCCATATACTAACCATAAGGGAGTTGTCATCATGGTAGTATGAATGATAGTATGATAATATGAAAGTGCATGATAGATATTGAGGTACCAGTCAAAGCAAGAGTATCTAATAGTCTTTTTAAATTTTTTGTTGAGAAAATTTTAGTGGTTTCAATTTGACCATTCACTAAGGGCGATATGGTGTGGAAAATTTATGTGTCATTTCATGTAATTTGTTTTAAAGTTACCACCATTATTAGAAAGTTTCCACCATTATCAAATCCTTACTTATTCAAGTGGAAAGCTATTATTAGCCTAAAATTGCCACTTCAGATGTCATGTACTAGGATAAAAAAAATAAAATAAAAACATGTGGATCTACATATAAATAGGTATTTTTATGAGATTTATAATAATATATATTTTTAAAAAAAAATTAATAATATTTAATATCCATTTTTATTTATTTAGTAAAATATATTTATTTATAAAATAAGGTACCATATGTTTGAGGCACTAGGAAAAATAGGAGACTATGGCCAAAAAAATTGATAAATATCAATGCACTCGACTTTAATGTCCTTGTTAAAATGGTGAAAAAATTAGTCTATTTTCACACACACACACACATTGTGAGGAGAAGACATAAGCATTGATATTCATTGTCTTGATCATTAAAAATTAATTAAAAAATATTTTTAATCAAAAATTTATAAAATATTAATCTTGCACTATGTCCATGTTTCTAAGACCTCTTTGCAAAAAATATTGAAAATTATGAGGAAATCAAGTACTCAATACAAATTTTTGTACATGAAACATCCACATTGTGTATTTAAGTATTAAAAAATATATTTTTTATTTTTTCAAAAAAAGAATAAATTTAATATACACTTAAAATTAAACATTTCATTAGTTTACACCATTTTCACATTTTATATGGTTAAGTCATTATTGTTTATAAAAATTGAGAAATGTTCACATTTTTAATTTTTATTGGCCCCTTTATACCAAATAGTAGGACACAGTATTATGCTTTAACCCTAAAATAAAGTGTCAATGTTTACTAATGCAAATAAATTAAAACTTTGGTTAATCCTAAAATTATGATTTTTGATTTGGGTTTAGAGGTATCTAGTTCTTTAAGGGATTGTGCTTCAATATCAATGAGAGAATCATGAAAATAATATGTAAGTGAAATTGCTTAATTAAGACATTCAATATAATGGATATATTCATTGGGAAGAATATCACGAAGGAAATTTTTATTTGGTGTAGGTATGGAAATAAGTTGATTAGTGATCACTTATCCCTAAAACAATATTTACAGGACAATTTTTAAGTTATATTTAATTAATAGTACCGTCCATTTTATAATTATATATCCATGTAATAAAGGTTTGGAAAATAAGTGGTGAAGTGGATAAAAATTTATAATAACATAATTAGTTTAATAAAATATGCAATGTCAAATCATTTCAGTGGATAAATAGATAATGAGACAATAAGGTTCAAATTATTTATATCATGTTTCATAATCTATTAAATCTTGACTAATGTAATCAATGACATACTACCAAATTGTGTCATATTTTTTAGAGAGAGTTGAACTAAATATTATAAGGGTATATGAAGCATATAATATGAATGGGTGTTCATTTGAATGAGGTTAAAGAGTAAGATAATGAAGTAATGATACCTTCTTGTTATCAAAAGAATTTTTGACATGCATTTGTCCATTCAAGAATGATACGCTTTTAAAGGATTGAATTTATTGATTAGATGTGATAATCCATGTCAAGAATACATCATTATATTTCCTTGAGTTTACTAATATATGTTCCTATATCTATAATGGAACAAGGGATATGAATGTTGAATATAAATTTGATTATTGTGGGATCTACATAAATCCTTCTGAAGGGGACTAAAAATTATAATTTTTTTCCAAAATAAAATTTGTAAGTATTACGTATAAATTTGTATTTGATAAATTGATCACAAATGATAAAAAGGTCAAATAGATGATTTGAATGATGCATTAATTTGGAATTAATATCATCTAAATAATTTTCAACTTTTTATGAATGAGGTCATAAAAAATAAGAGTCATTGCACATTTATAAGTAGCTCTAGCATTTTTGAGGCATGAAGTGCATTTTAAAATAATAAGAAGTTTCCAATTCAGGGATGAAGGTTGTTTTATGTTGACCTTCAAAATTAATATGAATCTAGGTATAGATTAAAAAACCATCCATGAGAGATAGGATTTCATATCTACCCATATAATCAACAATGACATAGAATAATGGCAAATAGAAATGGTCTTTGGGACAAAATAATTAAATATTATAAAAATATATAAATATTTGGGTAACCATAGTGAATTTATTATAAACATAAATAATTTTTGGAGACCCATTCCAGGTAATATACAAGTTTTATAAACTTAGCATCCAAAAGTTTGATAGTTCACTTGTGACATAAGGTATACATCTCAAGAGGGAATTTATGTTTCTTTTGACACATGATTTTTATGTCAGGATAAGTGATGATGTTATGAACCATAATATTAGGATAAATACTAAGCATGTCCTCATACGAACATATAAAATATTCATGGTATATGTCAAAGAAGAGATTGTTATTATCAAGTTCTCTGGGATGAATTTGGTTAATAAATGAGAATGGGTCGTAGTGTGTCCATGGTACAATAATTGATTGGAATAGTTTTTATGATAAACATGGCATTTCCATCTTATAAATATTATGGTTCTAGAGGAAAATTGGATATAAGATATATTATGGGATCAATACTAGAAATAAAATTATTGAAGCAAGAATCCTTTCTATGAAAAATAACAAATCTCGTCATGTTGTCATGAGAGTTTTGGCTCGTGAGTATAAATTAATTATAATATAATTTAATCCTTATGAATTATTGAAAGAAGTCCCTAGTATTATATAACTAATTCAAAGTTTAGAATTTATTTACCTTACTTATCAAGCTAAAAATGTATTAGTTTCATAGTAGTGTTCTTAGCATCAAAAGACTATGAGGATGTTAAGCAAAAGTTAGAAAATTTATTTTAATTGTATTAGGATGGTTAGTATATTCAACAATAATAGTTTTGGATGGAACTTTTGTGGGTTGAAAAATAACATAAACATGGTTAATTACATAGTATTTATAGATAAAGGCTATTTGAAGTGAGGAGTCATAAATAATTGTATCATATAGATATTGGATGTGGTTAATTCAGTTGGGGACTGATTATTGAGCTATGTTAGGGTGGTAAATATGGTTTAAAAAATGAGAAATATTTTGAATACTGTTGATCTGCTAAATAATGTTTATATATTAATAATGGGATTGAATGGTATCGATCTGATCAATACCATTAGATGTTGTGGGTTTAAATATTTATTAGATAACCCATGGAGTATATTTTAAAGGTGTACTTGTAGGAGGTACACAATCATAATATTTTAATTCAATATCAGATGATATATGAATGACATGAAAATCATGGTTGAAGTCATGTATTTTATCTAATGTATTTTGATAACATATTACATTTAAGTCTCGTGACTAGTCTTGGGCCATATTTTAGGCATCATCATAAGATGGATAACTAGTACATGTATCAGTTTGAGTATGGATATCATTAGTGGGTATATATACATTACTAAAATTATGAGGTGACATGTCTAAATAATCTAGCAAGAGTTTTGATACTCCACATACATTACAATTGAAATCACCTATGATGTAAGAAGATTCATATTTTTAGCATGAGAAAGGATTATCTAAAATATTGTCCATTAAATGAAAAGTGCCATATCATGGAATAAAATAAGAAAGGATCCATTTTTATGTATAGGTAGATGATTGAGTGTTATTATAAATGGTTTGTAATTCATTGGGTTCATTTTTGTCATAGTTTGCAAGAGTGACATGTAAACCATAATGCATGTAGATGAATTTAGGTATATGAGGACTATATATATGATAAATTTTAGGAATGTATAATTAATATTTAGGATTGATATGTTTTATGCTCTAAAGGTTTGGATCTGATTCATGTTTTTAACATTTTACATTATGGATAAATTTGATACATTAGATACCAAAAGATAGAATAGCTTTCATATGACGAGCCCATGGATGTCCTAAAATAATGTGATCAGATAAAGGAAGATAAAGAACCATCAATTTGGTTCAAATTGAGAGGCAAATCCAAATAAAACCAAGTGGTTACGAGTTAGTTTTATCAATTCTAAAATAAAACAAGGTGAATTTGTTTAAGTTTTTCTTTGGAGTTTGATATTTGGTGGATGAGCCAATGAGAAGTAACAATAATGATTGAAACTTTATCGGCCAATAATTTTATGATTATGGTATTATTGATTTTAATTTTAAGAAAAAGTGGTGGATCATTGCCTCTAAAAATAATTTCATCAGTAATCATATCATCTTCAGGTAATTTGATGGTGAGTTTTGTGGAAGAATGAATTATTTACATGTAGTGAATGTTTGTAGGTGGAGGACCATAAAAATATAAATTAGGTATATAATAACCATTATGTTAGTGTTTCTCAATGTCTTAAATTTATTTCATTAGAAACTTTTCATGACAAGGAGGAGTTTTCACTAATCCATGAGTGGATTTTTTAAAGGCATACAATTAAGTTCATCCAAAAAAATCAAAAGAGGTTCAGAAATGGAACTATCATGAGTCTTATGTTGATTAGAGATGGTGAGATTTGTAATAATTGAGGAATAGGGTTGATGTTACACATGCGATGATGACTCCTCAATAGTGGTTAGTTCTGAAGATGATAAAATAGTAGTTGTAATATCTTTCAAAAGTTATTCCTTATCAATTGGATTCATTGGTTTAGTGACATGACCTTTGTGAAAAGGATTATGATGATAATAAAATATATCCACATTTGCATATTGATTATTATAATAATATTGATCATAATTAGAATAAATAAAATAAATATTTCAATTGGATGTTGTGTATTGACATCGAAACACTATTTTTGAGATTTATAATTGGTAGAGTTAGAACAATTTATATTTTGATAATATTTAAAGTAATAAAAAGTGAAGATCTTTGATCATAGCATCATGGTTAAAATCATCTCATAAAATGAAGGAAATTATAATTTTTTTAAGAGTAGGACATGTTTCACAAGAGTTACCAATATAACACAAAGCCAATTTTTTTTGTTAAGATCAAACTATGAGGGAAAAGTGTTAGTAGTGTGAGTGAATGGTTTCAATGGAGGTAAAAATTTATTTCTTTTTTAAACATTTATAGATGGTTGGGAGGGGATTTGAATATCTGATTGGTTTACTTCAATTTTTATTTGAGGAGTCTGAGAATTAGAATTGGTGATAATGATTTTATTATTTGATGTTTTTAAATAGTCATTAATGAGACTATGAGAAGGTTCATATTGAGTCAGGATAAAATATTATCTTTTTGATCAATCAAAAAAATTTCTAACATTTGTCAAGAGAAAATATGAACCTTTTATCAAGGAGAAGGTTTTAGTGCGGTGATGATGAGTTTGAAAAGGTTATCATCACTCATGTTATGATATGACTTTTAAAATAAAATTTTCCATAATTTTATAAATATTTGATTAGGTTCTTTAAGTAATGTTTTAGCATTGATGAAATAACTAAGGCATTTTTTTTAGAAGTTTGATGTGCTGAAATTCATTGACTAAATATTCTAGTTGTAAAATGGACTATTCAGGGAGTTGGTTATACCATTATAAAACATATCCATTAAATTTTTAATTATAAGTTTAGTAGTAGAAAATGTATTGGTTTTGAACCATTCTTTGTAAATATTATCAAAATATTTGAGGAAGATAGTTGGATCCTTAGTCCCATAATATGTAATAGTTGTATAAATGCTTATGTTTTCTAAAGATACAATAAAGGGAGATAAAGGTTTATTTTGAATATGTTTATTCATTTTGTAATTCATAAGAGGTTGAGGAATGAAGTTCCCATTTGCATCTTAGAGAGAAGGAAAAATTTTCTTATTGTGTTGGGAGAAGATGATGGGATGTTGAATTACCATTTGTAGGATATGATTTTTCATTCACAACATTTGAGAGGTATTAGTCATTTACATATCATTCATTTTTTAAATTATTTATGCAAGTATTTGCGTTAAATCCAGAGGTTGGTTTGGATTATTAGGAGGTGGTGGAGTCCTTTCATTGGTAGGAGTAGCATTACTTGGATCAGTGATAGAAGGATTACATATAGAGGCGTTTCCATAGTTAGTATCAATTTATCCAATGGTGAATTAGGGAAGTTTATATAAATTAGAAATTAGATTAGGAGTATAAATATTATTATCATATATGTTTTTAAAGATATGGGATTAGTCTAGATCTTCATTTTGAGCAATTCGAATTTTTTTACAATGGATATATCTAGATGGTTATTAGGAATAATTACACCATGATCTTCATTAGTGGAAAAAGTAGGGAGAAAAGAACAACCCATTTAAAATCTAAATGGGTTTATAAAATTAATGAAGATAATAATAGGAGATTTCATGATGTTGAAGTTATCATAGTGGGAAAAAATCAAGGATCATGTCTAGATATGAAACAATACATGAAGAAATTACCCATTTTAGAATAGAAATCAAACATGAGCTACAAATAAGAATCAATAATTCATCAATTGATTATTAACCAAAATTTTTTTTAAGAAAGATGCATGTACAAGTGGAGGATATAAATGATCACAAATCCTCATAAATGTTGGATTATCTTGACTAATGATCTAAAAATAAACCTAAGAAAGATAAATAAAAATGTGTAGGGAAAATCCATTAAATGGGATAAAAACCTACACTAACACCCCCTTAAGCATAGCTTATGTGGGTGGTAGAATTAGGTCCCATCACAGAGGCCTGATGAGGTACCCAAGTACATAGAAAATACCCATAATAGAGGAAGATAAAGCTTCCCAATCCCCAAGAAGATCTCACAAAAGAGGATATTTTCTATTAGTTAGGAGTTTGGTGAATATATTAGGAATTTTATCCACAATCTAAATGTAGTGGAATTCAATGACTTTCTCATGAATAAGTTACCAAATGATGTACATGTGAATCTAAATATGGTTTGGTTTATTGATGGAGGACCAGATTCCTACAAATGTGGATTGTTATTTAGTTGATTAAAATGATGATTATTGGTCATGAAAACTAGATGCCAAACATATTGAAAATCCCCTAAAGACAAATAGATTTAGTGGCAGCATTAACAACTCATATATATTATTCTTTTTTATAAGATAAGGCAATAACATCATGCTTCTTACTTGATAAAATAAGTGGTCCTAAACCAAAGGAAATACTATATCCTGGAGTATATTTATGATTATGAATATCTCTAGCCTAGTCTAAATCTATATCACCAATCAAGTGAATATCAATGTCCACTCCATAGTGAATTTAAAAACTATGAGTATCATAAATGTAGTGGAAAATCTTCATAGCTAGTTTCTAGTGTAGTTCATGTGATTTATATGTAAATCTAGAGACCATGTCCATTGCATATGAAATATCAATTCTAATGTGCATAAGATAGATGAGACTTACAATAAGTTTTCAATATGAGGTAAGATAAACTAAAAAAAAGGAAAATTAGCCTCAAGATTTACAGCAAATAGAAGTGCAGTTAGAGTTATCTCAGAATCAACCATGTTAAACCTTGTAATAAAATAAATAGCATACTTATATTGTTCAATCATGATCCCAGAGTTTGAGAAATTTCAATCCTAAGGAAGTAATTCAATAAGCGAAAATCAGTCATTAAGAACCTTTTAGACAAATTAGTTTTCATTGATATAATGGTAGGTGAAGAAATTTGTGTGATCAATAAGTCATCCATAAAGCAAACTATAATTAATAGTGAATCATTTTACCATACAATATAGACATTCAAAACAAAATGACATCTAGTGAAGCCAACTAAAAGAATAAATGGAGTCCATCTTTGCATATGAAGCTTGAGGAGATTTTTTAAAGACTTAGATATATTTCTAAAATTTACAGACTAAGGAAGAATATTACACAAATATTTGTGTTTTATCTATGTAAATTTCCCCTTTGAGACCATTATCTAGAAAAACAGTCTTCACATGTATCTGATAAGCATTCGAATGATGTGATACAATAATGTGAGAGTGAGTCAGATTTAGTTTATTTTTTAAATTTTGCCAAACATCTTGGTATAGTCAATGCTAGGCACCTAAGAAAAACTCTTTTCTACCAAATACACTCTAAAATTATCTACATACCTATATAATAAAATTTTATTATGTAGATCCACTTACATCAAACAAGACTTATTCCATTATGAAGAGGGATTAAATCCTAAGTGTTATTCCTCAACAAGGAACCATACTCCTCTTCTATAGTAGTATCCCACTCAAGAGTGACTGATGTCTCACAAAATGATTATGGATCAAAAGTAGATGCAATGAATACATGTCGGTCATTATATGATTATGAATGTGTTTACCTAGTACCTGATGGATATGCAACCCAATGGATGACACTTTGAAGTGTCTATCTATCCCAAAGAGGATTAGTACTCAAAGAGATAGGAGGATATTCATCATCCTTTGAAGATATTATGGAAGAATGAGGAGGTGATTCCTCATCACTAATCTCATTATCATATTTAGATGAAGAATATAGATCTTCATGAAGTTGATCAAGTGTGAATGAGTCAAAACAATTATCATGACATCCAAGTGCATCTAAGGAAGGGGGATAAGTTTCAAGTGTGGAGTCTAGAGCAACCTCTTAAAAATAAAGTCTTCTCTCAATGAACAACTCATGAGTGGTGGGATTGAGAATCTTATATTCCTTATCACCCTAAGGGTATCCAAAAAATATATAAGGTTGAAAATAAGATTCTATTAACTTATATTTGTTTTTCATAGTGTGGGCCATAATAGGGGATCCAAACACTTGAATGTTCTTAACTATGTGTTTTTAATCACTCCAAGTTTTAAAAAGATTGACTCCATTCAATGCTTTATGATGAACTCAATTTTGGATATAACAAGAATTATTGATGGCCTCAACCTAATATTGAGGTGAAAGAGACTTGGAATGTAGCACAAAATTGGACATTTCCTTCAAGGACATGTTCTTTCACTCTATAACACTATTTTACTAAGGACCATATAGAATTGTACATTGTAGTTCAATATCATATGATGAGTAAAATTATTGAAAATGGTTACTGGCATACTCACCACCATTATTGTTGAGTAAAATATTGATGGATTTAGCTAACTATTTTTATACAAGCACCTTAAAGTTGTAAATATGATCAAAGACCTCAAATTTCTACTTAAAAAAGTAAACCCAAGTACACATTGAAAATTCATATATGAAAGTATGCATGTATTTAATCATGTTGAATGAAGGAGCTATAAATGGGCCAACAATGTAACTATTAATTATATCCAATATTTATGCAAATCCTTATGATTTGCCTTTGTCATACTTCTCTTTTGGGTACTTACCAAGTGTGAAACCTTGGTAAACACCTTCTAAAAAATGAACACATGAAAACCTTAAAATCATGTCATGACTAATGAGTTGATCCAGGTTGCAATAATTGAGATGGTTGAATAGCTCATGAAATAATTTACTCACCTCATCTGAATGAGTGAGAAATGCAGTAGAGGGTTGAGCAAGAGAAAAATGTGAGAAAGTATACAATCATGATTGCTGATTTGCTTTACCAAATTAAACTATGGATCCACTATCTACTTCCCTAATAACCATAAAATTAGGGGTAAACTCAGCGCTCTTTCCAAACCAATGTAAGTGATCTGATAAAGATATATGACATTAATTGATAATGAGGGAACACATAAAACAATTTGAAATGTATTAACATTCACTTCAACATATCATCTCCCACTAAATATTGTGGAAGTATCATCACTCAATAATATTAAAGGCATAAAATAAGGCTATATGAATGAGAAAATCTAATGTGATGAATTCATGTGGTGTGAAGAACCATAATAAATTACCCTTATGTAAGGATGGAACACAACTGTAAGAAGTGATTTGCCATTATCTTTAGCCTTTCTATTAGTTTTATCCTTATAAGACTCTTGTGCTACTAAACTATGATTGGTATAACTAGAGACACTAATATTGTGATTCTTAAACATATTTTTTAGTTGGCTAATTTGCTTCTTATTGCACATGGTTTCATCATGCCTAGATTCCTTACAGTAGGCACATGTGAGTCACTCTTTCTTGGGTTTCTCATCTTAAGAGGAGGACTCTTTTGATGATCTTAACTTAATCTCATTTTTTTGACTCTTTCTTTACTATAGTTATTTCTTATTCTCTTTGTTCTCCTTGCTACTAGAAGCATTTTATTTTTCATGACTCATAATTAAGGCGTGTGAGTTGGAGTACTTTAGTATACCCATTTGAATAAGCTTATCTTTCTCCTGAGTCAAGTCAATAGTAAAATCATCTAACAATGACATGATCCATGTAGCTCTAATGACATGCTTGGTGGTGTGGAAGATAGAAATGAAGATAGAAAAGTCTGAACCCAATTTGGAAAGGATGTAAAGAGTCAATTGATCATCCTTTTTCATATGGCACATAGTTTGAATTACAACTTGAGTTATTTGAATTTTGTGAATAAGTCATGTATAGTGTCAAAGTTGGTTGGACTTAAATTGATGAGTTCATTCTCCAACTCATGATCTCTCATTATGTCCTACTTCCCAAAGAGTGTTTTTAATTTAGTCTACACTTTATTATGACTAATTATAGATTGAATATAAAAGACTAAATTGGGAAAATAGACAAATATAATAGACCATAGGATTTGTCACTTTTGTTCTACCACTTCACCTTCTCAGCATCTAATGTCAGTTTTATTTTTGTACCCATAGTAATGTATTGTAAGTCTTTACTCCTCATGTAGATGTATATTTTGACATTCTAATCATGATAATTGAATAAATTAAGATACATAACTTGAGACTTATCCATTATAGTAACTAGGTATGGGTTAAAGTGAGAGTGCTAGAAAGATAAGGATATCAAACCCCCTTAAAACTATATAGAATTAATTTTACAAGGCACGCAAATATCACCAATGCAAAGAGTTATAAGAAAACTCACACTTTCAAAAAAAAACCTAAAAATGAGTTTTACGATGAAGGTTATGAAAATTTTAAGTCTTGCTCACAAAACTATTCTTCACTTTACATAAATTTTAGGTGAGCAAAAAGTTTTGCCCAACCTTTTTAGGAAAATTTAATTCCTTTTGGGTTGGTTGTGAGCAAGGTATAAACTACCATGTGATCATGGAGTCATCAATTTTTCCTATTGGGCTTGTAGTCTCCTATCAATGATTCAAATGTTCTAACATTGGGTTTTGTAACTGCTAATGTAATCTAAAATTCTATCGTGTGTGTGTGTGTGTGTGTGTGTGTGTGTGTGTGTGGGGTTGTGGGTGTGGGTGTGGGTGTGGGTGCGCGTGCACACGCACGCACACACACACACACACACACACACACAGAGAGAGAGAGAGAGAGAGAGAGAGAGAGAGAGAGAGAGAGAGAGAGAGAGAGAGAGAGAGAGAGAGAGAGAGAGAGAGAGAGAGAGAGAGAGAGAGAGAGAGAGAGAGATATTTTGGATTCACTCTATTAACATATAGCATAACATGTTTATTCAAAGGATACTAAATAATACCCTTTTTGCATTTTTACCTTTTAAATTTATATTATTAACACCTCCTACCACTAACATTTTTGAATATATTACATTTGTACAACATCTAATAATATTTTCTAGTAGAATGTTGATGAAATTCATATTTGAAGAATACAAACCCTTAATATGCGTTGTTTGATGTTTCTCTTCCTTTTCTATTTGCATCCATTTCACTAATCAATGTCTTTCTGATTACATCTCCATAGTAAATATTGATTTCCCCTTCCCATATACCACCTCTTCTCTCTCATTGTATCTCACATTCTTCTTATTGCATGTCCAATATGTGTGCAAAGATACATATATGTAATTTTACTTCCCTTCCCATTACAATGATTGTTTTATGATCTTAGACATGTATGAAAAAAATGATACTATTTTAAACATATTTATGTATATAAACATTATAGCTTCCAATAGATCACTATACCATGCAACTCAACTTCATGCATTTAGCTGAATATGAAATGCTTCTTAAATTGGAATTTCATGTTGATGTATATTATGCATTTCAATAAATAATCAATGTGTTGTTAATTGGAACTTCATGTTGATCCATATTAAAATTAATTCAATGGTTCATTAATTATATTTCCAGGTGATATATATTATGTATTTGAATGATTATGAAATAATTCATTAATTTTGAAAAAAAAAAATTGTATAATGTTACACTTGTAAATATTGCTATCATAGATATCTGAAATACATGTATCTAAATTATGGTGAGAGATATAATACCTGAAGCACTATTTAATCTATGTGAAAAATCTAATATAAATGCCTCATAACAGATATCTTGGGTCTCTTTTAGATAAATATATTTAAGATATCTATGCTAATGGTAGGTAGGGATTCAGTGAACTCATGCTCATGTTCAGGTTGTAAGATGATGGCAACCATACCCAAGAGTGCTGTGGTATATAGAAACTTGGAAAGAAGGACAAAATGAAGGGGAAAACCACTGGGTAGTTGGTATACAATAAACTTAAAATAAGATGGGTGACCCAAATTTGCTATAAGGAACCACAAAAAATAGAGACTTACACAAATATAAAGAATATAGTAGCTTACTCCAAATGAGATCAGATCTCCCAATTGTAGATCGTCCTGCCTTAAAATTGCACAAAAGAATATCTATGGCTAACATATCAAATTGTTCGCAGTCCACTATTAAAAGGGTCCTTCGATCACCAGCCCTAAAAATAGTTATTTGTAGTTGGAAGAGATCTCTTGTACGTTAGCATTCATGGTCCAGTTAGGAACCAAAACATATTGTGGGAGAACCGGATTAGCAACTTTGAATCACATAAATATTCCATTCTAATACAGATCTCTTACATTAGAAGTGTAAATGTGGCCTGAAAAGGATTGACATAAATACAATTTTTTTTTTCTTAATAGAACTAAACAATTTGGTGGACATTGGACAGCAATTTACTTGCTGTAACAGAAGAAAAGACAGGGAGGTATTTGGTCTACACCAGACAATTTTATGATTGCGGATTATTTCATAATTGAGGTTTTGATCATGTCTGAGTGGCATTTGTGGTGAACAAGTTGGAGATAACTCCTACCGTCCCCTTGAATTTCCACCAATATTGTGCTGAATGATATTACCAAATGACAGCTTCCACCCATAGTGCCCGAACTGTTTGAGACTCTTAGGCAGATGAAGGGGAGATCAAGGATTGGACATCCAAACATTATGCCTCGTCTGAGACAGAAGGTGCATAAGAATTTACAATACATATGATTGATTTTGTAAAGATAAACGATGTTTGTATTAAATATTGCAGAGCCCTTACAAAAGCATACAGTCACCATAAAATTTGCAACTTTAGATGTCTTGGTCTTTGAGCATTAACAAGAACAATTCTTGAAATTGATCATAGAAAAACAAAGCTAAATATTTTACGATATGTTTTCATGCCAGAAGATCAAAAATAGCGCGAATTTAATAAAATGATACTAATAAATAAATATATAAAAATGCTTCTTCATGACTCCATTTGGACCTGCATATTTACTGATAATTTTCAGAACCAAAGAAGACTTTTCATTGGGAAGTGGACGGAACAATTTCAAAGATGGTAAGCAACTAAACTACACATGATTAACATAATGAAATCATTTCAAAATATAAGTAAAACAAAGAATGTTTAGAAACCATGTGTAAAACTATAAGAAAATAATCTAAAACTACTTGAATAATTAAAAAATAGCCATGGGGAGAAATGGAAAAATAGTAGAGTTAATCAGCCTATGAACAGACATGCGTTTGTATGAGAAAGGGGAAATTTTAGGAGGCCACGAAAAATTTCCGGACGATTATAAAAGAAGCAGTTTTTTTCCAAGCTTGTCACTGATAATCATGGATACATGCGTTTATATAAAAAAAAAGCCGTTTATTTCGAAGCTTGTCCTGATAATCATGAAAATGAATCGGATTGCGTTTATATAATTCATTTGGACCAAACTTTGATATTTTTCCAACGAGATTCCATACAAGATGAGGGATTGCGTTGCGCGTACACTTCACACTTAAAAGAGTGGGTGGTTCTTCCCCTGTCATCGGCAACCAATTTCTGCTGCCCATCTACAAACACATAGATCTTCCCTTGATCCGGTTCATGGATAACGTTCAAATGAATCCACTTATCATACACATCAGAAGCTACCACCTCGGAGTTATAGCGCTTCAGTTGTCCATCATACACGTGCAACATTAACGACATCGCGTGTTCGATTCCCTCAAAAATTTGCATGAGAGAGACTCCCGTCATTCCCCGCGGGACATACATATCGCCCTCCAATTGCCACACTCCGTTTGTATAGTCGTAACCCTGCCAAATCACACAATCAATATACAAATTGAGAAACAGGGAGCGCAGGCAATGGCATTGAAAAAACGTACCTTGATGCCGATTTCTGTCCTGGGAGCGGTGTGGCTGTTAATTGAATGAGGTTTATCATGTTTGTAAACCCAAAGAGAGTGGACGCCATCAACGAAGCTGTAACGCTGGCTTTCCTCCTTATCATATGGCTTCTGATTTACAAAATTTGCCCTAGTTAATTTCTTGGGAGTAAAGCCGTCGGTTGGATTTGCACTTGCATATCCATATCCGTGCCCCATCCAAAAAAAAAGACCACCCAAAATTCCTAACATTCTCGCCATCATTCCACTTGAAGAAATTAAGAAGGCAATGCTAATTTTAACAGAGAGTTACTCCGGTTTATACACTTTCACAGGGATTCGCCACACGTAAAGAAAGTTTTCAAACGACTTATCGATTGTTTTCGCTTAGCGCTGACGTCTTCCATGGCTAGGAAAGTTCATTGATTTGACAATTTGTCCGTTTGTGCTATATCACACCAGATATTAAACAAATCAAACACTTGGACGGCAGGGAATAGCTGGCGTATCCAATGGCCGTCATATCCCTGATCATCGCCAAAGCCGGCTAACGGACGCACAAGCCAGTGATATATTTTAATCAGAAAGAATAAGCAGTAATCATAATTGGAGGCAGGAAGTAAATTTATGTCCGTATGACTCTGTTTACGTTTTTAATCGTATGATACAATCGATTTTTTTTTTTTTTTTAAAAGGAAATCGTATTAGACGCAAGCTGAATTTTTGAAAATTTAGGTAAACCCTATAAAATTAAAAACGATTGTGATAATTATGTATATTAGTTTTATTTTTACTTTTTAATATAATTTATATTAGTTATTGAAAGGTAATATTAAATAAATAATTGTATTAAAAAAGTTATGATAAGAAAGATTTATCGTCAGATTTACTCTTTGCTTGAAACACTTCAGTCTTAAATATACATGAAAAGAAATAAAATACTACTTTTAGATGTTGATTTTTCTTGTGTAAAAGGTATTTTCAATTCAATGTGACGAACAATTTAAATTCCTTAGTATCCCATTTGTTTATGTTAAACTCTCTAATCAAAAAATTTAGGTCTATACAATAGTATGATTATATTTCATCATATGATTGTATTTTTAGTATTTATAAATTACATGTTTATAATAAGTTTTACGTTGTTGATGGAGGGAATACATTTGGAAGCATTTCATATTGGATACAATTTATTTTTTTATATTTTTGTTTTAACACATGTTATGTGATATTATATATTTATGTGAATTTATGTTTATTAAATTCTTATGGTTGTATATTTTACAATAATTATAGTTATATTTGTCATATAGATTAAATAGTTTTATTAATTATGGATCTCAACTTCTCTCAACAAAACTCTCATCAAATATATTGTTACAAATATTCTCAAAGTAATAAATCCTACTTGCTTGAAAATGACTATTTATATCCTTTACACTTATTACAATCACGTTCTTATACATTTAAAGTTTTAATATCTCACGCACACATACATACCCATGTATTTATTTCATTTTATTTGAAAAATTATTTTGAATTAGTTTCTCCCTAAATTATTATACAAGTTCTTAACATAATATTAAAATTTGAGCTAGATCTATTTATGTTCATTGTTGAGAAAAGGTAGTGTTGACATAATATTAAACATCAATCTCTCCTTCAAAATAATACCCTAACCAAAAATAGTTTTTCATCTTCTCAAATCTGAATTATCTTGTTATAGAATGACAATGTATATTTTCACAATAGAATATTACTTTAACAAATTTAAATCTTATATTTTCCTATGGCAATGGAACCTATGTTTCTTTTTTGGACAATGTTAATGATATATATGTTTTAGTTATTTCATAAAACCCTGAGATATTCAAATTATAAATGTATAAAATATCCTATTTTATCATAAGATACTAAACAAATTCTTCATTTGTATTTCAACCTTCTAATCTTCTATTATTAACATTTTCACCTAGTACAACTTCTTAACTATATAATATTTTTTATTTTACTATATATCCAAGTCATTTATATACTGTATAACAGTTTTTTATACTCTTTATTTTTTATTTTACTTTACTTACATATATTACAATAAATAATTGTATTTCTTCTTAACATTTTGGTAAAATTTATATTAAACATGAAAAATATAAATCATCAATATACTTATTTTAATGTTTCTCTTCCTTTCCTTTTTATTTACATTCATCACACTAAGCAAAGCCTTCTAATTGTGTCTCCCAATTAAATATTCATTTCTTTTCCCACACACTTTCTCTTCTAACTCATTATATTTCACTTTTCTCTTACACTCTCCTTATTGCATATCCATTATGTGTGCTAAAATACATATATGCAATTTTACATCCTTCAAATTACAATGATTGTTTTATAATTTTAAACATGTATGAAAAAATTGATATTATTTGAAATATCTTTCTCTGTTTAAAAGTGAGCCCTTCCACTAGATCAGTAAACCATGCAACTAACTTTTATGCATTTAGTTGATTATGAAATGTTTCTTAAGTTGGAATTTCATGTTAATCCATAATATGCATTTAAATAAATATGAAATGCATTGTTAATTAGAATTGTATATGAATGTATATTATGTGTTTATATAAATATAAAACATTTTATTAATTTTATTTTTATGTATTAGATATTATTTATTTAGATGAATATGATATATTTCATTAATTATCAAATGATTTTTTTGGTACAATGTTATATTTGCAAATATTATTAGTATAAATATTTTAAATATACTTTTTGTAATATTTATTTAATTTATATCACAAATATAATATATGTATTTCATTATTGTTATTTTCGATATTATTTAGATAGATTTATTTACGATATTTATATTAATAATAAGTGGAGATTTAGTGAACTAATACTTATAGTTAGTTTGTCAGATGATGGTAACCACATGCAAGAGTGTTGTGGTATATGGAAACTTCATAATAGGTGCAAAATTAAGGGAAAAACCATTGAGTGGTTAGTAAATAATTAGTTGCAAAGAAAATGAGTGACTCAATAATTGTTAGAAGGGACTACAAAATGCAAGTTAAGTTGTCACCTCATTACTAAATACTGGCTTTCAACGTATATATAATTCATCTAGGACACAAAGCATGACTTTAGATTTCAATATCTAGAAGACCAAGGCTTTCTAGAACTTTTGACTGGCAATAAATATATTCAACAACTTTGTAGAATCCTTTATTACCTTTAAAAGTGGACTTAGAAAAATTTCCTCTAAATTATCTAAAATTTGACATAAACAGTATTGAAAGGTTCCCAACAAAAAAATGTATTAAATATGAGTAATAACCAACACCTTAAAACAAACTTGAAATTTCCTTGATTAATTTTTTTTTATAAAAATATAGTAATTAAACAATTTCTTAATACTTTGAACAACATAATTGCACAAATCAAATGGACTGAATAGAATAACAAATGGAATGCCACGGAACTTAAATTACTCACCAGGCTGAATTTGAAAATCCCCAAGCACAAGAAAAAGCGATATCTAAAACTTGGTATTGGATTTCCTGCGCATTGAAGACTCTAGTGCTCCAATTAATGGCCTCTCATATTTTTTTTCAAATCACGGTTACCTATTCAATGCTTCCCTTCAAATGCTGGTATAATCCTTTACAGTTTACGACAGTTTACCTAAAATTTCAACTTTCATCTATTACAGTCTTCCTAATTAAAAAATGATTGTATAAAACCATTAAAAAACTTGAATACATCCATCCGGCCATCAAATTTAGTCCTGGGTTCCGATTATCATTGCGGTTTATCCTTTTTTTAACTAAAATATATAACTGGCTTTTGCGTCCGTCAGCCGGCTTTGTCGATGATCATTGTAGTTTATCCTTTTTTTAAACTAAAATTAATAAACAGGGAGCGCAGGCAATCGCAATGGCAAATATATGATGGCACTTGGATAGACCAGCTAATCCCTGCTGTCCAATTCTTTGATGAATTTTTTAATCTACTCTTATATAATTTGTAGAAATTACACAAATGGACGCACTGCCAAATCAAATAACTTTTTTGGAAATGGAAGAAGTCGGGGCTAAGCGAATGCAATCGATAAGTCGTTAGAAAACTTTCTTCACGCGTGTGCGTCGGATAGTATAGACCGGAGTAACTGTGTCTTTAAATTTGCAGGGATTCTTATTGCTTTCTTCGTTTCTTCAAGTGGCCTAATGGCGAGAATATTGGGAATTTTTGGCGGTCTTGTCATTTGGATGGCACACGGCTATGGAAATGCGAGTGCAAATCCAACCGACGGCTTTATTCCGCAGAAAATAAGTGCGGCAACTTTTGAAATACAGAAACCTTACGATAAGGTGGAGAGCGAGCGTTACAGCTTCGTTGATGGCGTCCACTCTCCTTGGGTTTACAAAAATGACAAACCTCATTTATTTAACAGCAACACTGCTCCCAGGACAGACATCTGCATCAGCTTTAGTGTTTTCTATGCCATTCCATCGTCTCATCTCACAATTTGTTAATTTATATATTGATTGGGTGATTTGGCAGGGTTATGACTATACAAGCGGTGTGTGTCAATTCCAGGGCGATATGTATGTGCCGCGGGGGACGACGGAAGTTTCCGTAATGCAAGTTTTTGGGGAAATCGAAAACGCGAAGTCGTTAATGTTGCACGTGTACGATGGACAACTGAAGCGCTATAATGCCGAGGTGGTGGCTTCTGATGTGTATGATAAGTCGATTCATTTGAACGTTATACACTACACAGATCAGGGGAAGCTCTCTGTATTCGTGGACGGGCAGGAGAAGTTGGTAGCCGATGACAGAGGAAGAGCCACCCATTTTTTCGAGTGCGGAATTTCCATTGAGCGCAACTCCTCATCGTGTGTGGAAACTCGTTGGAAAAATATTAAATTTTGGTCACAAAAAATTACAGAAACGAACGTAAGCATATTATATTTAACGGTTGAATTTGGTGATGATCAATGACACGCTTGGCATAAATCATTTATTGATTTTCTCTGTAATAGACAAACGGTCGCCTAGGTTCACCCATTTTTAAATGATCCTATCATATGTCCTCTTCCTTTTCTACTATCTGAATGGGCATTAGAACAAAATGTAACTAGCATAATTTGCTAAAACCAAGCTGGATTTATTACAACCCCTCATCTTGCATGGAATCTTGTTGGAAAAATATAAAAGTTTGGTCCAAATAAATTATACTAACGCATGTATAAGAGTTCATTTTCATGATTCTCATTTACAAGCTTGAAATAAATTGCTTATTTTATGTTTATCTAATTGACAATTCTTGGTCGCTTAGGTGTGTCCAGGGATCTTCATGGCTTGAATTTTTTAATAAAAAAGCTTGGTTGTATGATACAAGGGCTTATCGATTAGCCATAATACTTGAACACTTCAATTTTCCAAATCATTTGCACTGTTACATATATTTCATATTTGTGTATTTAATATTCTGTAGGTGTTATTAAATCTTAGGTGATAAATAACAACCAAATATCCTTTGGTTTAATGTTTATTATGATAAATTCAATTTTCCAAAGATGTGTCTTATAGAAGGGGGCTTGCTAAAAATTCTGACTCAGGTTTAATAGTTTTATAGTTTTTTTTTTTTAATGAAATATTTTAAATAAAAATTTATAAGTATTATATTCAAATAGATCGCTTAGTTTTTTTAATATCAACTCTCTCTCTCTCTCTCTCTCTCTCTCTCTCTCTCTCTCTCTGTGTGTGTGTGTGTGTGTGAGACACTCACTCTCTCTCTCACACACACACACACACACACACACACACACACACACACACACACACGTCATGGTGCATTCTAACTTACTCCAAATCTTCCATATAAACCTCCACCTCCTATATATTTTATTTTTAGTTGAGGGCTATTGATGGTGAAAATTGTCATGCTAATGAATCAACCCATTCACCTATCATGATAATCAAGATGGAATTAAACTAACTTAATACTTTGATTCTAAAATTCTAAAATATTTATCCATAATATGTGTAGGTTTTTAAACAATTTTGTAAATATAAGAGTTCAATCAAAGAGTAACAAAATAATACTATTTTAAGTTAATAAAATTAATTACTTCAAATATGTATTGATTCAGAATAAAATTTCAATATATAATATAACCTATCCAAAAGAGTAAAGCCTATGGAAGAATAATCTCTTGAATTAGATATCTCTTATATAATAAATATAAAATTAATGAAAGGGTATTTCAAAATAAAATTACCAATGTTTAAAATAAAATCAAAATAAGCTTAAAAATGTAGCACAATAAATCGAAAGAAAAAATGCAAAATGGAAACAAAATGAAAAAAATAAATATAAGTTAAACTAACATTGTTAATCTAAAAAAATAAGAAGTGAAAACACCAAAAATAAAAATAAATCCATGTCTAATATTAATCTAAAATAATAAGAGATTAAAATTAAATGGATAAAGCTAGTAAATATTAAGACCATTCATAGCTAAAATATACAAAGCTAAAATACTATAGGGTGCAATGAATAAGTATCTTATAAATTATAAAAGAAACTACCAAAAACTATCTAAATTAGAATAATAGGACAAATTAAAATATATATAATATAATAAATAGACAAATAAACTAGTTGAAAATAAAAGAGATATCAAACTCAAAGTAATCTAAAAGTAAAAGTAATATATTTAAAAGAAATTTATATTTGAATGATTACAATCATATCATCAGTTTCAAAATCACTATACAATATGAATGTGTGACAACATGTCATAAAGTACAAAGTGTTCATCATTATTTAAATGAAGCACAATAGTTTCTAAATATATTATTTTGTATCTATAAACATCAAAGGATTTAATACATTAAAATATCAGATTATTGACTTATAATTTATTAAAAAAAAGATGGATATACACACGATATTCCAAAATGAAACTTCATCATTAGAGGAGATGTTTTCAGTCTTTTTACAAGGGATGAACGATCTCATAAATGTTTGCACATAAATAAGAAATATGTTGAAGACTTAAGATGAAATATATTCTTGATACATGAATGTTTTCCCCTTGCTTGTTATGTCTTTCAATTACTTATTTCAAATTATCTTCATAGTAGGTGGTTCTGTTTGAAAATTAAAACTAACCTTTAGTTGGCTAAATTTATAAAGTTTAATTAAATTTATGATAAAATTAGTCATTTGATATTTTGAATTTTATAATTGTAAATCATACCTAAACTTCATATATTTTAAATTTTGAAATGAATTTCATTACTCGATATTAAAAAAGAATATAGATAAACATTATCATATATAATGGGTGGGGACCTCGTCACTTTTGCAACATCATTAAAAAATTAATTTCATGTACATACAAACTCAATGTTCAATAAATGCTAAGTTTAATGATTTAAAATTTAATAATATCATAATCTAAAGATAGTACAACATTATGTAAATGAAAATGAAATGATCAAAATGACAAAGCATCGAAAATAAATATATTCAGAATATATCATCCATACTGAGCATACTATAAAAATTTAGTACACGTAGAAAAATCAACACTTATAATAATACATAAACATAAAGAAACAAACAAGGACATCATACAAAATATTCTCGGTAATTGCACTAAACATCAAAATCAAACACCATATTGTAAAACACTATCAATATAAATATTTATTTTAAACTAAATTAATTAATGGTGCTCCCTTTTTCATTTGGTGATCTTTGTATTCTAATGGTGAAACATGCATTTCAACAAAAATTGTACCTCTATAATCATCATAAATTTTAAGATTGAGATTCTTAAACATACTTGTCTCCATAGGTTGTGCATAGAACTGCTAACATGTTTCTTATTTTAGTATTAATGTCTTTGAGGAATATTTATAATACATACATGAAAAATTATAAGAGAAATATTTAGATTGGTAAGGTAAGGATTAAGCTCATGATTAAAAAAAAACATAATTTATAATAATATTTGTGTTGGGTATAAAGCTAAGAGTTGTGTGCATACAATGGGAAGATTCACATGAAGTAACTCATCCAAAAGGATGAGATCACTATGTGGCTCACTTATAACCCATATGAAATATAATACTATACACATAACAAGACATCATATTACATAATAGGTTCCTAATATTTATATTATTCACATCAAAATGGATAGAAACATGAGTTCTATGGTTAAATGGGTGAGATAAGGTAATCACATCCCCACATCCTTGAAAAGGTCTTTTTTTATAAATAATCCATGAATGAGTAACACTAATATGCCATGTATTACCTCTTCCTGAAAACATTTTTCTCAAAATCTCTCAAATATGAAGTCCAACTTGACATGATTCTAGTTTTGAAATAAACCAAAATAAGATATTTTTTTCAATTGTTTATTTTCAAGTTATATTATCTACTTAAAACTGCCCACCTAAATTACATGCTCAATTAAAGAAAAAATTCCAATGTCATTATTAACCTTAAATTTCCTTATTGATTTAATTTTAATTTTTCAAAGACAAAGTGATTCAAATACATTGATATTATGATCAAATACCAATAAAACCTTTCAATAGTAATGATAAAATAGACATAATTTCCAAGTTTTAAAATAATCAAATAGACACCAACTGAAAAATATGAAGAAAACTATTCCAATGTTCAATCAACCAAAACTCACTGTGCAAATCAAATACTTCAAAATAATATTTCAAACAAATTTTCCAAGTGTTCAACTTAAAACCAATATTATCTTATCAATATAGAATAATCATACAACATTTGACATAAAAACATTTCCTAAATATTCAAAAAAAATATGAACTACTATCTTTTCAAGTGATTCAAGAAGTAAAAAATGTTCAAATATTGTATATATTAGATAGCCATCATATTAATAATTTATTAAAAATAAATTAAAACATCTAATTTGATTAAAAGGCAAACATCATCTTGAAGAATAACCATCTCACGTTGCATTCGGGTCTTAACAAGAATGTTGAGATTTATATGTAGGTGCAACATTAAAATAAGGGTTTCAAAAACAATTTTTCAATTCCTTCAATTGATAACTATAATTACATTAAAATTATAAAAAATGTCATGGTGATTGAAGATAAACCACATGAATTAATCAAGACCTTCAAAATAAAGAATATATTTCAATGTATTGAAGCGTGTTTTGATAAAATTATGTATTCATGAAAGAAAATAATTGTATACTTCATCATTTTATGACATAGAATAGAGTCTAGTTGTCATGATTTGAATTAGAATACATTGATAGTGCTTACCTAGAAATACCACAAACCCTAAAAAAAAATAACTCAAAGATCAACACAATAAATCTTAAACATTATGCATTACCACAATATGCACAAAAATATATATTCATAACACATTCATCACAAAGTTTTATGGGTTAAACCATGCTTTCAATAAAGCTTATAGAACATGCAATGAAGTACGAACCTTTATAAAATTAAGACAATGGCTTGTTTTAATGCAGAAAGAAAAAACATATTACTATCTACATGCACATTAGATAAGTATTTCATGAATTGATTACAGAAAATAATTTAATTCCTCTATAAATAATTTAATAAAGTATTTCATGAATTGATGTCATTCTCTACAAATAATACAATCATTTCTATTTTCTTTCTTATGCATATTTAAAAAAAACATGCATGGATGCCATAAGAAGAAACATCAAATACATATTTGAAAACACTGATAACTTATTTAAACAAGTCTAAAGATTGAAATTAATATACATATAAAAACTCTTCATAACCTTACCCAAAAAACATCGTATTTACTAGTTTTTAAAAAATGTGCACACAATAGTGTTAGTTAAAAAATTTGTTAGGGCAAAAATTGGTCAATAGTGTGGGAAATGAGTCCTTATGTTAGTTGATAATATAGGTACAAATTCCCTATCCTATTACCAGGTTTAGCTACCTTTATTGAAAGCTAACAATAAAAATCAAGAGAAAAGTTATTGATACCTATTTACAGAAAAATAAATCTATTGGGGGTTTTGTAATTTCAACTTGAAAGCACAGAAAGGAGTTAGAAAGGAAAATTAGATGAATGATAGAAAAGAGGCGGAAATGAAGAATGAAAATAAAATGAGAGAATAGTATTATTATATTTAGTTAAACATATAAACTACCATGATAATGCCAAGAAAAATAAAAGATGATTCTATTTGACTAAAAATAGAGATTCCCTAGAATAGTTGAAGAGGGAAAAACATTGTGCTCATAAAAATCTCTCTCATTCAATGGGTGGTAAAGACATAATTTCACCCTTAAGAGTGTAAAACATACACTGAGATGATTCTCTGATATTTACATCAAACTAAAGATAACCATCCCATATTTATCCATAAAATGCAATTAAATTATTACTTAAATCTCACGAAGATTTCATATTTATGGAAATAACATTTATAGAATCAAAAATAAATTTTATTGTGACATTCTCACATAAAGATTAATTGATAACAAATATGAAAAAAATTGAAAAATAAAGACTTAAATACGAATGACTTATACACACAATCATAATTCATGAAGAAAATTTGAATGCATAGTTTGAAAATCTCCTTCTTTGTATTAATCCTTGTTGAGTTGTAGTGCAATATCATCTTCCAAAAATATGTCTCAAATATCTATTATTAAAAAATCCCCATTATAATGAGCTTAACACTCATATTTGTAGCATGGGGAGGTGGTCACAATGCATAAAAATCTCTTTTATGTTTTAGATGGTGTAAAACTAGATTAAGAAAATTGCATCATTTTAGTAGTTTAAACCTGAGTTGATGTAATTACACCATGTGAAAATGTGAAGTTACAAAACTGTACCACTTTAACTATGAAAAAGTCCTTTGGTACTTTTACACCATTCAAAATTGTTAAAAATCAAAATTGTATGATTTAGAGTATTCATTCATTTCTTCCAAGAAGGATTTCCACTTTTGATTTGCACTTTTTGAGATCCGTAGGAATTTTTGCAAGAAAATTATTCAATAAGACCAAGGTGTCTTTGGTAGCACACAGACTTGGCTTACACCTGCTGACTACATTTGATTTCAAAATATTGAATTGGCAACTTATGCCCACAAATATACATAAGTTTTGAAGCCATCGACCTAATACTCTCATGGGATAATAGAACACTTGTCAAGGTTATTAGGTTTGACTTTGAACTTATCAATTTGAATTTCTTTAGATTCATAAATGGCACATGAACTATTTATCAAAATGTGTCAATGAAATTCTTCATCCAATTTGCAATCTGTCAACCCCTTAGAGATGCCAAGAAAAATTATTGAATTGGACTCAACTAAAGGAGGCATGTGAGTCATTTGACAAAAGGTCTTAGTGAATTTTAGCACTTTTGAGTGTTCTTATTCTCTTGACTAACAATATTTTCATTTTAAAGAAATATTAAGAATGCCATTGTCTATTATTCAAAGTAAACGGTAGCCAATAATTAAGCCATTAGTCATCCTATAAAACATTTGTTAAATTTATTCAAAGTAATCCATGCATTTGGAGGCCATAAACTGCTTGACAAAATGTCTCAAAGACATTTCACTTCATCAGTTGACACTTGGTACAAGCTTGGAGGGTTCTTACAATTGTGATTGGACTTCTTTGCACCTATTGATTGTATTTGCTTTACCTTTTATTATGTTTACTTATGCTTAGGATCCTAATGATACATGAATTATTTTAAAAAATGCACCAAATAAATTTGGTCCAACTTGCAGATCGTTGACCTATTATATGGTGAATTTTATTTTCTAGGTCCCAATTCAATAGATTTAAATTGATGTCTTTCATTTATATTTACATATTTCACACCTGATTCTAGACCCCTACTTGTTGCTCCATCTAAATTTAATTTTTCATCCTTCCATTCATAATCCCTTGAACCATTTTTACAAAAAAATGTTGCCTTTTTTCTCTTTGCGATGTGGCCATTGTCTTTTTCTTCCAAAGTTGAGCGCAAATCCTACATAGACTTTGCAAGGACAACTCATCTAATTTTTAAGTTATCTATAACATGATTTTGAACATGAACCATTTTAGGAGTCTTAATTTGAATTACAGTACTAGGATCTCCCATTAAATCAATAATGAATTCCCTTTAACAATATAACTTAACAAAGTTAATTGCTTCATCATTAATCTGAATATATATTTTTCACTCTAACATCAATCCATCAAATTACATGGCATTCAGCCCAATCATAAAATCAAACAAAATCATTTATAGATATAGCCAACAAAACTCCACCATAGTTAGAATCGACAATAAATGTTGGATGAATATTTTTCCTTTTGTGAAATGTCCTACTAAAGTTTTTCATCTTGAAGATACTTATAAAACTACAAATTCTCCATCAAATTCCCCTAAAAAATAAAGGGTAGATCCAAAGGACTTGTTTCTCTATTGAAGGGTAGTATAAATGATATACTCTTCATCCCCATACACCACAACAAACATTCCATTTGGTTTGCATTTTAAGATTTGTGAATACAAATCATAGCTATCCAATTCCTTCATAGCTATCAATAATCTCTTTCCATTGATCACTTTTATGTCTACCCCAACTACCTTAATGATCACAGTCCATGCCTTCTTTTTTAAAGATCGATACTAAGGGAAAATTTAGGTCCCTGACCTATAAAGAAAACATTTCAAAAATTAAAAATTACCTTGCCTTGGTAAAATATCCATCAAGGCATATGACTAAAAAATAGAAGTGATCAAAATTTGAAAGTTAATGACTTTTAGACCAAAATATCACAAAAAAAAACATACTCAAAATTACTATTCCACCATCATTATTCAGCCATGAGAACTCAAAGTCCTTGTAGGAGAATTATGAATGTTGAGTCCTTTCTTTCTACTTGTAATACTTTTCCATTCTTATTAATTACTTAATTTAGCCAAGTCCAAGCTTTCCACTCTGCCCACTTTTTTAGGTTTACTTTTATTTTATTTATTCTGTGAAATCAAGGCCCTTTCTCTCTTATCAGTGGATTTTATAATCTTAGAATTTAGGGTAAAAGGCACAGCTAGTTTTTTTACTATTTTCAAAAAAGAATTTTGCTCTATTTTCTTAAAGAAATATTGTCTTTCTATTTGGATATACTAAAATATGCTCCTCTTTATTCTCCTTCTCCTAGGAAGAGACTAATTTTCTCTTAAATTTAATATAAGAAGCTGAAACATGGCCCAACTGGAAGCAATTTCTACATCTGAATGAATTTCTTTCAAAATCAAACTATCGAGAACAAAACCTTTCTTTAACTTTTAATTTGATCTTCTCAGGTAAATCCTAAGAAATATCTAAACAAACCAACATTATATCAAATTTAATCTAGGAGAATTCAAGTGAAGAAGCATAAATTTCCAATAATTCTCCCAAGGCTTTCTTTACCAATCATTGAAAGCCCAGATTCATTCCAGTACTATAAAGGAAGTACGACAGATTAACCCAAATTGAGTGGATGTAAATATTTTTAATTAAAGGGTTAAAGGTAGGAAACTGGATTTTTAACAACAACAAATGATTATCAAAATTCCAAGATTTAGAATGAAATTTTTTATTCTGATTAATCAAAGAATCATAAGCCACTATAAAAAATCCTTTTGCACATGGATACATTTCTATATCACCTTTTAATAACAAATTCCATGATGTCGAAATCCACTTATATAGTTCCAACATAGATGACCAAAATCTATCAAACCATCATATTAGGCTCCGATCTAAAAACCAATTTTTGCTTTTAAACATCTCCTCTAGTGCTCTACCTTTGAATTTGACCACTAAAAGTTTCTCAGCCATCAATTGATCAATATTACCAAAATTTGAGGGATCCCTAATCTTAATATTTGATTATATTAGAGATGACTGTAGGCATCCCAAAAATAATTTACTTTTTATTTCTATCATATATTGATTTAACACACCCTCTTCATTTACCAATAGCTCCATTCTTTAAATTTATTCTACTCAATTTTCATTACTGAATACTACCTTGGCTATCAAACCCTTCACCATAGTTCAAGTAGCAGTCATCTTCAATTTGTACAAAGCCAGTGCTAAAAAGAAAACAAAAAAATAACGTCAGCTGACCTAGGTGGAAGCACAACATGGAGCGCTGTAAGGCCAAGCCCTATCTCACGTATAGGCAGGCCTAAAAAAGAATTAAAAAAAACCTATATAAAAAATATGATCATAGTCCATATCTTATTGTGATTTACCCAACTAGTTTTCACACCACAATCCATACTCGCACAAAATCCCATCAACCAATATTGATCATGATTGTGCCTTCATCATACCCAATAACAACCTGATTTAGACATTTTAGATAGCTAATGGCCCAAACACATTCTATACCATACTTTAATGTGTTTTCAAGCCTATGTGTTATTACATGCTAAATCCATAATACATTACCATCTTTTGAGCCTGAAATAATGACATGAAGTTCAAGATGCAAATAAACTATTGACATGTTATTTTCATTTCTATGCAACAAGAAGTTATTACTTTTTAACATAGGCTTAGAATGGAAAACATCTTCATGTACATCATTTTGGCTTTGAGCTCTAATTATGAATCCATCAAACCTGTATCATTCTATACCAACATAATTGCATCCAATTTTATTCAAACCTTTTATGAAGCATTGCACAATTTGTGTGACATTAGTAATACAAAATAGTTTGATGAAATCAATATATTTCACATTTTTTATTTCTAACATGTATTTTTACATTGTATGACTCCACTTACAAGGCAAAACAAAATGAAATTTGATCAAATTCCCCTGCTTCCTATGTACAAAACATATTTGGAGATTTTACATGAAATTTATAGGTTTGATATTTATTTTGAAAAATTTAGGGAAAAAATAAACTTCATTTGGACAACTCGGGGAAAAAGTCATGGTTATTACATTTTAGTGTAACTTTACATGACAGTGGTAAAAATCTATGATAATTGAATGGTAGTGGGATATTAAAAAGAAAATTCAAAATTTTAAAAAAAAAATTAATAGATTTATTATATTTTAATTTTTTATTCTACTGTGTGTAAAATCAAAAAGTAAAACTGCACGACTTGAGAAAGTGTCGAGTCACTTAAGCACAATTTAGGTAAAATAAAAAAGCATTTGCACAACCTAAAATTTTGTAAATTGTAGTAAAGCCAATGAATTTTTACATGAGGAAACTTGAAAATACATTTGCACAATTCATAAAAACATATTTTGATCATGATTTGATCCTCAATTAAATCAATTAATTATCAAATTTTTCAAAATCTAACAATTTTAAGCACAAACTTAGAAACTAAGCAAAAAATTAAGCTTTTGCTAATTTTTGAATTGAAAAAATCATTACAACAACTAATTCTGATAGGTATTTCAAACTACAAGGGATGAAAATAACATAGATTCTATTTTCATAGGAAAACATGTTATCCATTGGGAAAAGGTCTTAAATTTGACTTCAACTTGATCAACTGAGAAGCAACTGATCTTTGATAATTTATAGATCCTCAAATCAACATGATACTATCATATGTAAATCAATAGTGTATGCAAGAGAATCTGGTACTCAACTTGATAGATGATATCACATATCCCAAAGGATAGAGTATGTGATGAAATTATTTATTGTGTTTTCACACAAATGAAAATCCAAAGAAAAAATCAATTTTTCATATATTCAATAATGATGAAACATTTTTAATACTGAAATAGTTATTCTATAAATATGCTATTAATTTTTTTTTTTATACATCCACTTAGCTGAATAACTTCAAAATTTATTTTTGAAAATGTGATCTTTTTATCGACCCTGAAGTAAAGACCATTCTCACATTCTTTAAAATCATGTGGTTGCCTATGATATATACTAGATAGATATCATATCTACAAAGATGTTCTGGTAGAAAGAAAAATACATGGAGAAGGAAGAGCAATATAAAGATTATTTCTTTTATTAAAAAATAACATAGACACACACAAGAAGGAAATGATTAAAGAAAACAAGCTAAAATTTGGAAATAAGATCTATGTACAGGGAGTGTAGGAAAATGAAAATATTATAAAAAAATCATACACTAGTTGTCAGATGTACTTTCCATTTTGTAACAATAGATGTTACTTATGAATACCGAACACATTTAGTAGCATTCATCAAATAGGTGGGAAGAGGGAATTATAATTATCATTCACACAAAGATAATCATTAATGAATAAACCTTTACTATCTTCATATCTTGAAATGGAACATTGTGAATTGTCTCATTTTTTGTGATCCTTCTTGACTAGTATTGGGTTTCACCATTGTTTATTTCTTTATATGATGAAATAACAACAATAGTATCTACTAGAATGGTCTATGTGCAGATATTCTTTTCTGAATTGATTTTCATGATAAAAATGAATTCATCGTTGAATGATCCATCATCATCATATTCATGAATTTCCTCTACCTTGATAGTTTCCATTTATCTTGTAATGAATATTTAGAACCATTCATTTTGTTCTTCCTTGATGTCTTCCTTGATTTCAACCTTGGCTTGACTATGATATTAAAACTATAGATACTTGACTATTTTAAATTCAAATCCATTATAGAATTCTCCTACAGTTTGACATGAAAAGGATGTTCTAGGAAATTTTTTAATTTTAACTATTGTGTCTTCCATCCTAATACAAGCAAGATCTTATACTTTATAAAAAATTTGTTCCATACTATCTTATTCTTTAGGAAGTGGAACATGACACTTTACATCAATTCTCATTTATGTTTGTGGTTCAATTACTTGTTCCTAAAATAGATAATTTTATATTAAAACTATGAAGTTCAACAAATCTTATGAAACATATAAATCTTTCTCATATATACCAAGGTGGAATCCAAATTCTTCATTTGTTCTCTAATCAAATATTATTTATTCCAACTATTTAATTTATTCCATAATTATGAAACTAAAACAATCATATGTGATATGAAACACTTTCTCCTTTTCTATATTGGAGTTTTGACATGTTTGATTTGAATTTTTCCTTTATAATCTTTTTTCTAAATATTGAGGTCTCTTGATTATATCAAAATTTACTGCTTAAGTACTATTTACATAAGTTTTAGCACATTTTAAATCTTCTTTCCTCAACATGCCAGATACAATCAAGTCATATTCAATTTTGATATCTTTTTTTCATAGCTTACAAATCATTTATATTTTACTTCATAAGGATGTATTTGATCTCTGGGTGGAGAGAACTAATAAAGACACAGTTGATTTTTTGGACTTGGTTGATATGTATGTAGAATCTATCTCGATAATTTATTGAAGCATGCTAAGAATTCTCTCATCTGCTCATCTAATCACTTTTGGGTCAAGAATAAATATGATGACAATGCACACACATCCATAGTTTATTTGAGTATGTTCTTCAAGGATTCCCAATTCATAATGCATCCATATTCTAGGTGCCAAAACTAATCATCAATAGGTCCAATGAGAGTTTCAACAAAAAGCTTGTTAGTGACATCTTCATTCATATCTCCCAAGATGATATAGGAAACTATGAATTCCAAGATATGGTTGTCTCTATATTAATATTTTTATATAGAAAACATCAACAATTTATTCATTAATCTTGATGGTAACTCATTATATTGGGTCAAAGCCAATGGCCCAAAATGTTTTTCCCATGAGACATAGGAAACATTGGGACTAAGGTGAACCAATGTCATTTTTGTAATTAAGAAGGTGAAGAATATAGGTAATTACTCTTAACACATTTTAAAACCTCCATTCTATGGGAGTGTCCTTGAAATATCTAAAAATAAAATGCATGAAGCACCTCGATACCTAGTAAATTCATCAAAAAATGTGTGTTCATACTTTCTTCACAAATTTTAACTATGTGTGTGATTCTTTTGTATTTAAATATTTGTTTTTAGAATTTTTTCATAACTAATATAAATCATCCTTAATATGGGAATCTCAAATTAGATTTTTTTTATGAATCTATATTTGTTATTTACACATGTGAAATCTCAATGGGGATTAAGTAATATTTTAATTGTCTTTTGAGGTAAATATGGGATTGTTGTATTTAGTTTGATGTCAATATCAGAGAATCATCTTTTTAAATGGTTTACACTCACAAGGGTGTAATTATGTCTTTTCCATTCATTTAATCAGATAAACTTCCATGAGCACAATGTTTCTTCTTCTTGGGCTATTCTATTGAATCTCTATTTTTAGCAATTTAAAATTATCTTTTATTTTTCCTTGAATTATCATGGTAGCTTATGTGTTAAAATTAATATAATAATCTCATCCTACCTTCTTCTTTTAATTTTTATTTTTCCCCTCTTTTCTATCATTCTTCTCATTTTCTTTTCTAACTCCTTTCTATTCTTTCTTTATAAAAGTACAAAACCCCCAATAGAAAAAATATTTGTTGTAAATAGTTGTGAATAATTTTTCCCTTGTTTTTCCATTTTGGATTTTAATAAAGGTATATATACAGGATAATATGAGAGGAAATTTGTATCTACATTGTATATTACATTAAGGACTCAATTCCCACACTGTTGACTCGAAGTTAGCCACAAATAGAGAATACCTTGCTATCTTTTCTTTGAAAACACTGTGAATCATATTCATAAAAAAATATCAAAGAAAAATCAATGACTAGGAAACCACTATGAAAATATTAACCACATTACTAACCAAGATTGGGTAGTTGTACAAATTTGGGGGATAAAAAGGGGCCTACCTATGGACATGATTTTTCCAAAATTTCAGAAATCTAAACTTTTATAGATAATTTGAGGTATCTTCACTCCAAATTTGATTATGGTGTAATAAAAATAAATGTATAATTTTGAATCTATTTTATAAAACAAATTTAAAAAAAATATTAAGTATAACTGGGTCAAACATATAAATTTTGAAGATGAACTCTTATTTTGTTTAAGAAAATAATGTGGATAGACGACCGTGTTGTGCACTATTTTTTTAGTAGAGTTTAATATTATTTTAAACCCTTTTGAGAACACTTAGATAATATCTTCTATATTTTTACCTACATTTTTTTATATTTTTCAATTAATATTCTTTTATGAATCTTGAAACTAAATAGATCTTGAAAACTAACAAAAGAAGAATATTCGACCTTACATTGTTGCTAACTACCTCATAAAAAATGATTTTTTTTTGAATCCGTGTGTAATTATGCCTAGTTTGTGACCATATAACTTTTTTTTCACTTGGATCAATGAATAGAAAACTATATACGCATGTATAGCCATGTCTGTTTGCACCATGTAGTGGCCTAATAAAGGTATAGATAGAAATCAACATAGTTTGAAACCTTAAATTAGTCCAAAAATTATAAAAATCATATTTTTGGAAAGAGGAGAGCATTTTTATCATGATGGTACTAATATTTTGAATTTAACCATTTAAAATTATAGTTTATTGGGTGATCAAAATTGAATTTTTTATTTTTCCATCAATACGCTTGCACTTGACTATATATTCATAGGTCTACGCCTTTTTCAAGAATCTAAACCATTATCAAGCCAAAAGGCTTAGTGTTT
The DNA here is from genome assembly GCA_037957365.1 of Torreya grandis. Taxonomy (NCBI): domain Eukaryota; kingdom Viridiplantae; phylum Streptophyta; class Pinopsida; order Cupressales; family Taxaceae; genus Torreya; species Torreya grandis. The sequence continues at coordinate 616,330 of JARHVA010007581.1, forward strand.
TGATTAAAATTTAAATATATAGATCATTTTAATAACATGATCATGTTACTAACATGATTTTGTTAATCTGTATATTGATTTTTTAGAATTTTGTGCCTTTTACATTGCATCTTAGCATTTTTAGGAGTCTTAGGTTTGTCAAAATTGAAATTTTCAAACCACTACTTTTAAATTGATCCAAGGTTATGTTTTTGGAGTATAAAAGGTCAAATTTATGACCTATACACATCAAATTATGATTTTTTCTTAATTTCACTTATTTATCATCCCTCCCTCATCCTTCATCACTTCCCACTCATACCTCACCAACCCAAATAACCCTCTCATCATTCATCATTGTCCCTAATCACTCCCTTATTAAATCTCATTATCCATAATCATTTATAATTAATCCCTTATCATCCATAATCATTCCTTTATCAAAACTCACTATCCTTCATAATCCCTAATAACTACGTCCTCGACCCTAATCATTCCCTCCTCATCCCTAGTAAATCTTTCCTCATCCTTGATCATCCCTAATTGCTTCCTCATTGTATATTATCATCCATAATCACTTCTTCCTCATTGGCCTCAATTATCCTTCATCATCTCTAATCACTCCCTTATCATCTTAATGACTCCTTCATTGACTATCACCATCCATCCTCATCCCTAATTACTCCCTCACCATCCCTTTTAATTTATACACACTATTTCCTCATCCTTAATCATCCCTAATCACTCACTCATTGACCCTCACCATCCCTCACCATCTAACATAAGTATATACTCTAAAGGTATCTTTAATTCAAATAATATGTTATTTAATCTAGTATAATATAAGTTAACTCTTTTATAAGACTTTTTATCTTAATAATACCCACTTTTGATTATCAATTTTATTACTCAATTAATTGGATGATCTTCCAAATTTATAATTAAGTAACATGAGTACTAACACAAAATCGATTTTGAGTTTTAGCTCATCAAATTATATTTGTTTTGAAGATGACTAGATGAAAATTTATTCGGTTCCACATTTGGTAGCTTGGTTTAAAGGATTTAAATTAAACACAAATATATTTTCAAATTTTCTAATTTTGAGAAAGTTTTAATCTATGTAATGGTAGTTATTGTTTCCCATTCTTGTATGACTTGAATCTTGGTTAGGTTCACACATGCACTCTATGTGTAATGTATCCCTAATACTTTATATCTTTCACAAAAAATGAACATTTATTCATGTTATCATAAAAATGTGTTACTTCAAAATGTGAAACACTAGTTTCACATTGTGTAGATGTTCATCCCACATTTTATAAATGTTATGATGTCATAAAGGTAGATTTATAAAATTACATAGTTAAAAGGCCTGAGGATGTCAGTCAACATCTTAATGTATGAATTTGATACATGAGTTCACCTAAAAGGCATAAATAATTAGTCAAGATGTCTATAGGTTCAACATGAATATGATGATACCCAAACTTAAGATAAATTTTGGAAAATACTTTTACACCATGGATATGGTATAAAAATTCCTTAATATTTAGATGAGGATAATATTTCTTCACTTCAATCTTGCTCATATTTTTTTAATCAATTCATAACCATATATCCCATCCTTATTCGGTGCAAGCAAAACTGAGCTTATGTAAGGCAATGATTTGGGCATGATGTGTCCATTTTCCATAATTTCATTGATCTATGGATTGATCTATTCATTCTCATGAAATGATATGTTGTATCAAGAGGGTTCAGGTAGAGGTAGTTAAGGGATCAAATCAATAGTATTGTTTAGTGTAAAGCATGTAGGAACTTTTTCAGGTGACTGAAAGATATCTTTATATTCATCTAGTTTATATCTCAGTAATTTTGTGTTTGTTATTATTGTAAAACCCAAAATATGATACAGTTCCATAAGGATGTTATTATATTTACTTATTACCATCAAGAGTATACTTCTTGCTAGAATTGATAGGATTATTGAACTTACTTGCACTAATGACTAAAAGCTTATGAACTAACTATATTATATGATATTTCATATCATGAAAATATTTCACAAAATTTTAAGGATTTGATACATATACTAGATGTCGATGATAAATATATTGTTGAACACATGTAGAAAAAACACATACCACTAATGGTGAAATGTCACAAAAGATTGCATATTTTAAATGTTTGTTTTTATACACCAAGTGACACTACTAGGTGATCCATTTCTCAAGGCCTACATTAAAACATGAACTAGTGTATGGTTACGGATGATGCATCAATTTCAAGTTTAATTTTTGAAAATATGTTTTAGGAGAAATTAAATTCTAGGGACTTCTATTGGAAGTGATGAAGTGTATTGGTTCACCAAAGATATACATTTCTTAATGAAACAATAATTTTAATTTATATAATTTATTATTGGGGAAGTAGAGATATTATTAGTACTAACCCTAATATTGGGTTTATAATATATTATCTACTTACCTTTTTATAGTTATATATAGCTTGTACCCACTTCTTGAGATGTACAAGTAGATATCTCATAGTGTGACACTCTTAATTGGATTAAATATTGAAGTTATGAATTAGGCACCACTTTCCAATCTTAGAATAATTGTTATAATCAATTGATAATTATTTTACACTCTCTAAGATGATGACTCAATCAATAGACATAAAAATAGAAGGCCTTAAATGTAATTATTCAGATCATAAAATGTCTTCATATGGAAAGCAATTGATTAGTTTTAGTAAATAACATAGCTTGGTGATCCTCATATTTACTACCCATTTTTGGTGCTATGGTGGTTTTAGTTTCTTCTCTTTTTATAGAAGATCTTTGAATGTGAATTACATAATTATTAATAATCCCATATTTTTTCATATATGCTAAATATTTATGTTTCAAATTTGCCTCCACATCATTTGATCACTATGTCTTATACTTTATGATAGTACTCAAATTTATACTTGTAAATCCTATCAATTTTAAAATCCAATAAAATACCACCATCAAAGTATTGGATGGACTGATCAAGGATGAGGAGGGATGGGAATGGATTAGGTAGGGATGATGAGGGATGATAAGATTCCATGAAGGAGTAGTTAGGGAGAATGAGGGAGTGATTAAGGATGATGACGGATGATTAGGTTTAATTAGGGAGTGATTATGGGAGATGAGGGATGTGAAATGAGTGATTATAGATGATGAGGTTTGTTTCAAAAATGATTAAGGATGATAAGGTATGGTGAGGGTCAACAAGGGAGAGATTAGGGATGATAAGGGAGAGACTATAAATGATGAGGAATGGTGAAGGTTAAAAAGGGAGTGCTTAGGGATTATGAGGGATGGTGAGAGCTAATGAGGGAGTGTTTAGGGATGATTACGTATGGTAATATCCAAGTAAGAAGTGATTAGGGATGATAAGGGAGTGATTAAAAATGGTGAGGTATGGTGAGGGTCAATTAGGGAGTGATTAGGTATAATGAGGGATGAGAAAGTAGTGATTAGGGATGATGAGGAATAATGAGTGTTAATGAGGGGGGAACAAGGGATGATAAGGGAGTGATTAGGAAAAATAATAAATTAAGAGAATGATTAGGGGTGATTAGGGATGAGTAAAAAGTGATTATGGATGAGGGAGGAATGATGAATAAGTGAAATTAACACAAAGTAGTCATTTGATGTGTGAAGGTCATCAATGTGACCTATGCTACTGTAATCACACTACTTTGGATCGAGTTTAAAGTGAGGAGTTTAAACTTCAATTTTGATAAACCTATGACTGATATTTAACTTTTACGAAGCAATTTAAAAGGAAAAAAACCTAAAAAATGACTATGTTTTTTAAAAATAGACATACATTGTAAAAGTTATGCACTAAAATCCCTAGGTTCAATATTTAGAACCTAAAAAATGCCTAAATACTAACCATATTAGATTTTGAAAAACTATTTTACACATTTAAGTCATACATCTATAAGACTAAATCTATTAAATGCAAAATGACCCTAATTTCTTATATTTACTAAAGAAACATTTAAAGTATAAGGAATTAAATGTAACGATATAAGTGTAAACTTATACTTCAAGTCAAGACTGGCTTCAAGTACATGTTTAAATATTTTATATGTTAAATAATAAGAATAATATCTCATTATCTATTTCACAATAATGTGATCATGTTATTAACTTGATCATATTATATATTCACGATTATGTATTGATATGATCTTGTTATGGCTCAATATTTACTGATCCACAATTTAAAAAACATGATCACATAATATAATTAATGTGTTTGAAGGGATAAAACCTTATTTATCACTTAAAATAAAATATCACTTACCTTTATACTAGTTTTTTCCAGAATTTAAGTGTTCATTTTAAAGATACGACACTTTTAGTGTCATAAACCCTTCCCTAAGCTTTCACTATATTTTTAGAACTTGAGAGCACTAGAAATTAAATATATCACACCTTAGGATATTTATAAAGCTAATTAAATTATATTAATACATATACACATTCATTTATCATTAAAAAGTGTTATTCGGACCTTCTATTCACAAAAATAGGTGAGACATTTTCTTGTCTGAATTGAGTATATCATAAAAATAGGGTGTTTTAGAAATTATGATCAAAATTAATACTATATAATAATGAAAAATATCATAAAATATTTGAATCATGTTTGAACACATATAAATAAATTTTTTAAATATATTCAAATCATAAAAAAGGCTTTATTTATTCTCTTATGCTTCAAAACTAATAGTATAGTCCTTGAACTTCCAACCACCATTACACAAATATATAAACATTCTCTTTATTATTGTTAAAACAAATTTATTTGGATCCTCAAATGATAGTTTTAACTATATCCTATTTAAATTTAATGTTTAAAATCAATTTCCTATAATAATATTAATAATCCCTCAAAAACCTTTAAATTGATTAATACAAGCTAAATTTAGTCATGCTCATACATTGAATAAAGCTTATCAAGGTAAGATGCTTAGTTTGAAAAAATTTTAAAAAAATTAAAGAGTAAGTAATATTTAAAACATGTTAAAATACCTAAGGATCATGGTACTTTAAACCTACTAGAACTCACCAAACAGACCAAAACTAATTAAAAAGTTTGAATTTTTGGTTCTAGTAGGAAAAACCCAAAACACCCCTAAATACCCTAATACCAATAATTGAATCCTATATGAGACTTAATATTTATAATAAGGACTATTAAGAACTAATAAAATTACAAACTAATACATTTAATCTATGTACAATGATGCACATACATCATACTACTAGGGAACAAAAGATTTCATCATGAGCTCTTGCTCATGAGTTATTCAACATTATTGCCATGTTTGATGATATGTAAAGGTATGATCCATATTTAATTCTCAATTGGATGGTTTTTGTAGTTGACTAATCTCTATTATTATTATTTATCCATTTTCTTCTTCACTACCTTCTTGTCTAGAATGGATTCAAGTTGATATGGTTTTACCTTTGGTAATTATTACTCCTAATGGATGATCTGATCTTCCTTATATTCAGTTGTTTTTAATAAGTTAAACTATTATATTAAATTATATATGTATACTACATTAAATATATGTGATATTTTGATATCAATTGAAAGATCCATCTCATAAGTGTTAGCAAAAAAGTTTCTTAAGACCTTACAATGTCCAATCTTGTTCATTTTCAACTTGTTAGATTCCTATTTAGGAAATAATTCTTTATTTAGGTGATAAATAAATAAATTAATAAAATAAATATTAAGGTTTTTTCTTTTCAAATCATCACTTTTAGTATACATACTTGATATTTTCTCTTGCTATGACTTAGTTGCTCATGCAACTCTTGCTTAGCTATTACAAAATCCTCACCTTTTGTAATTCTTCTCTCTTGTTTTCCTATATTTATAAAATCATAAAATCATCCTCTATGGATGCCATACATAATAATAAAATGATTATAATTATTACTTATTTTTATAGAATCATTGTATGTAACTTTTTCCTGAGATATTAATTGATCCCACTATTTGGGATGGTCACTTACCAAGCTTATGAGAATATTTATAAGGATTATAATGACCACTTAAATTTGACCATCAGTTTGAGGATGGTAATTTTAAATAAATATTATATCATTCCCTGATTTATTCCAAAGTGTCCACCAAAAGTCTCCCACAAATTTGGTATCCCTATTTGAAATAATACTCCTAATAAGAACATGAAATCTTTTTATTTATTTAATCATCAGTTTATAAATATGAGGTGGATAACTTATATCTATACAAGGAATAATTTTCTCCATTTAATAAAACTTATAAATCACTAAAAATTTAGAATCATTACCTTTTTTTTATTTCAAAAGCCAAGTGCAAAGTGCATACTAACCAAATCATATGGCCTATTAGGAATGGTAAATGGTTGATACTCTTATGTTTTGAATTATTACTTTAGCATAGTGATGTATTATACATCTCTCAACAAAACACTTTAGATAATCTTCCTTCCCTAGCCAATAATAATGTACACTTACTTGTTCAAGCATCTTATCTTTCACAAAATATCCAGCCAAGCTACCTATATTTTTCTCATGCAATAAGTTATCTCTCATGGATCTTCCTCGTATGCATAGATGAATAACCTTCAATAAAATTCCTTATTACATCATATATTCCATCCATTGAATTATATATATTTGGTTCATATATTCCATCCATTAAATTATATATTTGGATATTTGGTTCTCACATGCTTCATATGCCTATTTCAAACCAAGGTCTTCCTTGTATAACTCTTTCAATGAGTGAAATCCCAAGATATTCAATTGAGACTCCTACAAAATTATACCTGTCCTACTTAGGTGATATAAAACCTTATTACATTTTCCACTCTTATGCCTTATAACTAGATAAAAACATGGAAAAAAATAAATCCACTTCACATTCCTTTGACCTAGTTTAGTTTGACTATTAAAAAACTACAAAGCATGATTATCAATATAAATAAAAAATTCTTTAAGCTACAAGTAATGCCTCCATTTATTCAATTATTTAATAATAAAATATAATTCTTATTCATATGTTGAATAATTCATCTTTTCTTCATTATGTTTATCATTAAAGTAGACATTTCATTTACTTTCTTGATTCAAAATAGTTCCTATGGTAGTCCCAATAGCATCACACTCTACTTTAAAAACTTTAAGAAAACCAAGAAAATCTAGGAAGGGTTGCTTTGTAATACTCTTATTTAGCAATTAATTTTTTTTATCAGCTAACTTAGTCCATATAAATATTTATGTGTTTCCCTTGATTGTCTCCACAATTGGATCACAAATACTACTAAAATTTCTTATAAATTTTCTATAAAAACTAGCCAAATCATGAAAAACTTTTGCCTCATATGCACTATTTGGTGTAGGTCACTTTAATTGGATTTTAATTTCTCCGTATCCATATTAAATCCTTTCTTTGAAATAAAAAATACAAACTACATTATCTTTGTTTTAAAAAAAGTGCACTTGTTGAGGTTGATTAGTAACTTTCTTCTTATAGATTACTCAAAACCATTCTAAGATGCTCAAAATTCTCTTCCATTGATTAAATAAAAATAAAAAAAAGATCTAGGTAATTATCAAATAAATTAACTATTAAATCTTTTAGTACCCCATTCATAATCCGTGTAGAAGTGATTGGAGCATTCGTTAATCCAAACGGAATTACGATCCATTCATAGAGTCCATCATTTGTATTAAAGAATATCTTCCATTCATATTCCTCTTTGATTCTAATATGGTGATAGCCATTTTCCAAATCTATCTTGGAACAATACATTACACCACTTGAACAATCCACTAGATCATCAATTTTAATAAATGGAATCTACTTTAGATTATTTTATTATTTATGGATCTTGAATTAGTACACATTATCCAACCTCCATCCATCTTAGGTGTTATGAATGTTAGAACAACATAAGGACTCAAACTCTCTCTCTGAATAACCTTTTTTCCAACAATTCTTACACTCGTTTATTGATTTCCTCATTTTTCTTTAGTGTCATCTGATAAGGTCCATTATTTTGTAGATTGGTTCTTGGTCTTAGATCTATGTGACGGATTATTATTCTTATTTTAGGTAGTTCATTTTCCAAGTCATCCAAAACTATATCAATAAAATCACTAAGCAAATTCTAAATTTTTATAGGTAGATTAGTCAACTTAATAGTTGTGGCTACTATTTTAGGCTTACTAACAAGTGAATACCATGCCTCTTCCTTTTTGATTTGTTACAAGAATGATTTTCCACTTTTTAACAATAATATATGATTGTCCTAAAATTCCACATCCTCCTTCTTCAATGGTATAAGGGTGTGATTCTTGTCATCTTTCCTAAAGGTGTAGTTGTTGCTTCTCCCATCATATATGGATTTCATGTCAAAATACCAAGGTATACCCGAAATAAATTGAAAAAAATACATAGGAATGAAATCAAACACATCCTTATCCTTATAACTACCTATCTAAAATTCCATCTTACATTACTCTTTAACAAATACTTGATGTCTTTTTTTCATCTCATACTCTTTATAGGGAGTAGGGTATGTTTATTTATTCAATCCTAACTTGTAAACCATTTTAAAAGATACTAAATTATAAATAATTCCACTATCTTTAATGAATTTTCATCAGTGTCTTGAATAACATCTTTCTTTGTATAGGATCCTTGATCTCCTTGTTACATTTGAAAAACACTCTCTTTACGAGCAAGGATTATCCATATTCAGGTGCATCTTCATTAGAAGGTTATCCAATAGTATATTCAACATCTTGGATAATTTGAGCATTCATTTGAAATTTACAAGGATTCTCTTGATAGCCATAAGATCTATGCCCATACTTCTTACATTCAAAACATCTACTAGTAAAGCCTCTTCCTTAACCTCTAGTAAATGATCTCCTACCTTTGAAATAATAACCACCTCTTGTAGGATGATTTGGGATTTGTGGACTACTAGATTCCTCATGATCTTATTTTAATTTAATTATTCAAGCATGCTATCCTATTCCTCTAAAAATTATGTTTCTACCTCTTGAATGTTGAGTCTATTTCATAGACAATTTCTCATCTTCCTTAAGACTTAAATTATGTTTCTACCTCTTTAATATTGAACCTTAATCCATTTATATATACATTCACCTTTTTATCATATTTTTCTATAAGTACTTCTGAAATAGTTAGGTTGTATAACACTTTTATTTAGTCCTTGACTATCATCTCCTTTTTCCTCAAATTTCAAATCCTCTTGAAGAGGTTAGTCTAGTATTATTTAGGCATGAATTTTTCCTTCAACTTAAACACCATTATTTACCAACTCTTGATCTTGGATTTCCCTTTCTTTCTAGTTTCATGTTTCAATCCATCCCACCTTAGAGATACATGACCCTTCAATATGGTAATAGTAAATGTTACCTTTTTGTCATCATCTCTTCCTTCATACTCAAAATAATTGTCCATGACATTGATATAATCAACAAAGTATGCTACATTAAATATACATTCATACATAGGTACTTCAAGTTTGGGTTTAAAACATACCCCCATAAATTCTCTAATAAATCTCTCTGATGTCCTATCTTCTACTTCATTTATTTTGGGCCCTTCTTCTTCAAGAATTTATTATTTTTATCTATCATTGAGAACTCTCATATTAATTACTATCCTCATAGCAATATATAATTCTTATAATTGAGATTTATACACTCAAACTCTAATAATCATAATTTTCATTTATACACTCCTCTACATGTGTTTTATTTTAAACAAGTGTTATCAACCTTCAAAATCTAAATCATCAAGTGGAATTGATGAAAAAAGAGTTTCTAGCCCTTTTCTAGGCCTATTAAGTCAACAAAAATAACTCAGTATTTAATAAAGTTGTCCTTAAATCATTAAAAAATTGGAAATTAATTACATTATATGATATTTATGTTAATAAAATTACCTATCAAGCCTCAAGGGATTTATATTATTAGACTAATAGTTGTAGATGTTTTGTTAACCTAAAAGCCTGTTTTAGTCCTATTTGTAAAGGTTATAAAACTTGATATTTAATAAGTTAAATTTTAGAGGGTTTCCATGGATAATTATTTTATAACTTGTAATAAAATATAAACTACATTTATACTAAATTTATAAATATTATGAGTGTTAGTTTTTTAAATATGACACTTTTAATGTCATGAACCCTGACATAGGTTTCCCTTTAACTACACAACCTGAGATCGTTTACACTTGAAAATATATATATATATATACAGTGGCTTTCCTCCATATCATATGGCTCGTTACTTTCTTGGGAGTAAAGCCGTCGGCGTGTGCCATCCAAATAAAAAGACCACCCAAAATTCCTAACATTCTCGCCATAATGCCACTTGAAGAAACTACGATGCAATAAGAATCCCTGTTAATTTAAAGAGAGAGTTACTCCGGTCTATAAACATTCCCGGGGATTCGCCACACGTAAAGAATGTTTTCAAACGATTTATCGATTGTTTTCGTTTAGTGTCGACTTCTTCCATGGCTAGGAAAGTTCATTGATTTGACAGTTTGTCCGTTTGTGCTATTTCTACATACTATATCACACCGGGCTTTAAACTAATCAGAAGACTTAGACGGCAGGGAATATCTGGTCTTTCCAAGTGCCGTCATATCCCTGATAATCGCCAAAGCCGGGTAACGTACGCACAAGCCAGTGATATATCATAATCCGAAAGAATAAGCAGTAATCATAATTGGAGCCAGGAACTAAATATATGTCCGTATGACTCTGTTTACGTTTTCAATCGTATAATACAATTTTTTTTTTTTAGAAATGATATTAGACGAGAAAATTTAGGAAAACCCTATAAAATTAGAAAGGATTATGACAAATATATATATTATCATTATTATTTTTTTAAATATATATTTTTAATATAATTTATATTAATAGGTGAAAGGTAATTTTTTTTTTTTTTAATAATTTAATTAAAAATGCCATGATAAAGACGATTCACTATTAAATTTACTCGTTCGAAACACTTCAATCTTAAATGTGCATGAAAGGAAATAAAATACTAATCTTAGATGTTGATTTTTCTTGTGTTCAAGGTATTTCAAATTCAGTCTACTGAACAATTTAAATTCCTTGGTATCCTATTTGTTATGTTAAACTCTTTAATAAATTTTTTTAGCTGTGTACAGCAGGATGGTTTATATCTCACCATACCACTATAGTTTTAGTACTTATAAGCGGTAATTTTTGCATTGTTGATGGATATAATACATTCAGAAACATTCCATAGTAGATATTTTTTTTTGGTTACACATATTATGTAACATTATATATTTATGTGAATTCATGTTTATTGAATTCTCATGGTTATATATTTTACATTAGTTATGATTATATTTGTTATATAGATTAAATAACTTTATTAAATATTAACTTCAACTTCTCTTGACAAAACTCTCATCAAATATATTGTTGAAAATATTCTCAAAGTAATTAATCTTACTTGCTTGAAAATGACTATTGATATCCTTTACACTTATTACAATCATGTTTTTATACATTTAAAGTTTTGATCTCTCTCACACACATTTATTTCATTTTATTTCAACATTTTTTTTTTTTACCAGTTTCTTCCTAAATTGTGAAACAAGTTGTTAACATAATATAAAAATTATAACTAAATTTATTTATGTTCATTGTTGACAAAAAGTAACGTTGAAATAATATGAAACATCACTGGCTAAAAATAGTTTTTCATCTTCTCAAATCTGAGTTATCTTGTTATAAGATGGCAATGTATATTTTCACAATATAATATTTCTTTAACAAATTTATATCCTGTATTTTCCATATATATATATATATAGCAATGGAACCTATATTTATTTTTTAAACAATGTTAATGATATTTATATTTTGTTTTGTTTGAATAATCATGAGGGATTCAATCTATAAATATATGAAATATCCTATTTTATTATAGGATACTAAACAAATTCTTTATTTCCATTTCTACCTTTTAATCTTTTATTATTAACACTTTCATTAATACAACTTTTTAATTATATAATATTTTTTATTTTAATATATATTTAAATCATTTATAAAATGATAATTTTTTATACTTTATTTTTTTTTACTTTTTTACTTTATTTAATATTTTACATATTTTACAAAAATTATTTATATTCAATTTTAAATTTTGATAAAATTTATATTAAACTTGAAAAATATAAACCTTCATTATACCTAATTTAATGTGTCTCTTCCCTTCTTTTCTATTTACATCCATCACACTAATCTAAATCTTATAATTATGTCTCCCCATTAAATATTAATTTTCTTTCCCCACACTTCCTCTTCTAACTCATTATATCTCACTTTTATCTCACATTCTCCTTACTACATGTCCATTACGTGTGCTAAAATACATGTATACAATTTTACATCTTTTCAATTATAATGATTGTTTTACGATGTTTCACATATATGAATAAATTGATATTATTTTAAATATATTTCTTTGTCTTTATAAGTAAATTCTTCCACTAGATCACAGAACTATGCAACAATGTTTTTATGTATTTAATCGAATATGAAATGTTTGTCAAATTAGAATTTCATGTTAATATATAATATGCATTTCAATAAATATGTAATGTATCATTAATTTAAACTGTATATTGATGTATATTACGTACTTATATAAATAAGTAAAGATTCATTGATTTTAATTTCATGTAATTTATATTATTTATTTAGATGAATATGAAATATTATATTAAATATTAATTTTTTTTAATAATATCATATCCACAATTTTTTAATAAATACAGATTTTGAAGGAATTATAACATTTTATTAATACTGAAAAATCATAACAAAATCAAGTTAAAAGCACTATAGTCTAAGAGAGTTAAATATAATGAACAACCATAAAGCTAAGAGATAACAAACAACAAACCTATTGACTACCCAAAATCCAATATCAAACATCACCTTGTGGGATAATAATCTAAAATATTAGCTATCTTTCCTTTTTCCCCTTTATCTTTTTAACCTCCTACCATATTTCATGCTCATCATAAGCTATTTTTGAGATTCTATTTTCAATCAAATTCTTATCTGAATCTGAGTTCTTAGACTCATGTCTTATTTTAACTCCATCGATTGATTGCTTCATATGAGAGGTCTGAATAGTTTTTACCACCTCTTCAATGGGCACTTTATTATTCACAGAATCAAATTTTCATTTTCTCTTTGCTATCTTTCATTTTTGTTGCATCTTGTGTTTTTGTATCTTGAAAATAATGTTCCACCACTAACGATGGATCTAGCACACTCTATTTATTTGGTTTGGATTTTCCTCCCTTCTTTATCACTTGTGGACGCTCCTTAGGACAAGCTGCATGAAGATGACCTAGTAATCTATAATTATGGCATCTAAAATAAGTATTCTCATAGTCAATAATTTAAGCATGCTATGTTTTTCCATATTTTGAAATGATTTTATCTAAAACCCCTTTACTTAAATTGATCTCAACATAAAAACAAGCATAAGTGCATAAGCTTGTAGTAACCCACTCAATGTCATCCTTTAGGAAAGACCCCAAAGCACTAGCTATATATTTGTGAGCATTATAAAAATGTAGAGGAAGATTAGGGAAATAAACCCAAACTGGCACCTTAGTGACTAAGAGAGTGAGAGAATAAAAACATGGAAACCATGGAGTTATGAATAAGTCCATCATGCCCCAAAACTAGGGACCTTCTAAGATGCATTTCTAGTAGTCTTGTTGATCATGAAAGAGGACAAAAAAAACCTTTAGAGCACAGAGAAATTTCACAATATATTTACCATGCCTAATGAACCCATTTGTATAAAGCACTTGAAGATGGCCATAAACCATTAAATATATAAATGACTACACATATATCCAAATATTTCATTTATTCATCCACTGACTAATTCTCAATTTCAATAGAAGGAACCTCCTTTGCTTTATCAACAATATAGACATGAGGAGGTGGAGAGCTTTTTGTCAAATTTGGCAAGGTGGTAGCATTTCTAACTCCAACTGTAAAAGATGCACGTCTATGTTTTGGAATAACTATCCCTCCCTACAATCCAGAGGTTATGGAAATAATCGAATATTTCTTTATCGAATAAAATGACAATGGAATTTTTTTTTGTAATTCTTTACCCTTGTAGACTAAACATTGATATTCAACTAAAACATCTAAAAAGACATTCAACACCTATTTTAGATCTATCACCACTTCAATTTCTTTTACCCAAATACACTTTGTATGCCCAAATAACGAACGTACCATTAATTGGTAACCTAGGTGCTTAGTTATTCGATTTACTGATGTTGACATTTTGTCAAACACATTGCCTCCATTCTCAAGAAACCCTAATTCATGCATTGCCACATCCTTCATAATGGACAAAACTGCAAATCCTAGTGTATTTTGATCCACCCAAGGTCACTGCCCATCACACCCACAAATATTACTAGTATATATATTTTATATATACCTATGTAAAATAAAGTGAGAGATATCACTCTCAAGACACGTATTTAATCTATGTAATAAATTTATTATATGCACCACATCACTACTATCTTCAATATCTTTTAAATGAATTTATTTAAGATATCAATATTAGTAATAGGTAGGAATTTAGTAAACTAATGCTTATGACCAAGTTGTAAGATGATGGTAACTATATACAAGAGTGTTGTTGTATATAAAAAGTTGATAACATGTGTAAAATTAAGCGGAAAAACACCAAGTGATTAATAAATAATCAACTACAAAGAATAATAACTGTTAAAAGGGACCACAAAATGTAGGTCAAGTGGTCACCTCATTACTAAATATATATGATTCATCCAAGACACTAAGCTTGACCTTAGATCTTTATATCTAAAAGACCAAGGCTTCTTAGAGCTTTTGGCTTGTAACAAATATATCAAGGATCTTTGTGGAATCCTCTATTGCTTTCAAAATTGGCCTAAAGAAAATTTCTTAGAATTATCTAAAATTTAATATAGATAATATTGAAAATTTCTCAATTAAAAAAAAATTAAATATAAATAACAGCCAACACCTTGAAACAAATGTGAAAATTTCCTAATAAAAAAATAATTTAAAAATATGGTAAGTAAACAATTTTTGAACTCTTTAAAACATAATTACACAAATCAAATGGACTGAATTGAATAACAAATGGGATGCCACTGAGCTTAAATTGCTCACCACACTGAATTTAAAAATCCCCAAGTACAAGAAAAAATAATATCTAAAACTTAATATTGATTTTCTTTTCTTATACATTGAAGACTTAAATGCTCCAATTAAAAGTCTCTCGTGATTTTTTTAAAATCACGTTTATCTATTCAATGTTGCCCTTCAAATACTAATTTAATACATCACAGTTTATAACAATTTACCTAAAATTTCAACTTTAAAATTTCAACTTTCATCTATTGCGGTTTTTAATAAAAAACAATTATACCATTAAAAAACGTGAATACAGCCATTAGGTCATCAAATTTAGTCCCGTGTTCCGACTATCATTACCTTCTATTTTTTTTAACTAAAATACATCACTCGCTTGTATGTCCATGAGCCGGCTTTGGCGATGATCGTGGATATGGAGGCACTTGGATAGACCAGCTATTCCCTGCTGTCCGAGTCTTTGATGAATTTTGTAATCTAGCCTTATATAATTTGTAGAAATAGCATTGTAATGGACGAACTTTCTTACCTAAGCGAAAGCAATCGATAAGTCGTTCGGAAACTTTCTTCACGCGTGTGTGTAGGATAGTATGGTCCGGAGTAACTGTGTCTTTAAATTAGCAGGGTTTACAAAAATGACAAACCTCATTTATTTAACAGCAACACTGCTCCCTCGACAGAAATCCGCTTCAGGGTTCGTTATTTCAATGTCATTCCATCGTCTCCTCTTGCAATTTGTTAATGTGTATATTGATTGTGTTATTTACCAGGGTTATGACCATACGAGCGGTGTGTGGCAATTCGAGGGGGATATGTTAGTGCCGCTCGGGACGACGGGAGTTTCCGTAATGCAAGTTTTTGGGAGAATCGAAAACGCAACGTCGTTAATGTTGCATGTGTACGATGGACAACTAAAGCTCTATAATGCCGAGGTGGTGGCTTCTGACGTGTATCATAAGTGGATTCATTTGAACGTTATACACGACACGGATCAAGGGAAGCTCTCTGTATTCGTGGACGGGCAGGCGAAGTTGGTAGCCGATGACAGAGGAAGAGCCACCCATTTTTTCGAGTGCGGAGTTTCCTTTCAGCGCAACTCCTCATCGTGTGTGGAAACTCATTGGAAAAATACTAATGTTTGGTCCCAAAAATTTACAGAAACGAATGTAATTTTAGTGTTATATTTAACGGTTGAATTTGATGACGATCAATGACACGCTTGAAATAAATAATTTATTAATTTTCTCTGTAATAGACAAACGGTCGCGTAGGTTCACCCTTTTTTAAATGATCCTATGATATGTCCTCTTCCTTTTCTACTCTTTGAATGGGCATTAGAACAAAATGTAAGTAGTATAATTTGGTAGAACAAAGTTTGATTTATTATAACCCCTTATCTTGCATGGAATCTCGGTGGAAAATCATAAAAGTTTGGTCGAAATAAATTATACTAACGCATGTATAAAAGTTCATTTTCATGATTCTTAGTTACAAGCTTGAAATAAATTGCATTTTTTATGTTTATCTAATTTACATATCTTGGTCGGTCCAGGGATTTTCATGGCTTGATATTTTTTTAAAATAAAGCTTGGTTGTATAATACAAGGGCTTATCGATTACCCAGAATACTTGAACACTTCAACTTTCAAAATCATTTGCACTGTTACATAAATTTCAAAGATGTGCTGGTAGAAAGAAAAATACATGGAGAAGGAAGATCAATATAAAGATTATTGCTTTTATTAAAAAATAACATACACACACAAAAGAAGGAAATGAGTAAAGGAAACATGCTAAAATTTGGAAACAAGATCTATGTACAGGGAGTGTAGGAAAATGAAAATATTATAGAAAATCATTCACTAGTTGGCAGATGTACTTTTCATTTTGGAACAAGAGATGTTACTTATGAATACCGAACACATTTAGTAGCATTCATCAAATAGGTGGGAAGAGAGACTTATAATTATCATTCACACAAAGATAATCATGAATGCATAAACCTTTACTATCTTTATATCTTGAAATGGAACGTTGTGAGTTGTCTCATATTTTGTGATCCTTCTTGACTAGTATTGGGTTTCACCATTGTTTATTTCTTTATATGATGAAATAACAACAAGATTATCTACTAGAATGGTCTATGTGCAGATATTCTTTTCTGAATTGATTCTCATGATAAAAATGAATTCATCGTTGAATGATCCATCATCATCATCATCATCTTCATGAATTTCCTCTACCTTGATAGTTTCCATTTATCATGTAATGAATATTGAGAACCATTCATTTTGTTTTGCCTTGATGTCCTCCTTGATTTCAACCTTGGCCTGACTATGATATTAAAACTATAGATACTTGACTACATTAAATTTAAATCCATTATAGAATTATCCTACAGTGGGACATGAAAAGGATGTTCTAGGAAATTTTTTAATTTTAACTATTGTGTCTTCCATCCTAATACAAGCAAGATCTTATACTTTATCAAAAATTTGTTCCATACTTTCTTATTCTTTAGGAAGTGGAACATGACACTCTACATCAATGCTCATTTATGTTTGTGGTTCAATTAGTTGTTCCTAAAATAGAGAATTTTATCCTAAGACTATGAAGTTCAAGAAATCTTATGAAACATATAAATATTTCTCATCTATACCAAGGTGGAATTCAAATTCTTTGTTTGTTCTCTGATCAATTATTAGTTATTCCAACTATTCAATTTATTCCATAATTATGAAACTAAAACAATCATATGTGATATGAAACACTTTCTCCTTTTCTATGTTGGAGTTTTGACATGTTTGATTTGAATTTTTCTTTTATAATATTTTTTCTAAATATTGAGGTCTCTTGATTATATCAAAATTTACTGCTTATGCACTATTTACATAAGTTGTAGCACATTTTAGATCTTCTTTCTTCAACATGCCAGATATAATCAAGTCATATTCAATTAGATATCTTTTTTTCATAGCTTACAAATCATTTATATTTTACTTCATCAAGATATATTTGTCCTCTAGGTGGAGAGAACCAATAAAGACACAAAGTTGATTTTTGGGACTTGGTTAATATGTATGCATAATCTATCTCGATAATTTATTGAAGCATGCTAGGAATTCTCTCATCTACTCATCTAATCACTTTTGGGTTTAGAATAAATATGACAATAGTGCACACACATCCATAGTCGATTTGAGTATGTTCTTCAAGGAGTCCCAATTCATAATGCATCCATATTCTAGGTGCCAAAACTAATCATCAATACGTCCAATGAGAGTTTCAACAAAAAGCTTGTTAGTGACATCTTCATGCATATCTCCCAAGATGATATAGGACACTATGAATTCCAAGATATGGTTGTCTCTATATTAATATTTTTCTATAGAAAACATCAAAAATTTATTCATTAATCTTGATTGTAACTCATTATATTGGGTCAAAGCCAATGGCCCAAAATGTTTTTCCCATGAGACATAAGAAACATTGGGACTAAGGTGAACCAATGTCATTTTTGTAATTAAGAAGGTGAAGAAACTAGGTAATTACTCTTAACACAGTTGAAAACCTCCATTCTATGGGAGTCTCCTTGAAATATCTAAAAATCACATGCATGAAGCACCTCGATACCTAGTAAATTCATCAAAAAATGTGTGTTCATACTTTGTTCATGAATTATAACTGTGTATGATTCATTTGTATTTAAATATTTGTTTTTAGAATTTTTTCATAACTAATATAAATTATTCTTAATATGGGAATCTCAAATTAGATTTTTTTATGAATCTATATTTGTTATTCACACAAATGTGAAATCTCAATGGGGTTTAAGTATTATTTTAATTGTCTTTTGAGGTAAATATGGGATGGTTGTATTTATTTTGATGTCAATATCATAGAATCATCTTAGTAAATGGTTTACACTCCTAAGGGTGTAATTATGTCTTTTCCACTCATTTAATGAGATAAACTTCCACGAGCACAATGTTTCTTCTTCTTTGGCTATTGTAGTGAATCTCTATTTTTAGAAATTTAAAATTATCTTATATTTTTCCTTGAATTATCATGGTAGCTTATGTGTTTAAATTAATATAATAATCTCATCCTCCCTTCTTCTTTTCATTTCTAATTTTCCCCTCTTTTCTATCATTTTTTTCATTTTCTTTTCTAACTCCTTTCGGTTCTTTCTTGTTAAAAGTACAAAACCCCCAATAGAAAAAATATTTGCTGTAAATAGCTATGAATAATTTTTCCCTTGCTTTTCCCTTTTGGATTTCATTAAAGGTATATACACATGATAATATGAGAGTAAATTTGTATCTTCATTGTATATTACATTAAGGACTCAATTCCCACACTATTGACTCAAAGTTAGCCACAAATAGAGAATACCTTGCTATCTTTTCTTTGAAAACACTGTGAATCATATTCATAAAAACATATCAAAGGAAAATCAATGAATAGGAAACCACTATGAAAATATTAACCACATTACTAACCAAGATTGGATAGTTATACAAAGTTGGGGGATAAAAAGGGGCCTACCTATGGACATGATTTTTCCAAAATTTCAGAAATCTAAACTTTTATAGATAATTTGAGGTAACTTCACTCCAAATTTGAGTATGGTGTAATAACAATAAATATATAATTTTGAATCTATTTTATAGATAACATTAAAAAAATATATTAAGTATAACTAGGTCAAACATATAAATTTTGAAGATGAACTCTTATTTTATTTAAGAAAAAAATGTGGATAGACGACCGTGTTGTGCACTATTTTTTTAGTAGAGTTTAATATTGTTTGAAACCCTTTTGAGAACAATTAGATAATGTCTTCTATATTTTTACCTAATTTTTTAAATATTTTTCAATTAATATTCTTTTATGAATCTTGAAACAAAATAGATCTTGAAAGCTTTGAACCTCTTCATTGAACCAAGGCTTTGAACCTCTTCGTTGAACCAAGGCTTTGAACCAAAATGGTTCAAGCCGATGGTTCATTTCATTGAACTGAAGTGATGAACTAACCGTTGAACCAAAAGATGATGAACCAACTATTGAATCAAGTTTTGGTTCAATGGTTTAAACAAAGCCTTGAACTGACTGATGAACCATTTGATGTTGAACCAACTATTGAACTAAATACATAGAACCTGCTACTGATGCTTGCCGATGGAGATTTTTGTTTGAACCAAGGCACTGAACCTATCCTGAAAATGACCAAGTGTTAGAAATTGATTCTTTTGATTGAACCCGCCTGCAGAAGTCGTGAAGCCCGTTGAACATGTAGAAATGAACTTGCTTGCAGAGTTCGTAGAAATCAAGTCTATAGAAATCAACCTTTGAAGCCCATTAAACTTGGTTTGCAAAGTATGTAGATTTTCTCTTCCCACAGAGTCCGTAGATTCAAGCTTGCAGAGTCCATAGATTTAAGCCTGCAGAGTCCGTAGATTTTTGAGAATCTTGAAAAATGAGGAATTTGAATGCCCAAGACAAATTTTGAAAAGGCAAGAGACAATTTTGGTCTGTAGGACCAAAATAGTCCAAATGTTGTCCCAAAAATGAGTGATATTTTTGGGAAATAACACAACCATACATCACTCATCAAGGAAATATGATTCATGATGTTCTTCATTAGGAATGTACCTTGAATATAAATACACAAGGAGGGTAACTCAACTTATAGTGTTAAGATACCATCAAAGCCATATACTAACCATAAGGGAGTTGTCATCATGGTAGTATGATAATATGAAAGTGCATGATAGATATTGAGGTACTAGTCAAAGCAAGAGTATCTAGTAGTCTTTTTAAATTTTTTGTTGAGAAATTTTTAGTGGTTTCAATTTGACCATTCACTAAGGGTGATATGGTGTGGAAAATTTATGTGTCATTTCATGTAATTTGTTTTAAAGTTACCACCATTATTAGAAAGTTCTCACCATTATCAAATCCTTACTTATTCAAGTGGAAATCTATTATTAGCCTAAAATTGCCACTTCAGATGTCATGTACTAGGATGAAAAAATAAAATAAAAACATGTGGAGCTACATATAAATAGGTATTTTTATGAGCTTTATAATAATATTATTTTTTTTAAATTTTAATAATATTTAATATCCATTTTTATTTATTTAGTAAAATATATTTATTTATAAAATAAAGTACCATATGTTTGAGGCACTAGGAAAAATAGTAGACTATGGCCAAAAAAATTAAAAAATATCAATGCACTCGACTTTAATGTTCTTGTTAAAATGGTGAAAAATTTAGTCTATTTTCACACGCGCGCGCGCGCGCACACACACACACACACACACACACACACACACACACACACACACACACACACACACACACACACACACACATTGTGAGGAGAAGACATAAGCATTGATATTCATTTTCTTGTTGATCTTTAAAAATTAATTAAAAAGTATTTTTAATCAAAAATTTATAAAAGATTAATCTTGCACTATGTCCATGTTTCTAAGACCTCTTTGCAAAAGATATTAAATTTTTTGAGGAAATCAAGTACTCAATACAAATTTTTGTACATGAAACATACACATTGCGTATTTAGGTACTAAAAAATATATTTTTTATTTAGAAAAAAAAAGAATAAATGTAATATACACTTAAAATTAAACATTTCATTAGTTTACACCATTTTCACATTTTATACGGTTAAGTCATTATTGTTTATAAAAATTGAGAAATGTTCACATTTTTAATTTTTATTGGCCCCTTTATACCAAATAGTAGGACACAGTATTATGCTTTAACCCTAAAATAAAGTGTCAATGTTTACTAATTCAAATAAATTAAAACTTTGGGTAATCCTCCAATTATGATTTTTGATTTGGGTTTAGAGGTATTTAGTTCTTTATGGGATTGTGCTTCAATATCAATGAGAAAATCATGAAAATAATATGTAAGTGAAATTGCTTAATTAAGACATTCAATATAATGGATATATTCATTAGGAAGAATATCATGAAGGAGATTTTTATTTGGTGTAGGTATGGAAATAAGTTGATTAGTGATCACTTATCCCTTAAACAATATTTACAGGACAATTTTTAAGTTAAATTTAATTAATAGTACTGTCCATTTTATAATTATATATCCAAGTAATAAAGGTTTGGAAAATAAGTGGTGAAGTGGATAAAAATTTATAATAACATAATTAGTTTAATAAAATATGTAATGCCAAATCATTTAAGTGGATAAATAGATAATGGGGCAATTAGGTTCAAATTCTTTATATCATGTTTCATAATCTATTAAATCTTGACTTATGTAATCAATGACATACTATCAAATTGTGTCATATTTTTAAAAGAGAATTGAACTAAATATTATAAGGGTATATGAAGAATATAATATGAATGGGTGTTAATTTTAATGAGGTTAAAGAGTAAGATAATGAAGTAAGGATTCCTTCTTGTTATCAAAAGAATTTTTGACATGCATTTGTCCATTCAAGAATGATACGCTTTTAAAGGATTGAATTTATTGATTAGATGTGATAATCCATGTCAAGAATACATCATTATATTTCCTTGAGTTTACTAATATATGTTCCTATATCTAGAATGGAATAAGGGATATGAATGTTGAATATAAATTTGATTATTGTGGGATCTACATAAATCCTTCTGAAGGGGACTAAAAATTATAAGATTTTTCCAAAAGTTAAATTTGTAAGTATTACGTATAAATTGGTATTTGATGAATTGATCACAAATGATAACAAGGTAAAATAGATTATTTGAATGATGCCTTAATTTGGAATTAATATCATCTAAGTAATTTTTAACTTTTTATGAATGAGGTCATAAAAAATAAGAGTCATTGCACGTTTATAAGTAGCTCTAGCATTTTTGAGGCATGAAGTGCATTTTGAAATAATAAGAAGTTTCCACTTCAGGGATGAAGGTTGTTTTATGTTGACCTTCAAAATTAATATGAATCTAGGTATAGATTAAAAAAACCATCCATGAGAGATAGGATTTCATATCTACCCATATAATCAACAATGACATAGAATAATGGCAAATAGAAATGGTCTTTGGGACAAAGTAAGTAAATATTATAAAAATATATAAATATGTGGGTAACCATAGTGACTTTATTATGAACATAAATAATTTTTGGAGACCCATTCTAGGTAATATACAAGTTTTATAAGCTTAGCATCCAAAATTTTGATAATTCACTTGTGACATAAGGTATACATCTCAAGAGGGAATTTATGTTTCTTTTGATGCATGATTTTTATGTCAGGATAAGTGATGATGTTATGAACCATAATATTAGGATAAATACTAAGCATGTCCTTATACGACCAGATAAAATATTCATGGTATTTGTCAAAGAAGAGATTGTTATTATCAAGTTCTCTAGGATGAATTTGGTTAATAAATGAGAATGGGTCGTGGTGTGTCCATGGTACCATAATTGATTGGAATAGTTTTTATGATAAACATGGCATTTCCATCTTCTAAATACTATGGATCTAGAGGAATATTGGATATAAGATATATTATGGGATCAATACTAGAAATAAAATTATTGAAGCAAGAATCCTTTCTATGAAAAATAACAAATCTTGTCATGTTGTCATGAGAGTTTTGGCTCATGAGTATAAAGTAATTATAATATCATTTAATCCTTATGAAGTATTGAAAGAGGTCCCTAGTATTATATAACTAATTCAAAGTTTATAATTTATTTACCTTACTTATCAAACTAAAAATGTATTAGTTTCGTAGTAGTGTTCTTAGCATCAAAAGACTATGAGGATGTTAAGAAAAAGGTAGAAAAATTATTTTTATTGTATTAGGATGGTTAGTATATTCAACAATAATAGTTTTGGGTGAAACTTTTTTGGGTTGACAAATAACATGAACATGGTTAATTACATAGTATTTATAGATGAAGGCTATTTGAAGTGAGGAGTCATAAATAATTGAATCATATAGATATTGGATGTGGTTAATTTAGTTGCGGACTGATTATTGAGCTATGTTAGGGTGGTAAATATGGTTAAAAAAATGAGAAACATTGTGAATACTATTGATCTACTAAATAACATTTATATATTAATAATGGGATTGAATGGTATCGATATGATCAATACCATTAAATGTTGTGGGTTTAAATATTTATTAGATAACCCATGGAGTATATTTTAAAGGTGTACTTGTAGGAGGTACACAATCATAATATTTTTATTCAATATGAGATGATATATGAATGACATGAACATCATGGTTGAATTCATGTATTTTATCTAATGTATTTTGATAACATATTAAATTTAAGTCTCGTGACTAGTCTTGGGCCATATTTTAGGCATCATCATAAGATGGATAAATAGTACATGTATCAGTTTGAGAATGGATATCATTAGTGGGTATATATGCATTACTAAAATTATGAGGTGACATGTCTAAATGATCTAGCAAGAGTTTTGATACTCCACATTCATTATAATTGAAATCACCTACGATGTAAGAAGTTTCATATTTTTTGCATGAGAAAAGATTATCTAAAATATTATCCATTAAATGAAAAGTGCCATATCATTGAATCGAATAAGAAAGGAGCCATTTTTATGTATAGGTAGATGATAGAGTGTTATTATAAATGGTTTTTAATTCATTGGGTTCATTGTTGTCATAGTTTGCAAGAGTGACATGTAAACCATAATGCATGTAGATGAATATAGGTATATGAGGAATATATATATGATAAATTTTATGAATGTGTAATTAATATTTAGGATTGATATGTTTTATGATCTAAAGGTTTTGATCTTATTCATGTTTTTAACATTTTCCATTATGTATAAATTTGATACATTAGATACCAAAAGATAGAATAGCTCTCATATGACGAGCCCATGGATTTCCTAAAATAATGTGATCAGATAAAGGAAGATAAAGAATCATCAGTTTGGTTCAAATTGAGAGGCAAACCCAAATAAAACCAAGTGGTTACGAGTTGGTTTTATCAATTCTAAAATAAAACAAGGTGAATTTGTTTAAGTTTTTATTTGGAGTTCGATATTTAGTGGATGAGCCAATGAGAAGTAACAATAATGATTGAAACTTTATCTACCAATAATTTTATGATTATGGTATTATTGATTTTAATTTTAATAAAGAGTGGTGGATCATCACCTCTGAAAATAATTTCATCATTAATCATATCATCTTCAGATAATTTGATGGTAAGTTTTGTGGAAGAATGAATTATTTACATGTATCATAAAAATATAAATTAGGTATATAATAACCATTATTTTAGTGTTTCTCAATGTCTTACATTTATTTCATTACAAACTTTTCATGACAAGAAGGAGTTTTCACTAATCCATGAGTGGATTTTTTGAAGGCATACAATTAAGTTCATCCAAAAAATTCAAAAGAGGTTCAGAAATGGAATTATCCTGAGTCTTATGTTGATTAGAGATGGTGAGATTTGTAATAATGGAGGAATAGGGTTGATGTTACACATCCGATGATGACTCCTCAATAGTGGTTAGTTCTAAAGCTGATAAAAGAGTAGTTGTAATATCTTTCAAAAGTTATCCTTATCAATTGGATTCATTGGTTTAGTGACATGACCTTTGTGAAAAGGATTATGATTATAATAAAATATATCCACATTTTCATATTGACTATTATAATAATATTGATCATAATTATAATAAATAAAATAAATATTTCAATCGGATGTTGTGTATTGACATCGAAACACTATTTTTGAGATTTATAATTGGTAAAGTTAGAACAATTTATCTTTTAATAATATTTAAAGTAATAAAAAGTGAATATCCTTGATCATAACATCATGGTTAAAATCATCTAATAAAATGAAGGAAATTATAATTTTTTTAAGAGCAGGACATGTTTCACAAGAGTTACCAATATAACACAAAGCCAATTCTTTTTGTTAAGATCAAACTATGAGGGAAAAGTGTTAGTAGTGTGAGTGAATGGTTTCAATGGAGGTAAAAAATTATTCCTTTTTTAAACATTTACATATGGTTGGGAGGGGGATTTGGATATCTGATTGGCTTACTTCAATTTTTATTTGAGGAGTCTTAAAATTAGAATTGGTAATAATGATTTTATTATTTGATGTTTTTAAATAGTCGTTAATGAGACTATGAGAAGGTTCATATTGAGTCAGGATAGAATATTGTCTTTTTGATCAATCAAAAACATTTTCTAACATTTGTCAAGAGAAAATATGAACCTTTTATCAAGGAGAAGGTTTTAGTGTAGTGATGATGAGTTTGAAAAGGTTATCATCACTCATGTTATGATATGAATTTTAAAATAAAATTTTCCATCATTTTATAAATATATGATTATGTTCTTTAAGTAATTTCGTAGCATTGATGAAATAACTAAGGCATTTTTTTTAGAAGATTTATGTGCTGAAATTCATTGACTAAATATTCTAGTTGTAAAATGGACTATTGAGGGAGTTGGTTATACAATTATAGAACATATCCATTAAATTTTTAATTATAAGTATAGTAGTAGCAAATGTATTGGTTTTGAACCATTCTTTGTAAATATTATAAAAATATTTAAGGAAAATAGTTGGATCCTTAGTCCCATAATATGTAATAGTTGGATAAATGTTTATGTTTTCTAAAGATACAATAAAGGGAGATAAAGGTTTATTTTGAATATGTTGATTCATTTTGTAATTCATAAGAGGTTGAGGAATGAAGTTCCCATTTGCATCTTAGAGAGAAGGAAAAATTTTCTTATTGTGTTGGGAGAAGATGATTGGATGTTGAATTACCATTTGTAGGATATGATTTTTCATTCACAACATTTGAGAGGTATTAGTCATTTACATATCATTCATTTTTAAAATTATTTATGCAAGAATTTGGGTTAAATATGTAGGTTGGTTTGGATTATTAGTAGGTGATGGAGTCCTTTTATTGGTAGGAGTAACATTACTTGGATCAGTGATAGAAGGATTACATATAGAGGTGTTTCCATAGTTATTATCAATTTATCCAATGGTGAATTAGGGAAGTTTATATAAATTATAAATTAGATTAGGAGTATAAATATTATTATCATATATGTTTTTGAAGACATGGGATTCATCTAGATCTTCATTTTGAGTAATTTGAATTTTTTTACAATGGATATATCTAGATGGTTATTAGGAATAATTACACCATGATCTTCATTAGTGGAAAAAGTAGGGAGAAAAGAACAACCCATTTAAAATATAAATGGGTTTATACAATTAATGAAGATAATAATAGGTGATTTCATGATGTTGAAGTTATAATAGTCAGACAAAATCGAGGATCATGTCGAGATATGAAAGAATACATGAAGAAATTACCCATTTTAGAAGAGAAATAAAACATGAGCTACAAATAAGAATCAATAATTCATCAATTGATTATTAGCCAAAAAAAAATTAAGAAAGATGCATGTACAAGTGGAGGATATAAATGATCACAAATCCTCATAAATGTTGGATTATCTTGACTAATGATCTAAAAATAAACCTAAGAAAGATAAATAAAAATGTGTAGGGAAAATCCATTAAATGGGATAAAAACCTACTCTAACACCCCCTTAAGCATAGCTTATGTGGGTGGTAGAATTAGGTCCCATCACACAGGCCTGATGAGGTACCCAAGTACATAGAAAATACCCATAATAGAGGAAGATAAAGCTTCCCAATACCCAAGAAGATCTCACAAAGGAGGATATTTTCTATTAGTTAGGAGTTTGGTGAATATATTAGGAATTTTATCCACAATCTAAATGTAGTGGAATTCAATGACTTTCTCATGAATAAGTTACCAAATGATGTACATGTGAATCTAAATATGGTTTGGTTTATTGATGGAGGACCAGATTCCTAAAAATGTGGATTGTTATTTAGTTGATTAAAATGATGATTATTGGTCATGAAAACTAGATGCCAAACATATTGAAAATCCCCTAAAGACAAATAGATTTAGTGGCAGCATTAACAACTCATATATATTATTCTTTTTTATAAGATAAGGCAATAACATCATGCTTCTTACTTGATAAAATAAGTGGTCCTAAACCAAAGGAAATACTATATCCTGGAGTATATTTATGATTATGAATATCTCCAGCCTAGTCTAAATCTATATCACCAATCAAGTGAATATCAATGTCCACTCCATAGTGAATTTAAAAACTATGAGTATCATAAATGTAGTGGAAAATCTTCATAGCTAGTTTATAGTGTAGTTCATGTGATTTATATGTAAATCTAGAGACCATGTCCATTGCATATGAAATATCAATTCTAATGTGCATAAGATAGATGAGACTTACAATAAGTCTTCAATATGAGGTAAGATAAACTAAAAAAAAGGAAAATTAGCCTCAAGATTTACACCAAATAGAAGTGCAGTTAGAGTTATCTCAGAATCAACCATGTTAAACCTTGTAATAAAATAAATAGAATAATTATATTGTTCAATCATGATCCCAGAGTTTGAGAAATTTCAATCCTAAGGAAGTAATTCAATAAGCAAAAATCAGTCATTAAGAACCTTTTAGACAAATTAGTTTTCATTGATATAATGGTAGGTGAAGAAATTTGTGTGATCAATAAGTCATCCATAAAGCAAACTATAATTAATAGTGAATCATTTTACCATACAATATAGACATTCAAAACAAAATGACATCTAGTGAAGCCAACTAAAAGAATAAATGGAGTCACTCTTTGCATATGAAGCTCGAGGAGCTTTTTTAAAGACTTAGATATATTTATAAAATTTACAAACTAAGGAAGAATATTACACAAATATTTGTCGTTTATCTATGTAAATTTCCCATTTGAGACCATTATCTAGAAAAACACTCTTCACATGTATCTGATAAGCATTTGAATGATGTGATACAATAATGGTGAGAGTGAGTCAGATTTAGTTTATTTTTTAAATTGGGACAAACATCTTGGTATAGTAAATGCTAGGTACCTAAGAAAAACTCTTTTCTACCAAATCCACTCTAAAATTATCTACATACCTATATAATAAAATTTATTGTGTAGATCCACTTACATCAAACAAGACTTATTCCATTATGAAGAGGGATTAAATCCTAAGTGTTATTCCTCAACAAGGAACCATACTCCTCCTATATAGTAGTATCCCACTCAAGAGTGACTGATGTCTCACAAAATGATTATGGATCAAAAGTAGATACAATGAATACATGTCAGTCATTATATGATTATGAATGTGTTTACCTAGTACTTGATGGATATGCAACCCAATGGATGACACTTTGAAGCGTCTATCTATCCCAAAAAGGATTATTACTCAAAGAGATAGGAGGATATTCATCATCCTTTGAAGATATTATGGAAGAATGAGGAGGTGATTCCTCATCACTAATCTCATTATCATATTTAGATGAAGAATATAGATCATCATGAAGTTGATCAAGTGTAAATGAGTCAAAACAATTATCATGACATCTAAGGAAGAGGGAGTCAAAACAATTATCATAACCTCTTAAAAATAAAGTCTTATCTCAATGAACAACTAATGAGTGGTGGGATTGAGAATCCTATATTCCTTATCACCCTAAGGGTATCCAAAAATATATAAGGTTGAAAATAAGATTATATTGACTTATATTTATTTTTCATAGTGTGGGCCATAATAGGGGATCCAAACACTTGAATGTTCTTAACTATGTGTTTTTAATCATTCCAAGTCTTAAAAATATTGACTCCATTCAATGCTTTATGAAGAACTCTATTTTGGATATAACAAAAATTATTGATGGCCTCAACCTAATATTGAGGTGAAAGAGACTTGGAATGTAGCACACAATTGGACATTTCCTTCAAGGACTTGTTCTTTTCACTCTATAAACACTATTTTACTAAGGACCATATAGAATTGTAACATTGTAGTTCAATATCATATGGATGTGTAAAATTATTCAAAATGGTTACTAGCATACTCACCACCATTATTGTTGAGTACAAATATTGATGGATTTAGCTAACTATTTTTATACAAGCACCTTAAAGTTGTAAATATGATCAAAGACCTCAAATTTCTACTTAAGAAAGTACACCCAAGTACACATTGAAAATTCATATATGAAAGTATGCATGTATTTATTCATGTTGAATGAAGGAGCTATAAATGGACCAACAATGTAACTATTAATTATATCCAATATTTTATGCAACTCTTTATGATTTGCCTTTGTCATACTTCTATTTTGGGTGCTTACCAAGTGTGAAACCCTGGTAAAAACCTTCTAAAAAATGAACACATGAAAACCTTGAAATCATGTCATGACTAATGAGTTGATCCAAGTAGCAATAATTGAGATGGTTGAATAGCTCATGCAATAATTTACTCACCTCATCTGAATGAGTGAGAAATGCAGTAGAGGGTTGAGCAAGAGAAAAAATGTTGAGAAAGTATACAATCATTATTGCTGATTTGCTTTACCAAATTCAACTATGGATCCACTATCTACTTCCCTAATAACCATAAAATTAGGGGTAAACTCAGCTCTCTTTCCAAACCAATGTGAGTGATCTGATAAAGATATATGATATTAATTGATAATGAGGGAACACATAAAACAATTTGAAATGTATTAACATTCAATTCAACATATCATCTCCCACTGAATTTTGTGGAAGTATCATCACTCAATAATATTAAAGGCATAAAATAAGGCTATATGAATGAGAAAATCTAATGTGATGAATTCATGTGGTGTGAAGAACCATAATAAATTACCATTATGTAAGGATGGAACACAACTGTAAGAGGTGATTTACCATTATCTTTAGCCTTTCTATTAGTTTTATCCTTATAAGACTCTTGTGCTACTAAACTATGATTGGTATAACTAGAGACACTAATATTGTGATTCTTAAACATATTTTTTAGTTGGCTAATTTGCTTCTTATTGCACATGGTTTCATCATGCCTAGATTCCTTACAATAGGCACATGTGAGTCACTCTTTCTTGGGTTTCTCATCTTAAGAGGAGGACACTTTTCATGATCTTAACTTAATATCAAATTTTTGACTCTTTATTTACTATAGTTATTTCTTATTCTCTTTGTTCTCCTTGTTACTAGAATCATTTTATTTGTCATGACTCATAATTAAGGCATGTGAGTTGGAGTACTATAGTATACCCATTTGAATAAGCTTATCTTTCTCCTGAGTCAAGTCAATAATAAAATCATTTGACAATGACATGATCCATGTAGTTGTAATGGTATGCTTGGTGGTGTGGAAGGTAGAAAATGAAGATAGAAAAGTCTGAACCCAATTTGGAAAGGATGTAAAGAGTCAATTGATCATCATTTTTCATATGGCACATAGTTTGAACTACAACTTGAGTGATTTGAATTTTGTGAAGAAGTCATGTATAGTGTCAAAGTTTGTTGGACTTAAATTGATGAGTTCATTCTCCAACTCATGATCTCTCATTATGTCCTACTTCCCAAAGAGTGTTTTTAATTTGGTCTACACTTGATTATGACTAATTATAGATCAAATATAAAAGACAAAATTGGGAAAATAGATAGATATAATAGACCATAGGGTTTGTCACTTTTGTTGTACCACTTCACCTTCTCGGCATCTAATGTCAATTTTATTTTTGTACCCACAGTAATGTATTGTAAGTCTTTACTCCTCATGTAGATGTATATTTTGACATTCTAATCATGATAATTGAATAAATTAAGATACATAACTTGAGACTTATCCATTATAGTAAGTACGTATGGGTTAAAGTGAGAGTGCTAGAAAGATAAGGATATCAAACCCCCTTGAAACTATATAGAATTAATTTTACAAGGCATGCAAATATTACCAATGCAAAGAGTTATAAGAGAACTCACACTTTCGAAAAAAAACCTAAAAAGGAGTTTTACGATGAAGGTTGTGAAAATTTAAAGTCTTACTCACAAAACTATTCTTCACTTTACATAAATTTTAGGTGAGCAAAAAGTTTCACCCAACCTTTTTAGGAAAATTTAATTCCTTTTGGGTGGTTGTGAGCAAGGTATAAACTACCATGTGATCATGGAGTCATCAATTTTCCTATTGGGCTTGTAGTCTCCCGTCAATGATTCTAATGTTCTAACATTGGGTTTTGTGACTGCTAATGTAATCTAAAATTCTATCATGTGTGTGTGTGTGAGTGTGTGGGCGCACGCACACACAACACACCTTACACTTAGAGAGAGAGAGAGGAGAGAGAGAGAGAGAGAGAGAGGAGAGAGAGATGAGAGAGAGAGAGAGAGAGAGAGAGAGAGAGAGAGAGAGAGAGAGGAGAGAGAGAGAGAGAGAGAGAGAGAGACAGAGAGAGAGAGAGAGAGAGAGGAGAGAGAGAGAGAGAGAGAGAGAGGAGAGAGAGAGAGAGAGAGGAGATGTCCATTTTGGATTCACTCTATTAACATATGGCATATCATATTTATTCAAAGGATACTAAATAATACCCTTTTTGCATTTTTACCTTTTAAATTTATATTATTAACACCTCCTACCACTAACATTTTTGAATATATTACATTTTTACAACATCTAATAATATTTCTCGGTAGAATGTTGATGAAATTCATATTTGAAGAATACAAACCCTTAATATGCCTTGTTTGATGTTTCTCTTCCTTTTCTATTGCATCCATTTCACTAATCAATGTCTTTCTGATTACATCTCCATAGTAAATATTGATTTCCCCTTCCATATACCACCTC
>JARHVA010007582.1:0-167500 GCA_037957365.1 Torreya grandis
ACATCAATGATGTCCTCCAATCTCATTTTTATTTTATTATATTTTTGAGTTGAATTTTTCATTGATTTATTTGTTTCATGACATCTATAAAATGGTTGTAATAGTTTTAACTCATCTAGTTTGTAATTGTCCTGTAGTGAAAAAAATTCATACCCAAGCATATCTTCTAATAGAGGCATATATTCAAAAGGAATATTTGAGGGTTTTTTTTATGAAAAATGGTTTTATACCTTGTAATTATTATTTAATCATAATAAATAACTATAATTGAAAATAAATAACAATACAATAAATCATTTAGTACCTATGTTTGGTTGTGACATGTCATACCCATGTACATCTTCTAGTAGAGACATATATTCAAAAGGTTTATCTATAGTTTTTTCATGAAAAATAGTTGTATAAATTATAATTATTATTAAACCATAATATTAAAGTGAAAATTTCAATAAATAACAATACAATAAATATTTTAATATTTAGCACCTTTGTTTGGTGTTTGGCTGAAATAAGATAATAGGTTTTTTGGTAATTTTGATGCCTTGTGAACATTTTCAATAGAATCCATCGAAAGACATGTATTATTGTCAAATGATATAATTGAATATGAATAGAAATTATGTATAACAATAGAAACAAATTCATATTGACACTCAATGTAGATGATCAACACTTATATGCAGACAATCAACAAGAAATGTAGATGATTGGCATCAAACAAGTAGATAATTGACACTAATATGAAAGAAATAAATAAGAATTATAGATGATTTACATTAAATAATAAAATTATTGACAACAAAAAATATATGATAGACACTGGGAAGCTAAAAATTGACAACTAGAATGCAGATGATTGCCACCTAAAATGCAAACATTTGACACTAAATATAGGGACAAGAATAACATCTGAGGTGAATGTACCTATATTTTATTTTGAGGTACCATTAAAATACATATATATGAATGAATTTTAATTTAAATTATAGGTGATTTGACCCTAAAAATAACTTACATCCTAAAAATTTAGGCAATCCCATGTTGTTTAGTACCCCAAAAAATCATCAAATGCAGATTTCTAAAATTAGAATATTCATGAATTAACAAAAAATTGAAACTAAAATTTTCCTTAGTCATGGGCCTCTAATCCATCCTAAAAAATATTTTAATATTCATGCCATAATAAAATTATTCTAAATATGATGATTAGGATATATGTTCATATTTTGATATTTGGGATGAACTTGTGAAAGACATCCCTCAAAAGAAATAAATTAAATGCATAATGTGTAAAACAAGATATGAAACCAATGATGTTGATTATAGAGAGAGATAATATTTAATTTATATTTTTATGATTATTTTTTTCCATGTGAGGATAAGTGATTTAACCTTTTATAGTTTTACACAAGTAATTCCTATGTTTAGTTAAAGGGTTGAGATGCCTAAGTCAGTCAAATAAATATGCAATAATTAAGTACTAATTTGTTATGACCTTTAAATTTGTTTGAATTTATATAAATATCAATAAATATGGATAAATATATACTTATCTAAAAATTAACTATCATGGATGATCTTGGTTCTAAAATTTAAGATCTAGGTAATAGTCTTTATTGTCAACAAGATTTTGGTATTTGTCTACTCACTAAATAGTAGCACCCATTTTTGACAATAGTGTCATTTGTGTATAGTATCTTCAATTTGTAAATAATTTCCAATTTAAGAGACTATTAATATTTTCTTGGATCACCTACATTTGTGTCTGTAGGTTCTATTTCTACGTGACTAAAACCTATAGCTCTATGTTGTACCTAAAAAACTTGATTTGGTGTGCGCATGTTTAGAAAAATATCCATTAGGAGAGTTAGGGATAAGTATAGTATCAACCAATTGGGGACACTAGAACCATGTGGTTTTATTGTCCTAAATGTGGTGATAATGTCATCTTTATATACTTCTGATCAATTTGTATTAGGATCTAGGATGATAGTTTTGGGACTAGGTTATGACTAGATGTAGGTGAATAAGGTCTACTGAATGACTATAAATGTAAGCCTAATACTCAAGAATAGATATATGGATAGACTATGGATAATTTGATTCAATTTACAATCTTATCATCCAGTTACCAATTTTAGGTTATTACATTTGCCCCCACTTTATGCTAGTAAAGCAACAAGCAAAATGACTAGTATAACGAAAAATAAGCATACTTGGACTTAAATTAGAAGTGAATATTGTGTAAATAGGTTTGAATATGAAAATATTGGTTTGGGTATGTTTAAAATGATCCAAAGAAATGTCCTATAATGAAACATGCAAAAATTAGTCCTTTTTTAAGAGATGATCAAAATCAAAAGACTATGTTGAAATGAAATAACTAAGTAAAGCTGAGCAAAAAAAGAGGAAAAGAATTAATACACCTTATTGGGTATGTGAACCAATGCATGATCTTAGTGACAACCTATGTGTGTGAATGTGCATAGTGATCATATCATTGAATAATTTGAATTGAGATGATGGCTTGCTCAATCCTCATATGGCTATCTCAAAAACTCAATCTAGTTTTGACTCCATCACTACCCACTCCTACTCGATGGATCTTGGTATCTATAAATGGCTTTGATAATATTTTTAGTGTGTCCAACCCTCTCATGTAGGTGGATATATAACTTTGGTAGGCCATGACACCATCATTTCCCCTATGTGAAGTAGATGCATCTATAACTAAACTATGCAAAGTGATGAAAGTATCTAAGTAAATTTAACTGTGTATTTGGCTTCATGACCACTCAGGTATATTAGGCAAACTTGGGCCACTTGAGAATTTTAAACACTAAAAATTGAGTAAGGAATGAATTTGGTGAAAACTTGGAGTGTGATAGCAATTGTATATTATAAAAATAATGACATGGAGTTTATCATTCCATATGATCAAACTATATGAAGCCAAGTATATAGAAACCAATGTGTTGTTCACATGCCCCTAATTTGGTATCTGAGTATACTAAATCTAAATCAAGTATGTAATATCTTAATTTTTGTAATTGGTCTAAATGTATTAGTGATCATGCCATACATCATGCCCCCAAATCTGAGTAACTAGTATGAATTTGAGTTGAAATGAATGTATCTAAGCTAAATCTGAACATAACTACCAAACCTGTGACTATATTTATGCAAATCTATATTGTACCTAGTGTACTAGTCTAAATTATCTAAACTATCTTGAAGTTAGGGCTACTAGATAGTAGCACACTATAGTGGATAGTAGTGACCTGTGGCTATAGTGTCCCAATATGGGTGTTAATGACTACTTGGTCTAATTTTTGAGTGATTTGAACTGACTATTGAGTCTATATTCTATTATGTGTCTTCCCTAAGTCTAATTTTTGAAATTGAGCTTATGTGATGAAATGTTTTTATGAATAGAAAAGTAGGATCCTAATCTTTATGATAAACCCTTATGAATTACCCCTCTTTTGAGGGTAATTGTGAAACCTATGTAAGAAATGACCTCTAAATAAGTAGCTCTACAAAATGTGTTAGCTAGAGTATGTGCATGATATCCTAATATAATATATAAACATAACATTCGAATGTAAATGTATCTAAACATAAGTAGGAAATGTAAGATGCATGTTGCAATCTAGTATTGCACAAGGGTCTCAAGATATATCTAAGAAATCTATATAAAAATAAAATATGAGTAACTACCTAAGGGATGGGGCATGATGTCCATCAAGGCTACCACATAGGAATGTGAGATGCATGAGATCTCTCATGGCATCAAAAACTGGTGTGTGTGTGTGTGTGTGTGTGTGTGTGTGTGTGTGTGTGTGTGTGTGTGTGTGTGTGTGTGTGTGTGTGTGTGTGTGTGTGTGTGTGTGTGTGTGTGTAACAATCAAATACAAGTGTCATGGTGTAAAAACATACAAAGAAGTAGATATATATGTACATGAGACACAGAAAAGGTAGGGAAAAAATCCACAATACAAGGGACATGGGTACATATCACTAAATTTGAGAATGAAGACATACAAGGACATATTCAAATGTCCATAGAGGTAAACAACAAGCAAATTGGTGTAGAGACACAAATAAGTACACGTTTAAATGTCTTCATATAGAAGCATGAAATAACAAACACAAGGGACTAGGCACATGTCCAAGGTATACAAATAGAGAAGTGGTGTATAATCCAAAGAATAATGGCATATTCAAATGACCTAAAAAAGAAGCATATGAAACACAATCAAGTCTAATATAGGAACTATAAATGAAAGCATAGAGAAATATGTAATACAAATCTATGTAAATGATAGGATGCATTTATACTAAGGCTAACTAGTGATAGTCAGCAAAAAAGATAAGAAATGAGGAACAATGATAAATATTAAGATAAATTAATGCATAATTAGATTGTATAGTATCTAAAGATAAAAAATGGTTATAGAATTTATGTAGGAGATGCCCCCAAATGGGTAAATTTATCAAATATATAAACCTAGATCGGTGTAAATGTACTCAATGGGTAGATGATAGAAGTTCTAGAATATTGCAGTGGATTAGAGTCTTATCTAGAATATACAAGCACTTAACAAGATGAAGTGAAGCATATGTGTATGATAAAACTTACTATACTAGGATAGACAACAATATGCAATATATAGAAAGGCAACAATATGCAATATATAGAAAGTAGTAAAAGTGTAAACATAGAAATGCATACAATCTATAAATTTTATATTTTTATTATATTTGAATGTTTTTGTATTTTGACATGTTATATTGTATTTATGTTTTTTGGATTGTAATCTATATACAATTAAATGATAATAAACTATGTACAAGGAGTGAGAGAGATAAGGAAGTATGTACAAGAGTAGGAACCATACTAACCAATGAGTCTCATGGGATACTCACTATCATTGTGGCATATGTTGAAAATAGTAATGACAATCTCTCATGTAATGTGATTGTTATGATATAGTTAAAAGTTGTAGAGTATTGTTAATTATCATAATCATAATATTGTTCATCATCAAAATCATAATAAACTGGTGTGATAGAAGGAATTACCTCATATTATGTAGTTAACCTAAATCTCTTTCTATAAAAAATTATTGAAAGGAAAATGAATGAGAGAGGGAGGGGTGGTGAATCAATATTCAATACATTGAATAATCTTACTTAAATAATCATAGTTCATTTAGACAATCATGTTCATCTTTATCAAACAAAATAACTAATCTACAAGAGCATGAAATACATGAACAAAATATGTATGTGGGAAAACCTCAAGGGGAATAAAACTCACTAAAACACATCTTGGACAACTTGTCCTATAATACCATGAATCAAATCTAATTGAGCACCAACCCAACAAGGAATACCAACCCCTAAATTTATCAAGCACCAACTTGACTTTAGCAAGCACCAACTTACTAGGAGGCTACAACCCCCTTGCTGATCAAGAAACCACTTAATCAACACTCTAAAACTATCCAATTTTATCCTATTTACCTCTCACAATTGATAATGGTCTTCTTCTACTCTATCACACTCAAATATGCCTCTCACACAAGTAAAAACCTATCATTTACCTTCTTCACTAATTAACCTTTCTATAGCTTAAAATTGTTATCAGATCACTCATGAAACCTTGTAGATGTCTATGAATGATTCATATAATTTATTTGATATGTTTTCACTACCTTTTTAATCTCACATAATTCTCTTTTTCTTCTCTTCACATCTACAAACACTACTCACTCCATTGGTCTAAAAGTACCTAGTATATATACAAGACTTTTTTAGTTCATAACCTTTTTAGTCGGCCAAGCACTCTTCTCCTCTTATTTCAGCCATGTAATTTATCTTAAAACATTTCATATTCATGAATAAAACATGATTTTAGTCCCTTTAGGTCTGACCTTTCTCAAATAGGCCTTATCTCTCTTTTAGGTCTTACGAAGGCCTAATTTTATTTAGCCCAATTAGCACACGCTAACCTTTGATCTTTTGGATAAAATTAATTTTTTTGCATGGAATAAGAACATAATATGTCATCATAAAATAAATATATCAATTTCATCTATGATTTATAACACCTTTTAACTCATATCACTACTTGGAGCACGTCATTAGAATAGTTCATATTAGCCCCATGTAAACCTAAAAAGTCTGTCTAAAACATTTGAATCAAAAACATATATTTTACAAAAAAAACCATGTAAAAATAAGAATAATGAATTTATATTCATCATTATTTTTATTTGACTTCACAACTCAAGACAAAAATTCTCAAACCCTTCTCTACAAGAAGTTCGCTTAGAACTATATAAAGGTCCCAAAACATAGTCATGGAACCTTGAACCTTTGACTTATATAGGAATAATCTTAATGTATTAAAAATAATTATTATTATATTAAAATTTTATAAAATTAAATTACATAAAAATTATCATAATCACATATAACATTTATTGGTCATATAGACCAATTTGTTGACCTCTTTTCTCACAAACCTTACTCAGTCGGACAAGACATTTTGGTTTCAATGTTCGAATCCTCTTATCCTATATTATAATATTTTTAAAATAATGTATATTAAAATCATGTATTACACACAATAAATATATGCATTGGATGCTTTATCTAAGTTCAAATATCCTCTAACTCATCACTCTCACTTTTTTACTTAGACTTGTCAATACACCTTCAAACATAGTCATGGTGATAATGAATTTGAAATCTTGTCTAGATACTTTTGGATATATTTTATGAATTTAGATGATCATATGATATAATTAGGTAACTCTAATATATAAATATACCATATTCAAGTGATAATATTGGTCTTGCATACCAATCTCACACCCTTACACCTTCACTGTCTCATCTACACTAGATAGGTCAATTTATAAGCAACATTCTCAACATATCCATTGACCTTAAAATCATATAATTAGTTTAAATTTGAAATATAGTTATTTAAAAACAACCCCATGCATTTTTATTTTCACCTAATCTATCGTAACACATCCCTAATATTATTCCCACTTCTGCCTAGTTTTTCTCACTGTCTACATCACTTAGGCTTTTAACAATAGGTAAAATTTAGTGATTAGTTTAACATATTTTAAGTATATAACTTAATCAAAAACCACATGGTCATCTAAAAAAATTCACAAGATTCAAACTCCATCCATTGTGCAACTTTGACTTGGTCAACCCCACCTATTATAGTAATTTTATAAGAAAGAAGGCTTTTCTTGCAGGGTCTATTCATTCACATGACAAAAATAAACCACATATAGATACTTTGGAGATTAAAACATATTATCAAATTACCAAACTAGGTCACCCAATCCATTATAATCCATTTCCATCAAGATCTTTCATATCGAGTCACTACGAGGGTTTTAAGAGGGTTTAAATCACCTTATGTCTTAACGGTCATTCATAAAGATTAGAACCTTATTAAAAAAACCAAAATATATAAATTTGAGTTAATATACTTAAAAATATACCATTAATGTCTTATATTATCATGTAAAGGTTACATTTTCCAATGAATACATGAAAGTCCTTTTTGGGTTGAGAACCTTTTATTTTGTGCACATATGAAACCTCAAAACCACATTCTATGCCTTTTATTACATACTTTGACCTTAGACTTGGTAAAAATACCTTAAAAATCATGACATACCTCTTTTAATTCTTTTTTTTACATTCTTTCCTTGGAAACTAAACTTCATACCCCATTTCATCACCATTTCTCTCTTTGCTCTTTAGGCTCTTGACCTGCAAGTCTCATTAAGCCTTGAAACTAACCTTCTAAACACTATTAATGCACTCTATACATAAATCACATGATAAAGAAATTTATAAAATTATCTACCACTAATTTTCATCCTTCATAGGTCTATATAGCACCTCCTGACCCCTTATTAGGTTAGGCAGAGTCTATGACTAGTTTATTTGCATGTTAGTCCTATAGGGTCTACCCTTATAAATTCACTTTGAATCTCTCCTAAGTGGTCCAAGAATTCATATGAATTATCAAGTTTCCTAAAACATAATTTTATGATTTTTTCATTCATATTACTGATCGATCATGATTTTTCATGTACAAGACTAGGCATCCTATGCATAAGCCTTCTCAAGTCTCTGGCAAAGTCCAAAGACTTGACAACTGAATAATTGGTCTTGAAATATTATTTGATGCTTATACACCTTGATTAAATTCCTTTCATGATTATTAGATAACATCATAAATATATACACACTTTTTCATGAACATGCTCATGATATGACTATGCTTGTTATGACTAGGCTTCTCAGGAACCTCATACTCAAGGACTAGTACATAAACATGCTTACCTTGTATTGAACCTAGATATTAATCTCAGAAAAATCATCAATTTATCTTAAAATTTTCTCTCAGTGGAGAGATAATAAGTTTCCTTCAAATTTTCTCTTATCTCTTTGTCACTTTATCATGCCTCTTTACTAGATGCACCTTGACATCAATGACAATACTTCTCAACAAAAACCTATTCTGAGAATGCTTGTTAGATGATCATGATTTTTAATTTGTAAATAAATATATTTCTCTTTTTTTAATATTTCATGTGTATTTGGATGTTTTTCCTTGATAAATTATGTTTGTGAATGATGTGCCTTAAGATGTTCAATGAATGCCAAACATTGTTGACCAATATTATCAACTACTAGAATAGGAGTAGTGATACCTTAATCATGTTTTCATTAAATTTGACCATGATAATCATACTATTTTAGATGTTTGTGACCATAATTATACCATATTGAATGTTGAGCTTCCATTTAGAGATGTAGATTTGATTGATATATTTGTGTTTGTTGTACTATTTCTTGATTTGATTGTGATTTTTGAACCTTGTATTGTTTTGAATTGTGCTTTGGTAGCCATTTTTACACTATTTTTGAGTGTGAACCTTTTTGAATTGGTATACATGCCATTGTATGTGTGGATGATGTGTCACTATGTGAGTCATTTTTATCCATTATTTTTTGTATTTTCCTTTTCAATGCTAAACATGAATCGGTTTGGTTCCCATGCATTCTATAATATGCACAAAAATATCTAGATCTCCTCATTAGGTGTAAAGGAGGTATGTCGATCAACTTAACTTTAATCATTTCCCTTAGTATCTCATTTGAAATTTTAATTTAACCTTTGAATGCTTTTTGAATCACTAGTTGTAAATGTACTTTGTTTTGATTTATGATTTAGATATGTAACATTGTTTCCCATAGATTAACTTGGTTAAGATGCATATACATGATTTACACTATTGTTCCATGGAGGCATTTGTGTTGTGAATTGATTTTCCAATGTTATAACATTTTCATGTAATAGTTATTTTTGATTCTATAAAACCTATAATTATCTTTCTTATACTGATAATTAGATCACATAGAGTTTCAAAAGTGTAAACCCTTGTTATTTCTGTTTGAGCATGTAAGCACACACCCTATAGTTAAGATGTGCGAATATGCTATGTACGAGACTTATTGATAGTTTTATAGGCTATTTCATCTTGTGGAGGAATGATATCATGGAATTAGTTATAATGAAAGTAGATATCTCCCTCATGGAGATGAGGAGGAGAAGGAGATTCTTTCTTGTACATAAGATATGCCATTGAATCTTGAAACATAGTTGTTAGCTTATGTGATAAATCCTATATGTGTG
The DNA here is from genome assembly GCA_037957365.1 of Torreya grandis. Lineage (NCBI taxonomy): Eukaryota > Viridiplantae > Streptophyta > Pinopsida > Cupressales > Taxaceae > Torreya > Torreya grandis. Next base: position 9,749 of record JARHVA010007582.1, read on the forward strand.
TATAGGTTTGCTTGTTAATGGGAATCCATACAAGAGAAAGATAACATGATATAAGATATGACATATATTTTAATTGATATAAAACATCATCTAGACATGTGTTTATGTCTTTTCTGAGTTCATTATGAATTAAAGGGAACAAACATGTAAATGAAAGTATTAGACTTTGCAATAAAAAGTGATTGATTTATTCTATCAATATGATCATTATTATATGAATTGTAATATATGTGAATCCAAAATCTAAGTTTTGGAAATAAAAATTTGAATGTAAATAGAAAAATATACAAACATTAAGTGTGTCTAGGATTAGGGGTTTTCTTAATCTAGGTTTTCTTTGAAACAAATTTAAATTATATTCAAAAAAATTGAAACCCTAATATTAAATTGATTTAATTAGATAAGTTGTCTAAACAAATCATAAAACCATAAGTATTGATCCCTAATTTATTTCATAATAAAATTATATTAATGCAAACTAGGGTTTGAAGCAATATTCAAAGTAAGTTAGGTTCACCAAATTATTTAACCTTTTAGGGTTTTACAAAAGTAATTCCTATGTTTGGTTAAGGGGATGACTAAATTAGTCAAATAATTATGCAATAATTAAGTACTAATTTGTTATGACCTTTGAATTTGTTTGAATTTCTATAAATAAAAACAAATAGGGATAAATAGAGAGTTATCTAAAAACTAATTGTCATGAATGATCTAGGTTTTGAAATTTGAGATGTAGGTAGTATTCTATGTCATCAATAAGATTATGGTATTCATCTACTCACTAGATAGTAACACCTAGTTTATATATTAGATCTATCCATGTGTAATGTCCTTAATATGGTGTTAATGTCCCCTTTGTAGGATTATTCCTATTTTTTGGGATCATCTTCACCTATGTTAGTATGATGGAATAGACAACCTCAATACCTCACTATGTAGAGAGTTACCTACATACCAATACGCTGAGGAGGGATCAAGTTCAATTATTTCTCCCACCTAGTACTTGATGTATATATAAGTGAATGATAGAATGAGAGTGGACTTAGATGCCTTGCATGTGATTGAGATTTGAATTCTTTAAAAATAGACTTAGGGATGATGTAGATGGTAGTATGTAGAAATTAGGGTAGAATAGGGATCAAGTACCTTAATTTTCCACAACTTTGTCTTTGGTTTGAATTTACTTTGCATCTATTTTACCTATAGTGAATAAATGTGGATTAGACTTGTATTTATAGGGTTATGTTGCTTGTGTGGATAAGAAAATGATCTTAGGCTGACCTTAGGAGGGGAAAACATTTGAAAAACTATCTGTTGGGAAGACCTATGGCTAAGGATAGTAGTGCCCAGTTGGGAACACTATCGCCATGTGGCTATAGTGTCCCAAATGTGGCACTAATGTCCTATTTACATAATGTTATGTAGTTTGGGTTAGATCTGGGATGAAAGTTCTGAGACTATGTTATGTCTAGTTGTAGGTGACTGTGGTTTGTTGAATGAATGAAAATGTAAGTCTAATGCTCAAAAATAGTATATAGCTAGCCTATGGATAGATTGACTCAAGCATCACTCTTAGCATCCAATTACCACTTTTAGGTGATTACAATAAAATATAATTAGTATAAGCACATGAAAAATTTACGTCACATGGTAAAAATATGTATGCAATTTATAACATAAAATATATACCATATGTGAGCATAAGATATAAGCAATTTAGTATCAAAATTATAATCTATATAAAAATGGGAAACCTAAGTATGTGTTCTTACCTATAATAAATACACAATAGTAATCATAAAAACATAACAATGTAATAAAATAACCATGTATGATATAGATAATGACAACAACCATAAAATATACCTAATGCCATTAGCTAGAATAATTATTATGCAATATATATTATAGGATGAATGAAAACATTTATGAAATTGTAAGCATGACAAACACATAAAACTTAGAAGACATGAAAAAAATTGAAGACACTTGAAATACATGTTAAGTACATAAGATAATTAAGGCATGTCAAGAACATGGTAAAAATTCCATACATGCTAAAGACACACCAAACAGTAGGCAAGTAAATCAAACACAATGAATTCTAACAAAATAATGAAAAAAACATAAATCAATGAAGACACATAAAATGTAATGCAATAAAGTAAACTATATTATCAAGTACATAATAAACAATTTATTGAAATATAGATTAAAAAATAATAAGTGTGAAGAATGTACAATAATAATGAGTGTATCTAGAATATATATTAGGTGCATTGTTAAATGTATTAAATAATAAAAATCATGTAATACATATGAATATAGAGGATAACGCCAAGCATATATGGACATGTATATAGTAGATAATGTATGCTAGAGAACAGACATTATATACATAAATCATAAAATTGAATAAAATCCTAATACAATAAAATTAATCCATAAAGATAGAACATGAATTGGGACCAGGATATTCATCATATTTCCCTCATAGTTTGCCTTGAGAAAACATTAGATGTACTCCAATATTAATAGGAATCCCCAATCATTAACCTATAACATGTTGACTCAAAATACCTTCATCTATCTTGATAAGATCATCAATAAGATATTTTTACATACATACATACATACATACATACATACATAAATACATACATACACATATGTATGAATGTATGTATGTATGTATGTATGTATGTATGTATGTATATTTAAGTATAACATCTTTTTATAGGAAGTTACACATGAACATAAATCATGGACCCTACCATAGTCATAATGTACATTGTTCTTACAATCATTTGAGAAAATATAAAATAAGACATCAAAACATGGGTATGTGCACCACTATGGGTGTCCAAAATGGGGCCTTATTATGACACATGTTTACCAAATTTGAGATGCCTATACTCAAAATAAAAAACAAATTAAAAACAAAAAAGATAGTATTTTGATCTAGTTTCTAAAATACTATATTTTTTTGAAAATTTTGGAGTTTAAATGGGTTAAATAATTTATTTTCAAATACATACCTATTTCAAACAAAAACCATAGTAAATAGGTGGTTTACTTCCCCTCATTTTTTAGCATCATTAAGTATTTTGTTAAATGAGTTTATAAAAAGTTAGGAGACACCACCACACTTGTCCCAGATATATATTTTTAAGTTTTTAATTAATTTTATTAGTGAAATAATTTAAAATCTTACATTAAATTGTGTTTACCACCCTTATATATTATTAAAAAAAATCAAAATTCAATTTTTAAAAATGTGTATAAGACAAGATCTATTTTTCCCCATATATGGTTTTTTTTCACAATTTCTTGAGTAGATCCAAAAAACATAAAACAAGAAATAGTTATAAAATTATGGTATGCTAAAAATTAATGTTAATAACTGAATAATAAATATTTAATTATATCGTGAGGTAGAATAAAATATATTTTTAGAAAGTAGAAGCCTAGAACTAGATGGTCATACCATTTTCATGAAATTCCATTATGAAATCCATGATGGTTTTCATGGCACAAGGTCAAATTTTTGATATTCACTTGCAAACAAAAATTTTGATGTCTATTTATAAGTCCAAACCTTAGGCTCAAAATATCATGCCAATTTTGAGCCTAAAGCTTTCTTTTAATATCAATTTTTCATAATGCATACACATTATAATGTGCATGCATTTCTTAAAATAGACATAGAATAAAAAATAGGTACAAAAATATATATAATATATTATAAGAAACATATTTTTGTATACCAATTTTTTTGATTCTATGTCTATTTTATGAAACATGTGCATTATAATGAGCAAACATTTCTTAAAATAGACATAGGCTTAAAAAATAATCATTATAAAAATATATGAAATATATTACAAGGCATACATGAATGTATCCATCCATATATTATATGAGTTATCGGTCATGATACAACACACTCATCTATTTTAGTTTAGTGAGATGAGAATTTCCAACAAAAGAAAAGGGACAATTTCCTTTTTATGTCATGTCCATTGATAGGTGAGGGCTTGAGGGAAACATATATGAAATTTATTAAATGTGGCCCCTCTCATGTGTAATTGAGAAAATGGAGGAATATTTAGGGGAATGATATGTATTAGAAAACCATATGTCATTTTTACATGTTCATATCTCATTTTTAGAGTGAGTTCTTGCCCTTTTGACATACAATAGAGAATTTTTTTTTAATTTAGGGATAAGGACCATATTAAAGACCACAACATGTCTCATTTTTTTTTCTATGTCTATGTTTGGTTTCTATAGGGAAATTATATTAACTAGGTCTATTTCACATGAAATAGAGGAACAATTTGTCAATATAGGGGTAGGGGACACATTAGACCAACATATATTGTTTTGTGTGTCCGTTCTTCATTTATAAATAAATTTTGACTAATATGGGCCCTTTAAAATTAAATTGATGCAAAAAAAGAAGATTTATGGCTATGGGGAGAAAACAGACTACCATTTGTAGTTTTTGTGTGTTCATGTTTACTTTTTAGAAATAAATCAACTAAACAGTGCCCCTCTTTCATGAAATCAAGGCAATAGAGGTATATTTAAGGGAAGGGGACACAATAAGCCACCATGTTTCATTTTATTATGTTAATCTATCTTTTTTAGAGGATTTTTTTAGTAATGCATCCAATTTCACATTCAATGGAGGCAACATTGGTCAAATTGGGCTAGGGGACATATTAAATACGACTACATGTGTCATTTTCACATGTAGATGTTTCATTTGTAAAGTGAATTTAGAGTTATGGGGCCCATTTCCTATGTAATAGAGGAACTTTTTTTTATATATAGGGCTAGCGGACACATTAAACCACCAAATTTAAATTTTGCGTGTTCATATTTCTTTTCCATAGAAAATTTGACTCAAAGGGACCCTTTCACATGCAATCAACATAAAAAAAGAATATTTGTTGTTATGGGGAAAAAATAGACACAATGTGCATTTTTTTGTGTTGTGGTTTGTATTCTAAAAATAAATAAACTAAATGGGACCCCTCTCACATGAAAATGAGGAAACATACGAATATTAGGGTAAAGGAACATATTAGACCACTATATGTCATTTATTTTTCATGTATTATTTTTAGATAAAATTCATAGTAATGGGGCCCTTTTCACATTGAAAGGAAACTCTTGTCAATTTAAACCTAGGAGACATATTAAATACCATGATATGATTTATTTTTATGTATGTGTTTCATTTTTAGAGTGAATTCATAATAATGGGCTCATTTCACATGTAATAGATGCAAAAGTTGGAAGATTTAGAGTAGGGAATAAATTAGAATACCATGTGTCATTTTTATTTCTTTTTGTTTCATTTATAAATAAAATATAGCCAAAATTGGCCTTTTCATATGAAATTGATGCAACAGAGGAAGAATTAGGGATACAGTGATAAAATAAACCACCATGTGTTATATTTATGTGTTCATATTTTCATTTGTACTGAAATACACTTATTAGAGTCCCTCTCACATGAAATTGAGATAATGAGTGAATATTTAGGAGTAGGAGATATATTATACGACCATATATCATTATTTTGTGTTTGTGCATCCTTTTTAGATTGAATTCATAGTAACATAACCCCTTTCACATGTAGTGAAGGAAGCATTTCTATAGTTAGGGTCAAGGGAAATATTAAAGGACACCATGTGTATTTTTTTATAATATGTATGTTTCATTTTTGTATCAAATTCATAATAATAGGGTCCATTTCACATGCAATAGACGTAAAAAATTTTAATTTAAGGAAAGGGGACACATTATACCACTACATTTCATTTATAAATAAAATTTTACTAAAAGGGGACCATTTCACATGAAATAGGTGTGAGAAAGGAATATTTATTGAAATAGGGAGAAAATAAACCGCCATGGTATGTCATTTGTGTGTGTTCATGTTTCCTTTATAAATATAAATCAACCAAATAGTGTTTGTCCTTCATGTAATTGAAGCAATAAAGGATGATTTAGGGATAGGGGACACATTAGATCACCATGCACCATTATTTCATGTTCATGTATCCCTTTTAAAGAGAATTAATAGTAACAATGCCCCTTTCACATTTAATAGAGGCAATGTTTATCAATTTAGGGTTACAAGAAAAATCAAATACCACCACACATGTCATTTTTATGTGTCAATATTTCATTTATGGATGAATTCATAGTACTAGTGATCATTTAATATGCAATAGAGGAAAACTTTTTATTTAAGCTTAGGGGACACATTAAATAACCACATTTCATTTTTTTGTGTTCATGTTTCCTTTATAAAATGATTTGACTAAAAAGGGTCAATTTCACATGCAATTGAGACAACAAAGGAATATTTTTGCTATGGATAGAAAAAATAAAACATGTGTAATTGTTTTATGTTCTTATTTCCATTATAGATAAAATTTAACCAAATGGATCCCATCTCACATGAAATGAAGGCCACATAAGAAGATTTATGTGCAATGGACACATTAAACCACCATGTATCATTTTTATATGTTCATGTATCCTTTTTAGACTAAATTTATAGTAATTGGAATCCTTTCACATGCAATGGAGGTAAAAGTTATCAGCTTAGGGTTTCTTTTTTGTTCATGATGGGTGGTGATAAGCATCATAAATATAGAAAGGAAAATTGTAACATTATTCCAACCCTAAAAGGCCTCCTTTTTATTTTATATTTGTAATTTTAGAATAACATTTTACCCCAATCTATGTTATGGGGACCCTTTAAACCATTGTAAGAGACCTATAACTTTCCTATTATACATTTTTGGTAATTTTGCATACATTTGTAATGATTTTCAAAAAAATAAAAAAATAATATTTTGACATAAAAAATATTTTTTCATACATTTGGCATAACATTTCACCCCAAACTCTATTTTGAGAGATATTTGAACCATAGGAAAAATATTCAAGTGACCTATAAATTCTATGTTATAAATTTTTTAGGATTCCATTTAGATTATTTCAAAATTATAAATAGAATAAAATGTTATCTATAAAATCTCAACATATTAAAGTCTCTCATTTTCAAGGATAATGTTTCCCTCCTCATATCTCATTGTTTTACCAATGGTGACTTTAACAAAGTCATTACATCCTTCCTCAAAGGTAATGTTTTTCTCCATAATCTTTGAGGATTTTTATTGGAGTTTTCATTTTGATTATTATGGTCTAATTCTCCCTCAAAGGACACATGGATATAGTGTGTGTTTCTTAGGTATTAATAGATTTAAATTTTCAACAACCTCTTCAAGTCTTTCCTTTTTAGGGCTAATGTTTCCCTCCTCAATTTCATCATTTTACTAATGGTGATTTTAACAGGGTCATTCACATCCTTCCTCATAGGTAATTTACTTCCTAATTTTTGAATATTCTTACTAGGATTTTCATTTTGATTGTTATGGTCTACTTCTCCCTCAAATGACATATGTATAGGGATAAAATTATCATATTTAGCATACTTACACAAAAAAGGATCATAGTTTGATGCAAGGGGAATCTACCCTTCCCTTTTTTAATTATAAAATTGATATTTCCAATGAATTCAATATGTCTAAGAGAATACTAACCAAGAATTGATGTTTGAAAAAATTAATAAAGACAAAATGGAAAGTGATTACTAAGTTATGCCTTCCATCCAATGTGATAAATTTCATGATTTGTTTGGAAACTACATTGTAAGGTAGAGGGATAGAATCTCTAAGGTATCCATAATGGAAAGGAATTAATTCCTCCCCATTAATAAAAAATTTGTTGATTTCCTCCTTGGTAACCCTACTAGTTTTTTTTATAATTTTATACCTTCCATCTTCATGCATTTGGCATGAGAAATTAGATGCTTAGTTATCTCAAACTCAACCCTTTAGAGTGAAATTAATCTATCCTTCCATCCATCAAAAAAATTTATGGATATGTGAAGATAATATCCCTCAATATTTTTAATGAATTTTTTAAATCCTTTAGCATGAAGGATCCCCCATATCTCTTAATTCCTAACTAATACCTCAGTTGAGGATGGCTTAATACAACATAAGTCCCCTCCCAATATTTTATACCCCAAGTACTCCCATAATTATGTATGCATATAAAAATTAGAATGATGTAATATTAAAGAATTATAAAATCTAATAATGAAATTATCATGCCAAAATTAATGACTTATCTACCACCTAGGATGGTTAATCATGATCAAATCACAAAGGACCCTCTTCACAAAAGTCTTGATATGGGTAATCTAGTTTATTTAAAATTATAATTAATATCTCCTTAAATATTATTCTCCACTATATTACCAAAATATGATCTTTTCCCCATTATAATCTTCCATTTAATTTCTCTAATAATAAGTTCTTTGTTGCTAATAAGATGATTCTGAAAGGAAGATCCTCTAAAAAATTGATTTCCACCAGTAACATGGTACTATATCTTGTATCAATATATTTGGATTTTAAGATCAAAGTCGATTGGTTTATCTCATTAATGAATATCCATCCCAATTTAGAGATAAATATTGATTCATATATTTCTTATTCCTAGTCCTCCTAGGTGTCTTAGGAGAAAAACCTTATCTTAGGAAACAAGTGAATTCTATTTTTGTCTTCCAATCTCAACCAAATGAATCTATTTTGAATCTTATCAATTTGATCAGATATGAGTCTTGAAATTTTAAACATAAACATAGAATATATTTGAAGGTTATAGATAGTGATTTTGATAAGATTTAGTTTCCACACTTGTGATAAAACCAATCTTTTACATTAAGTGAGCTTATTTTGAAATCTGTCAAGAAGGGGATTCCAAGCACAATAATATTAAAGCTTATCTTGACACTATAGATTAATAAAATAAAAGTAGTAAAATGACTCACTAAAAGACAAAATATAAAAATGTAACTTTTAACCCATATACCGACTCATGAAACTCATGAAACATATAAATATTGACTTATAAAAACCACCCAACTATCCATAAATACCATGGGGAATGTAAAATAATGAGCCAAAGGTGGTATTGTTTGATGCCAAGTTAGATGAGATTAGTATATATTTAAATGCATATGTAGATGTGAGTTCACTCTCTTGATCATATTGCATATCTCTAGGGTCTTCATGAGTTGAGGACTAAACGCTAAGTTGTGTCAAGTTCATTACATGAGGAGATATGGAAGTGGATATTTTATGTGTCTAAGAAATAAACTAAGAATGTAAGAATATGATTTGTAATTAGTATGAATGAATGAATAATATGTGGTGATATTAAATTATCTCAATCATCACTCATGTCATAATTTTAACCACAATAACTTAAAACATTTGTTGTGAATCCTAACTCATGACCATGAAACCTTGATTTGTCATCTACTATAAAAAGCTAAATAGAAGAATAGGTGTTTTATTTATTATCCATGAAAAATATTGATCACCTCCAAGTATTATCAATGAAAACTTAGAAAATAACTTAAAATTTAAAATCAAAATTTTACTAATCCATATAACATAAAAAAACTATTATTTTCCCACTCAGCCTACCATATTTTAGGGTATTATAAAAGAGGATTTCCCTTTCATAAATTAATTCTTCATATCATACCCACTATGATACCAAATGAAATTATTTGTATAGAATAACAAAATAAAATTGTTTACTTAATATATTACACAATAAAATATAGTTCTCTAATCTTTTATTAATAATGAGAGAGACATTATCAAAACTAACACCAAAATCCCTCACATCTGTCTCACATATTCTTTATCACCTTTCCATTAATTTCTCACCTATAATATCTCTATTATAGTGAGTTAATAACTCACATACATTATCAGTATTACAAATATTTTTATCACATGATGATTTTATTACACACTTGGATATTCAAACTACTAACAATAACTCATGTGAATACTAATATTTCCTAACAAGTTTTAGTGATTAATAACATTTCTATAGGAATAAAACAATAACTTAGAAAGGGATAGGTCTGTATAAGTACTTAAGACACACTAAGGTGGTGAAATAGTTAAAAATTAAGTGTTCAATTCAGTAAAAGTAAAATTGGGTTAAAAATAACATCGTCAAGCATTCATGACCAAATTTTAATGACTACAACTCCATACCTACTAGTCATGCTATAGGTCATATATGTTGATCCTAAAACAAGAGGGTTTATACCCCAAATGTTGGTGTACATAAAAAAACATCAATAAGTTTATGGTGATATAATTAGGGCCCTTTATGACCAATTTCATATTTAAAATTAGAAGATATCAAAAAACTAGAAAAAATTAAAAAAAAAATTGGCTTGGTAAAACAACCATAGAAATACATGTTATTAGACCGAATTTCAAAAAAATGTCTTAAAATTTCTTCCCATTTAAAAAAATTATAGTACTATAAAGGATTATATTCACATTTTCAAAAATTCTCTAAGAATCATGAATGTTCAGCATGAGGATGTAGCTCATAGGTTGTTTCCATTCACGTTAGATAAATTTACACATTATTGGTTTTTAAATATAACACCTAGTTCAATCAATCATTGAAAATATTTATAAAATGCATTTATTCTAAAATTTGGCCAAGTTATCGATCCTTTTATTTTCTTAAATTAGTTATTTATAGTTAAGAAAGTTCCAAATGAGTCAATAATGTATTTCAAAGAATATATAAGAACATTCCAATCAATATTAATACCTAAAGAGGTGGTCAATATGGATTCATATTTAAATTCCCTATATTCCATTATTTATATGTTTTTAAGAATATCTATTGGTAACAACTTGATTTGAACTTATGAAGAAGTAATTCAAGTGGATAAAAAATTACTTCCTTAAAAACATAAATAGTTTTCATGAGATAAGTTATCATCATTATGACAATCTTTAATGGAGCATCTAGTTAGCGGTGATTTTAGGTATTAAAAAATTTGTGGTTGAAGGGAGCTCCCTAAACATATTTAACACCCTCTTAGGCAAAGATAAATCTTCCCAATCAATTAAAAAATATATTGAATATGCAAGAGGGTTATTGAAACATTGTAAAGAATTATCTATTGTTCATGTGTTTAGGGAGGGTAATAAGATTGCCGATGGGATGACCAATATAGGGGACATTAATCAAAACTTTTTTTTTTGTAAAAAATGGGATGATCTACCACCTCAAATTTCTAAGTTATTTATCAATTATTCTACTCCCATAATTAGGCCTAAGAAGGGGGTGTATTCACATGAAAATCAAACATAAATGATTAGTCTTATATTTATGAGTCCTAATCACAAAAATCCATGTAGTCATTGCATGATAATGGAAAATAATGTGAGAAATATGAGGTGTGGTTGAATTATAACATTACTTTTTAGGATGTCTAGACCAAGAAGGTGAAGCTATTATCAAAAGTGATCTGGATCTTGAACATGAGAGTGAGAAAGAAAACAACAATGGGGGGATAGGGATAAAATCAAACCCATATCTTATGTTGAAGCTAAGTATAATCCCAAAGTGTGGAATAAACAATAAGAGGAAGGAATATTGAGTTCACAATAAGAATTTTTAGATATGATGAGGAGGTATCAAAGGACTTTGCTATGGGATGATACCATCAAAAATTATGTATGAGAGGAATGGAGATTAAATTTTTTTTAAAATTAATCAAGGAAGTGATAAGGATGAGTTTTGAGGGTACAAAATCATTTAATAATAAACATAGGTAGTAATAGGTTATTAATAAATTATTCAATTTTGAGATGGACATTATCACCAAGAAGAAAGGCTTCCCAAAGGTAAACATGTCAAAGTACTAACCATACATCTACCTATAGATCATGAAGTACATATAGTTATAATGTAAGTTTCATGTCTTATTCTCTCACCATTTACTTCTCATGAAACACTTTTAAGGTGACATAATTGTTTTTCCATATTTTTTGTTCAAATCATTCAAAATTATGGTGACTATGTTGCAGGAAAATAATGCCAATGACCTCATTTATCAAGGTCTTATTTTTATCATTTTGAAAAGAGGGGATGTTCTAAGGGGGTAGGAGTTGTATTTGGTGGAAAAGGATATTTTTGAAGACTCAAAGGAGGACCTCAAGGAGTCTAAGGAAGTTAAGGAAGAAATTTTTAAATCTTGTGAAAAACTCTAGATGAAGCTAGTTTTGAAAGAACCCACTTAGTGGGGATAACACTCAAGACTAAAACTGGAAAATGAAAATCTCAAGGTTCTAAGAGTCCTAAAGTGAAGTGAGTTAAATACATAAAGGAAGAATTGAGGGAGAATTCCCCATCACCTTCAAAATAATCTAAAGAGGAAAATGAGAGGAAATATATTGTAGCCCCTCATTCAACCCTAAAACTAAAACTAATGGATTTGGAGGATAAGCTAGAACATTAGGGAAGGATTATCATAAAAATGATGGAAGACTAGAATACCCTAAAGGGTGAGGCTAAGAAATTTAGAAAGGATTTGGAAAATAATAGAGATGTGTGGGTTAGGCTTAAAATTAAAGGGGGTAAATGAATACTCCCAATAAGGATAAAGGGGTGATGGTGATATTTGTGTTTGCCACACCTCCCAAGATTAAAAATAAAATAGAGAGTGGAATATGAAGTAGAAAAAGAAAAATAAATGTGGTCTATCCCAGGACAAGATATAAAAATCTTTGTCTAAAAATCTAGGAAAAAATAAGGTAGGGTCAGATAAAGAGGAAGGCCTAAGAAAACTACCCATGGATAGGTCACTAAAGTGAAATCCAAAGAGGACAAGGAGGACACAGGTCTAGCTATGCTAGTGAACTATTATAACTCTAAGGAGTCCACTATTTAACATGTACATGGTATTTTTCAATTTAGTTTTATGTTAAAGTTTATAATAGTTTATTTAGATTTTTTGGGGAGTTTTGTAAGAATTTTCTTTGTTTTTAGAGTTAACTTGGAAGACTATTGGTGTTGCAAGTTTTTATGTTATCTTTAATATCTTTGTTAAATTTCTAGTTATAAGATCCATGTAAAACTTGTATTTTTACTTGATAAAATAGAAAATTTATCCTCCTTATGATAGTGTCATATCAAATGATTCTCAAACCTAAAAAAATCTGAATTTTCCTATAATAAACCATTTAAATAACAAAAAAATCACATTGAAAATGTTGAGTCATGCACATAACTTATTTTTGAACCGACCAAAGTTGTTTTCATATATAAAAATTAATGTGTGGCACCTTTTTAAAAAAATATATATTTTGACTTTGATGATTATGCAAAAGACACTCATACATTACAAGAACCACAATTAAAGTGAAGAAAAATTAGTATCTTGCATAGAATTTATTCAACTAGATTTTTTGAAGGATACTTTTTTGAAATATGATAATGAAATAAAGGAAGATGTTTTAAATAACATAGAATGCCCAAATTTATAGGTTTTATAAAGATTTTAAAATGGATGTGTTTGTTATTTTTGGAAAAATGAAATAACCTTCTTGTAGGTGAAAAATGTTTGGTATTTCAACAAAAATATCATCAAAAAGATGAAAATATTAAGGATGATAATATAAGGAAGAAAATACAAAACCAATATTCATTCCAATTTCATGTTTGATAAGGATCACCTTGTTAAAATTGAATACATGTATTGTTTTTAATTTTAAAACGTGAAACTAATTCATTTTTTGAATGAACATAAGGATGTTTTTACAAAATTAAGAATTGTGAATGGGAAATAATTGTTTTTTACTAGTAAAGGGGATGTGTTTCATAAAAATTACCCATTTGTATCCTCCTATTTTGGCCTTTATCTATTTTTAATTAATATTAAATTAGGTTTAGTTGGGATTAGATTATTTTTTTAATTACATTTTTTTCATAAACTAATTTGTTGTTCTATATTTCATAGATTTAGCTTGTTTGTTGTTTTCCCATTTTCTTAGATTAGTTTTTTTGAGTTTTTGGTATTTCAATAAGTCTTGTTGAAGATATAAAAATAAAAAATTGAGGAACCATTTTAGAATCAACCATTAAAAATTATACCACTTATAAACTTTTGTTTTGTTCACTATGTCCAAACATATAAAGTTATAGTCACATTCAAATTGGATAAGTGGTGGGATCACTGAGAAAAAATTTAAGATTGAGAGAAACTATTATTTTTTTAGTGAATATTGTTATCATGTTTTATATGCTCATAGTTTCAATAGATAAATGAAGTTTTTTTCAAAATTTTCACATAAAATGTATAATGTTTTTTACATGGATGTAGAGTCACAATTACATATTATCATGATAAAATTTCCCTGAGTAATATGAGAAATTAATGGAAAGATCATTTGTGACTAATTTATTTTTATCATCCTTTTACCCTATAAATATTGGTTCCCAACCTTTGAGAAACTATATACAAACATAAATACATGAAATTATCAAAGAAAACTTTAAAACTTTTTCCTACAAGGGTATTTTGGCAATTTCCACTCAGGCTATGGGCACATGGCTAGTAATGGAGCAAGGCCTAGAATGAATCCAAATGTAATATTGTCAAGGATACATACACTTGGATGGAATAATATAAATACCTAGTCTTCTTCCTTAATTAATTTATTATAAAAAATAAAAATTTAAAAATATCCATTAGAAAGTTTTTATCAAGTGGATACTCTTACACTATCTCAACAATCTTCACAATAAAATAAATGAATCATTTTACACACTATTGATTGTTTTTTGAGATGTGAAAACCTAGCATGTTATGTGACTAATTTGGAACTAATGTTAAGATTTTTATTTATAAATATGAAAATATTTTTCATTAATTACTTAGTTTACACTTAAAGTTAGAACCACATATTATGGATTATAAACATAATAGTTTTATCCCTATGGATGTCACTAAATATTCATTGTCACTAACACAACCCATTTATTTAGGAAAAATATGGACACATTTTTGAAAAAATAAAATATAAAGGACTATCTAGAAAATTTTTGACTTATACCCACTAAAGTAGAGTGGAGAAAATTTTCTCCAAAAATATGTTTTCTATATTCCAAATAAATTAAACTATTTCAAACCATTTGGGCATAGATCAAATAGAATAAATTGAAATATTTCAAATAATTTGGACTTATACCCACAAAATTGGAGTGGATAAAATTTTCTCCAAAAATAATTTTTCTATATTCCAAAGAAATTGGAGTATTTTAAACCATTTGGGCACAAATCATTTCGAATAAATTAGACTAGTTCAAATAATTTGGACTTATACCCACTAAAATGGAGTGGAGAAAATTTTATCCAAAAATAATTTTACTATATTCTAAATAAATTAGACCATTTCTAATCATTTGGGCATAAATCATTTTGCGTAAATTGGACTAATTCAAACCATTTGGGCACTGATCATTTTGACTAATTTGGACTATTTCAAATATTTTGGAATTATTTTATATTCCAAATAAATTAGATAATTAAAAACCATTTTGAAAGAGATTATTTTGAATAAGTTGAACTATTTTGAATAATTTGGACTATTTTGAATAATTTGGACTTATACCCACTAAAGTGGAGTGGAAAACTTTTTCTCAATTTTTTTTCTATATTCTAAATATATTGGACTATTTCAAACCATTTGGGCAAAAATCATTTTGAATAAATTAAACTATAAATAAATGATATTATGATGTTAATTATCATCATTATGACACTAATATCCAAAATAGAAGTCTTAAAATTGAGAGCAACAAAAAATAAGGGATAACCTTAGAGACAAAATAGAAATAAGCAACATAGATCACAAAGAGAAATCTAACAAAACATTACATATCAGGGATGAATTTAGATCATGTTACTTTGCTCATAGGTCCATGATTTCTAGTCATTGAGCTATTTAATTTACCAATTCCATATACACAAGAGCCCTATAATGACCATCACCCTATGCCTTAGCATTTTTCACATCCACCACACCCCAACTTGAACAAAAGTTGACCAAATAATGGGTTATTGATATGAGAGCATCTGAGTTAAATTTATTGATGAAGGGGATTAAATATGGTATTAGTTCTAACTAGGAATGGATATAAGGGGTAATAGCCTATACACCCTCCACCATAGCCATGTAATGATCATGCAGTTGAACATAATAAAATTTCATTTCCCAAAATACACTTAGAAGAATTAAACCAAAATAGTGCTAACCAAAAAAGGTAGAGTGGGCCTAGTTACCACCTCAAATATAGTTATCCAACTAATGAGGCCACCCTAAAATTCCTTTCATGTAGAGGCTTGTACCACTCGATGAGCTTTATCCCTATTTTGGACCACCTAAATTAGGTTACTAGTAAATCACAAAGCCATATCTAGATTGATTTTATTATGATAGATAACATGAAGGTAATCCTCACTAATAATAGTTTGAATTTCCTCTAAAACATCCACATTTAGAATCCAAAAGATTAGATAGAGTCTATGTTCTGAGACTCTATCTCAAACATCCATTTTGTGATGCTTTGCATGGAGTGATAAAATAGGGGTGGTAATGACCAATATTGACATTAAAAAATACATCTTAGAAAAAATAATCCAATCAATGCATAAAATAAAGAATGAATGTGATAAGGAGAGATAAATGCCCACAACTAATCGCTTTGAGTGAGTTACTATCTATTATGACAAAATACTTCATACCCAAGGGATTAATGTGTAACCATGAAGTGAAAATCCATTTACATATGTCGAGTCTCTATTATGACCAAAATTGATTTCAAAAATTTTAACATAATTTTATAAAGTTCCATTAATCATAGATGACATCATAGGTCCATCAAATCAATTCCTAGCCACTGATCATATACATTATCCGTCACTACATTAGTCACTTGGTCCACCCCCAATTTTCAATAAAATATGCTTATTTATTAGCTTCCTTAAAGCAATGTGATGCTAACCAAGATTCCATTTCCTCTAGGATAGGCCAAATTAGGTGGAGGATGTTATTGAGTAACCAAACCTTAGCATGCTAATTACAAATCATCTCTACTATGAGATTAGAATATCCTTTAATTATCAAGTATTTGATTCTACATTTTATTGTAATTTATATTTGTTGGGTAGATTTTTGGGATTCAAATTCATTTTTGTTTCTATCTAGGATGTTTTCTTATGTAGCATGAGTAAGAGAACTAGAGTAATCTTAAATACTACATCCTGCTCCTGAGGCTAATATATTACCCTATACTATTACATCAAAATTTAATTTAAAAAAACTAGTAGGGCAAGTCTAAGGAGACATAGCACATGGATGAGATAAAATACTATATGCCCTTAACCCATTAATGAGGCATTGATAAACAAATTTAATGAGAGACTTGATAATTATGCGATGTTCATTGGGAAGATTTTCATGAGTAGAAATCAATATATTAATGGACCAAGTTAGGTAATTTCAAGTTAAACTGATGGATTATCCACATCCAAGGGGATTAGCTTTTAAACTTGGACCTGATTCAATACTTTCAAGGTATCTCCAACTATAAATAAAATTTCATAAAATGAGACTAAAGTATTACTAAATTAAAATCCATAAATTTTAAAAAAAATGGATTACATTTAAAATAATTTAGATTTGATTTGTATGAAATTGATGATAATGTTACTTAAATTATAGTTTACAATTAGAAAATGTGAAATAAATAGTCATATGGTGAAGTTGCATCTTTATAAAAAAATGTTTTATAGTTGATGGCATGGATCTTTTAGTTTCTCCCTAGAATGTGATGATAGATGTCATTTTTATTCTCCAATCCTTTTCATATTTTTGACTTCCATTTTTGGGCCCCTAATTTTATTATATAAGTATTTGAGCTAGCATGATAGAAAAATCAATGTGAGGCATCATTTTAGTTGATGGTGACTTTTTGGCATCTTGGCACTATCTATAAGCATCAATGCACACCTTACACTAGCTAGTAGGTGGCTAACCAATTCCAAGATTTTTGGGGCATCTTTTAGGTTGGGTAATATGTGGTGACTATAGTGAAAAATTTACAAAGTGATAGAACTAATGGGAATTACTATAAAGGATCCATCCCAACACTTGGTATGTGCACTCCACCCTAGTATAGATGTTATTGAAGAGCTATAAAATGAGCTTAAACCAATAGAGCAAGGGGATGCAAAATTAGTGCAACAAAACTATGGAGAATTGAAATTTGTTCTATATGCATTGGGATGATTTCCATTAGACTTAAGACTAGCTCAGATGCCATGAAAGCTCCATTTGTATATGCCCAAGATTACCTGTGAGCCTTTGGGCCATTAAGTAGTATAATCTTAAATGTATTTCTTATTATGAAATATATATTACTTAAGCTTTGATTAATGGTGATGAATGTTTAAAGTAAACATTATGGTTTTAATCTATGCATCTTTCAATTGCTAAATAAACTAGGTATAAAAGATGTATTACTGTAGTTTAAGTTTTAAAATGTTAAGGAATGGTTATTCATGCTTCTAATTTAAGTCATTAATAACATCCCTATAAATATTGATGATGTTACTGATAACTTGAATAAATACTAAGTATATAAATCCCATGTACCAAATGTTCTTACCCTTGCTAAGAAGTATGAGCTTAGTACATGCACTTTAACTAAAAGCATTCCCTAACCCTTTAAGTGTTGATATGACATTAGGCTATTGTTAAACCAAATATTGCACCCTTATGACTCTAGGATTAATCAACCAAAAGGCTTGTACCTATAAACCATTAGGATTAGCTCATGAAAGGCTTGCACCTATGAATCTACTTGAAACCTCTTGGAATTGACCAAGTCCTAGAAGTGATGACTTGTGACATGGCATAACTATCCCAATGAGGGATTAGTTATTTCTCTACTACACTTAGGGTGAGTGCATAAGGCTTGTGCCTTATATGAATTGATTCTATTATAATTGAGTGTAAAATTTTGAGCATACAAGGGATATCCCATGTTTATGACTGAGTGTAATAAGCTGAGAATCATATTAGACAACCTTACACCCTTGACTCTTATATAACATTTGGGTTTTATTGCTAGGACCCATATTAAATTTTGTTTTTTTTAATGGTAAAATAGAATGATTTATTGAATCTCCCTTGAAAACATTGAGCACTAGTTGTAATAGGTAGAAGATAGCTTTTCATTAAAGCATCCAACTTGTAAGGGACAAAATCTGAGAAAGTGGGTTTAGAAAAACCTATATGATGTTTTGTATAAGTTTTTTTTTTGAGCTACTTGAGCATATGTATCTATGGTTAGCTACATATTCAACCCATAGAAGATGAATCTATAGATAACACTATGAGTGGATGAAGGAACACTTAGAGAGGCTTAAGACCCTAGATGCCACTTGGACTAGAGTAGTAAATAAATGGTGGAAAGGAGTGCTTAATAGTTACATGATTGAGTTTTTAGTTTCAACATACTCATGCCCTCAAGAGAAGAGTACTATGTTTTTGTGCAAACCTAGAGGCATGTTTATGGAGGAATTCAGTGTAGTGCTCAAACAAGTTAATGGTGGATTATAGGTTTGAAACTTTAAGGATGGAGGCTTATTTCCTTTTGCATATGATCATTACAAAGGGGGAAAAGAGGATGTGTAACTAAATAATAATGGAAGGTGATGAGGAAATTAACACCTAAGAGCTTAGGAGATAGACCTATAATAAGAGATGACATAAACTGATAGAAGATGTGGAACATAAAAGTGTTGATAGAACCCATAACAAGTGGAAGGGTATGGGGAAATATCTCTTGAAATACAATATCATGAAGATGAAAGATACAATGAAGGAATGGATTGAGTTCAACACTTGACCGATGTATAATTCACTAGGTTCCTACAATATTTGGTGACTAAAGATACACTTGATGTGTCTACCCCCTTTGAACCTATGGTGCATGTTCATGTACTAGATAACCCACTTAAAGAAAGTTAAAAAATGATAATTAACCCTATCATTGACATAACTATTCAACATTTTGTATATTTGGAGTGTAACTTTTTGATTGAACAAATTATTCTATACAAGGAGGTGAGCAAAATTACCTCTAAACTTTAGTGCAAGAATTCTAACTCAACTAATGTCAATAATGCAAAGTGGGAAATTGCCTACAAGAAGTGGTTTAGTGCCAAAAGTACGTAGTATAATGCCTTTGACATCAACTATGATAGTATTAATGGTGGGACTAGTGCCTAACCCAATGGTTGGATGTGTTGGAAGACCACCACCAATACATATGCTTAGGGGATAAGTGCCTCAGATCCTAGCTACCTCCCCTCAATGTAAATATATTATGAAATTACCATGTACTTGCCAAAGTATCATGACATGGAGAATGTTACAGAACATGTGCTAAAGTGTGAACTATACTAGTGTGATTAGGGCATAACCTAATTAAAGTGTAAGGCAACCCAATTTACATCCACTCTACCTAATCATGCCCATACTTGCTATAGTAAATTCAACCTTAACCAAGCTATGGTTGATTATGATACCCTGAAGGAGACATTTCTTAAGTAGTTTGACATTCTAGAGTTTGAATAGTAGAGCATTATCATGCTCAAACAAATTACCAAAGGATTCTCAGAAAGAATGCACCTATATGATTTAAGATTTAAGACACTCCTATCAAATCTCCCATATGATATTCACCCTTCCCAGCATGTGCATTGGTTCATTAGAGGGTTACTCATGCTATTTCAAAGAGTGATTTCCATGAAAAATTTTATATACCCTCACAAAGTGCTTGAATCCATGCTCATAGATGAGGTAGTAGGTAAAAGTGCCAATACTATAATAAACCCATTTATGGAGGTGAAAATTACATGTATGGCCTCTCAGCTTCAAAATCTTACCACTAGTTTGTCACAAGACACTCAAATTGGAATATGGTGTAATGATTGTGAGGTGGAAGGCCAAAATAAGAATAAATACCCAAGAAATAATTTGCACACATTTCTTTTAAGTTATGAAGTTTTTCAAGAGGTTCATGATGTTTGCAACTACCCTTTTTTTCAACATGCTAGCTAGGTTAACACAACCATCTATTGTCACTTTTGTGATGCCTATACCTATACTAGTACTAATTATTGGGTGATTGATAAGATGTGTAAGAACATGGAAAGAGGCACAAGACATGCCACTATAACAATTAGAAGGTAGGCTAACCAAGGAAATTAAGTCTATGGTTAAAAAAATAGGCTTTGGGATGCAATGAGGTTATAGAGGGTGAGGTGGAGGATGTCATGGTGGAATGTTCCCACCCTACTCATGTCACAAGGGTGGCTTGATAGAGAATTATCAGTGTGAATACCCTATACATCTCATGTGTGGATATTATCAAGGGTCCCATAAGGTCAAGGAATGACCTGACCTATATAAGAAGTTGAACTAAGGTAGGACTAACACAAAGAAGGGTATAAGTATGATCAGGCATGAGCCAAAAATAGAAAAGTGGACTCTAAAGGTGTAACCAAACTATATAGAGATAGTCAAAGTGTAGGCAACTACTTGTAGTGGATTTAAAACTCAATTTATAGTTACATCAATACTTGAGTTACACTTATAATATGGGGATAAGGGTCACACTAAGAGCATAATGTATCCTAAACCTAAATCTTTGCCTTACCTAGACCTAGTACACCAAAATGATGTATTGAAGTAGGATATGATTGTCATCTAGAACTTGTAAGGGGAGCTCTAATTAGTATAAGATTTAGAACCTCAGGCTATTTCTCTTGAAATAATCAAGAGAACTAATAAGTTGAAATATAATATTTAATCGATATCCTACACATCTTGTACTAAGAGGGAATGCTACCTCTTTTGAAGAACTTGATCTTAGATCATGTAGGGCAAAAACTAGTTGAAGTCACTATGCCGCACATGGAGAAGACATGAGAATTTTAGAATATATATAATATAAATTATTATTAAGAACTCCTCATGAATGCCACTATTAATATGGTCTGTTTATTAGTTCCTTATAGACATAGGGACTGAGGTCAATATCTTGACTAACAATGCCTGGGAGAAAATGGGTAGGCTAGCCTTGAGGCCTTCCCCTCTATACTTTTCATGGTTAATAAGACCTATCACAACCCATTGGAATTTTGAAGAGCACATTTTTATATATCATGGGCACCAAATTCCATATTGACTTTTAGGTGATTGAGTTAATAGAATAGGATAATTATCTAGTGCTTCTAAAAATGCCATGGTGCTATGTAAATAATGAAGATATTCAATTCAAAAGGCATTACACGACTTTTGAAAATGGCAAGGAGAGGGTAGTTATACCCCTCTCAAGTGACCAAGGACCCCCTATGTTTAAATTTTGGACCTCAAGGATGAGATAAACCATATATATAACATCATGGTGTAAGGCACCAAGACATTAAAAGCTAACGATCAAGGAGTCCTCTCTTAGGAAGATGTATAATCAGCCTTAAACACCACCAATGTTACTTATGATCATTTTTTAAAGTAAGCATACAAGACCACTGGTCGAAGGTGCCACTTGGTGCATGCAAAGGCACTAGAACTAGTGAAGATAGGTTAGGTCTAAATTGATCACTCTTCTAAAAGGTGGGTCCCTTGTGCTAACAATAAGGGAAAGAGAGTGTTTCACCTAAGGGAAAAATTATAGTTCTCCCAATATATGAGGGGATTAATCCAGTGGCATATTATGTCTGAGACCTCAAATCATGCATCTAAAAAGAGGTAGAGAGAATGGGCACACTAGTATATATATTTAAGAGCATTATCATTCATTGGTGGGAAGTATAAATGCCTAGCTTTCCATCTTTGTAAGATGTGAAGGTATCCATTTTCACTATATTTGGGAAGAGTAATGAGGACCTAGATATTTCAACCCATTTTGATAACTTTGACCTTATAGTACATGTGCACCTTTATGAAGAAACATGGACTATCTATGATGAAAACTCCCCAAGGGACATATGGGTGCACACCTTCTATAAAACCTTGAAGACATGGGTATGTGCATGGTACATTGTCAATTATACATGCCATAAGATAGCCAACTAGGATGCACTTTAGGAGTGGTTTAATCACACCTTCTCCTTTTCTTCGTAAAACCTAAACTTGGTTGAGCCATTACAAGTAGTTTGAAGGTTAGTGTTTGAGGACATTTTGATATTGGAGGAGAACCTAAAAGACATGTTTGGTGAAAAGGGGTTGGTTCCCCCTACTTTCTTGGAAGAGAAAACCCTCAATAGTGACTCTAGTGATGAAGATGATGACACATGGAAGGCACATAACTAGATGAACTTAAAAAGAAAAATGAAATTAGTGCACCAAGTTGAGGATAATACCCTAGAGGAAGAATACCCCACCCATCTTTGAATAGAAACAACTGGGGAAATAAAAAAGTCAAGGATTCACATCAAGATAAGAATGAACCTTACCATGTGCTATTAAAAACTACCAAGGTAGATATCAGCTCAGAAGGGGAACCAAGGATTACTACTCTGGACACTTATTAGTTTGATGTAGAGATGGTAAACATTATAGACCTCTTGAAGGAATTCTAAGATTTATTCCCTCAAAATTACCAAGACATGAAAGGGACACATCCATCCCTCAAGAATATGAGCATCAAGCTAGTTAACGATGAAATACCTATCAAGAAATAACCTTATAAGATGAACCCAAACCTTTGTGCCAAGGTTAAAATATATATTGATGCTATGCTAGTTGTAGGCATCATCTACCTTGTGCAAGAATATGAATGGTTGAGCCCATGGTCATTAGCATCAATAAAGATGGGCGTATATAGATTTACATCGATTATAGATTTTTAAATACCACTTATGTAACTAACCCATTTCTAACTTTGTTCATCAACAAAGTTTTGGATGGAATAATAGGTTATGAGATATACACTTTCACTTATGAGTTATCCAGATACCATCAAGTCCAAATCAATGAGGAAGACATGCTCAAAATGACATTTATGATAGAATGGGGTTGTTTTTCATACAAAATGATGCCCTTTATACTAAATAATGCACCAATCTTATTTTCCTAAGTCGTGATTATCACTTTTAAGGACATCATTCACAAATTCCTCCAAGTGTACTTAGATGACTAGAATATGTATGGATTAGTGAAGGATTACTATGACAAATTGTGCTTGATGTTTGAGAGGTTCATGTAGCTATATATTTATTTGAACCTTAATAAGTATATCTTTGTGATGCCATTTGGCACTTTGATTAGGCACATTATCTACAAAGATGTTATACTCATTCATTCCATAAATATTTCAATCATCTTTTAACTCTAGATCTTATCAATGCAAAAATACATTCATGCCTTTATTGGAAATTATGGTTACTATAGGAAGTTTATAAGGAACTATGCTAATATTTTAGTGTTATTAGAAGATCTCTTATGTAAGGATGGCCCATTACATTGGGGAATAACATAATAAGATGCATTTGAAACCCTAAATCTCAAGCTAGAAAGTGTACTAATATTATAATTTCCTAATTGGATGACTCCCTTTCATGTCCATGTTGATACATCTGGTACTATGATTGGCACCATTCTGGCACAACTAGGTAAAGGTAAAATGGATCATCCCATTTCTTTCATAAGTAGAAAATTGACCAAGGTAGAATAGAACTACACCACAAATAAGTGTGAGGTGCTTTCCATGGTCTGTGCCTTAAATTTTTTTTGAAATTACTTATTGGTAACCCCCTTCATCTTATTCACTAATTATGAGGCACTTAAGTACCTGGTGAACAAGCCCATTCTCCATGGGTGTATTTGTCAATGGATAGTGTTGTTTTAATAATTTTAGTTCTTGATTGTAGTGAAGCTTGGAAAGCAAAAATCTAGCCCAGAACATCTATCTTGCATCAACTCTGGTAATGCCATGGTGCCTATTAAAAATGATATGCCTAACACACAACTTTATAGGGTCTAACACATCCCTAAGGACTTGGTAGAGATAATCACATTCTTGATATCTAGAGCTAAACCCTAGATTATGATGACTAAGGAGAAGAAGTAGCTGATAATTCACACCACTTTATTTCAACTCATTAGTAGATAACAATACAAGTTAATTCAAGATGAGGTATTGTGATGATGTATCCTAGATCATGAATAGCACTCAGTCTTGCAAGAGGGACATGAGGGGATTACTGACATCCATTACATTGGAGATGTTATGGTGTATAATGTATTATAATCAAGCTTATGGTGTATAAATTTATTCTAGGACCAACAATATTATGCCAAAGCATGTGACATCTACCAGTGCATGGGAAATCCCAACCATAAAGATGAGATGCCTCTCATATCCATCCTTGCCCAAGTACTATTTGATAAATGGGACATTGACTTTTTGGACCTATTACTCCTTCTATGAGGTGCGTAGGCACATTATACATTTTGGAAACCATAGATTACTTCACCAAGTGGGTTGAGGCCATGCTAACCAAATATTGCACATCTACCATAGTTATAAGTTTTATCTAGGAGAACATCAATAGTCACCTGAATACCCACTTATATTGACTAGCGATTATGGCATGCACTTCCTCAATGAAACCAATAGGATCTTACTAACTAAATATATGGTAACACACCATAAAATAATACCTTATCATCCCCAAGCCAATAGCACCATTGAGGCTTTCAATAAGATATTAGGAACATGTCTCACAACTATATGTGATGTGGGTCACAAATATTAGGATGACCATATGTCAATAGTATTATGGTATTATTACACTATGTAAAATGACATGAACAAGTCTACACCATTTAAATTAGTGTTTGGCATAGAGGCCATTTTACCTATGGATTTTTAGTGCCCTCATTATGCATAACATGTATTGGTTGATTGGATGACCAAGAGTCTTTGAGCACATGATTGGAAGACCTATAGTACTTGGATGAGACACGTGACCAAGTAAGATAGAGATAAAAATAGAAAAGGCATGCTAGAAAGTCTACCATGATAAACACATCAAGTGTAAGGTACTTATTGAAGGAGCATTGGTCTTTCTATATGACTCCAAGTACCTCAAAAACCTATGTAAATTATAGATTAGGTAGATGGGACCTTATGTCATCCATAGTATATTAGATATTGGTGCATGCAAGATGTATATGTTGATGGGTGAAATTCTCTATAGGAATTTCAATGATAATATATTGAAGGGTTATAGTAAATAAGAGGGCACTTGCACCATTAGAGACTAATTTCTTGGTCACAAGTTGGTTTTTTTGTGTTGACCATAACAAGATATGGTGTAATCCAAATCTTTCCTTATGCTTGTTCATTTGGGTTAGGTGAATAAGTGGATAACTTTCAAGCCCATTAAAGAACTATTCTAGTTCTTACACACATAAATATAGCTAGATGAGTTAAGAATGGATGCTCTTTAAGTACCTAAGGCTAGACACCTAAATTTTTAGGCACATGAAGTTTGCTAGGATTAAATAGTTGAGAGTTCCAAGTTGATAAAAGAATTTACACATGATGCTCATGCATAAGAAATTAAGAAGAGAGAATGAAGCACTAGAGGACTAACACAAAAATTTGTATGGGGTAAGAAATGCCAAAGTAAGAGATAGAAGCATAAAGAAATTGACAAAGAGAGGTGTGCTAGAAATAAAGCACAACACTAAGGATATAGAACCGAGGAGCTTGAATCATGTGCATGTGAAGTGTTATAACCACATTTCCATAAGAAGGGTGAACATCACACCAAGGTGAACAAATCAAATGAGAAAGATTGTTTAGATAATTGGTACCCACCCAGTGGTTAGTGAGAAGTGACCATTTGAATCACCTATCACTTATAAAATAAGCTATTAAGAGAATTTAATGACTGTGATGGTAGAAGCACAAATATATGTAATAAATTAGAATGTGGTGATGGATTTTTTTAGATTTTAGGGGTTTAATATATTTCAATAAATCCATGTGTTTTCATGCTATTACTCACTAGCCATTGATTGTGTAGCTAAAAATAAGGTATAAAGAGGTGAATGACACACTAGAATAGGTTACAAACCTTTGAAACTAAACATAGAGTTGAAATAAATTTGAACCAAAAAAACACTACCACAAGTGAAAACATGATTATCCATAGCCCTTCAATAATAGTTTAACTAAGAGATTATGTTCTATTTGGAATTAGAAAGGTGGAAAGTGGAGAGATATTGAGAGAGAAACTAGGTAGTAAGAATTCTATAGAATATTGAGGCTACCATTGATAGTGTACAAATCTCAAGAGATGAATTCATAGTCACAAACCTTGTAATTATGAAGAATATCAAAGCAATATTAAGGGCTTCAAGAAGATCATCTGATCATGATTTAATAGTATTTAGTTCATAATGGGAAAGAAATGATTAAGTTAAGGTCTACCATAGGTGAAAAAGGATGCCAAGAAGGTACATATATTAAAATAAACAACCATTACAAAGAAAGAGGCATAATTAGTAGAAGGTGTTAGCATCATGGTGGTAATCCCAAAAGCAAGTGATAAGCTTGGCTATATAGAAATGTAGTTCTCCCCTAAGGTCATAGTGGGGGATAAATGGGCATCCTTCACACACATGTATATATGTAAGGAATACAACCATCAGATGCTGAGCATTGTGTAGGAACTCAACTATGGATAGATGGTTAATATAAGAGAAAATACCAAGGTAGGTGTGACACTATTTGACATCTTTATCTACTATAAGTTGGAAATAACAGGTGTGACCCAATTGTATAAGATATCAAGTTTTGGTAAGTTAGAGGAATTGGTGTAATTCCTAATCTAGCACATCCATAGTGATAAATTCTATTTCTCATGGAGGCACATATAGATATCAACATGCCTCATCAACATGATCATAGTGTATGTAATAAAAAATGCATCATGTCTATAAATTAATCCTAACTCAGAGAAGATATATCATACCATACACTTATGATTGGGGACACATTATATAATTAAGAACATAACTAATATGGGGATCTACTAGACTTGATTAAGGGATCTCTTACCATAATACACTATTCTATGGAGGGTTCTAAAGACTCTAGTTAAGCATAATTATGCAATATCCCTAAGGGGTTCCTATGTTTTGATATCTCCCTAAAATAATAAGTTAAGTAAATCTAATTTAGTGTTAACCAAAGCCTGTGGCACAAAGCAGGGGTTATAAATAACAAAAGTAAACATGCATAGAATACATATACTCACATCAATGTATACATAATCCTAATTCATGGAAGATAAGTAAAAATGCATATATATCTACTATTATAAAGGAGGAACAAAGTTAGATTATGAAGGTTCTAAGAGGTTTGGTATGGAAGGTAAAAGAGAGGTCTAAGGGAAGGGGGCGTGATGGTGGGGAGCGACGGTCTGAAGCTGGGTGGCCAAAATGATGCTAGCAGGATGGAGCAACCTCTGCCTGGGGGATATGAGTAGCAGGTGGAAAGGGCTTTTATTGCTGAGAACTCCAAGTTGCAAAAAATTAATGGATGCCTACCCAGAACTCAAGAGAGACCGGTTCTGGTAATTTCTCAAGATGCAGTGCAAGAGGAGGTTGAATACTTGTCGACTCATGCCCTTATTTGCAAATTCTTGGGCATTCATATTTTGATAGCAGCATTGGAAGCCTGGATTAGGAGGACTTGGTAGATTGATGGGGATTTTGACATTCTGCTGGTAGGAAACAGTTACTTCATGGTAAAATTTTCTTTTGTAGCAGACCAAAATAGGGTTTTTGAGGGTGGGCCTTACTTCTACGATAGAAATGGCCTCTTCCTTAAACCCTGGCATGTTGGTTTCAACTCGACGGAAGATCTCCCAACCTGTGTCCCTATATGGGTTCATTTGCTGAGACTGCCCCTGGAGTTATGGTGGGAGGATATCCTCCATCAGATAGCGACCCTGCTTGGAACATCAATGGAAATTGTGCACCAAACTCTGGATAAAAAGGTAATTTCTTATGCCCGTATTTGTGTTGAGATTAATCTAAATAATCCCCTTCTAGATTCTCTTGAGATTTGTCTAGGAAGCTCATCTTAGATTCAACAAATTGATTACGAAGCCATTCCATTTCATTGCCGCATTTGCCATGTGTATGGCCATCTGCACAAATAATGCCCGTAGGCAGTCAAAGAGAATGATATTCAAGGAGAAGTGGCTAGGTCTCGAGGGGCCAATTGGGATAGAGGATCCAGACAACTGAAACATGTGGGGATAGCCCATATACAATCAGGTGGATTGAATAAAGGAAAAAACTTGCTCCAAATAGAAGGTGCTGATTAGGGCATAAATGGCTCCAAGGGTCCTGACAAGGATGGATTTACCACAGTCAGGCATCGGGGGAAGTCTCAGGGTCAAAAAAGGGGAAATTTTGATAGACAGAATGAGGTTGATTTTAACAGATTTGAAGTGCTGGACAGCATGAATATAGAGGATGGCATTCTGAAGCTGCTACAGACGGAGGAAGAAGGGACAATGGAACCATCTACCCCTAGGGACGAAATTATAGCCTTGGTTAATCAGCCAACACAAGTGACTGATCGGGTTATGCAAGATGCACCCAACTCTAATTTGCTGACCAAAGGGGATATGGGAGTTTGTTGGGCCGACCTGGCAAAGGAGGTGGAGGCATCCAAAATTGAAAAAGTTCCTCCTCTAGCCTGGGCATTATGCCAAGACCATTTAAGAAGCCTACTAGCCCCAATCCCTCATGATCTGGGTGCAGGAAGGATCAGGAGAAACTAAAAATTGTAGGGGATCTTCTAGTAGAGGCAGGGCATGTTAAGCCCTTGGATGAACATTTCACACACGTTACCCAATGATTGTTCTTTCTTGGAACATGAGGGGTCTGAGTAGCTCTCCCTTACAAAGAGCTATAGTTAAACTGGTGCATGCTAATTCTCTAGATATCATGTGTATTCAGGAGATGAAATTCTCAGTGGATTCATGGCTCTCTTATATGCAGAATCATTGTTTCTTCAATCACAGTCAATGTGTGGGGGCAGCTGGATCTTCTGGTGGGCTAGCCATGTGTTGGAACCCAGATTGCATAACCCCTCTTGGCTGGTTGGCCAATAATTTTGCTCTTACAATGATAGCTGTCTCAAAGGAATCAGGGGAAACCATTCTTGTTACTAATGTTTATGCCCCTGTGGACCTTCTTGGATAGCAAAAATTATGGGATCATGTTCGGTTTGTTAGAAGCTGCCACCCCTACTTGCCATGGATCTTGACAAGAGACTTTAATGCTATCCTTAACTTGGAGGAGAAGAGAGGTGGTTTGGCCTGGCTTGGGCCTTCATCAGAAATCTTTTGGCATAATATTGACCTTCTACGCCTCTCAGATGTTAAACCTCTCAATGGCACATTCACTTAGAGTAACAGGAGGAGCGGCGAGGATGGTATTTCAAAATGCCTTGACAGATTTTTGTTGTCATGCTATTGGCACTATGGTTCCACATCCATTACTTTGGAGATTCTTGATTGGGGTGGATCGGATCATTGGCCGATTAAAATGTCCACTAACCATATACCAGGCCCAAAGAAGCCTCCCTTTAAGTTTCAGTTAATGTGGCTTAGAGAGTCTTCCTTGCATGAGTTCATGGGCTAGTGGTGGTGCCAGGGCAGACCCAACTTTGGTACAGCCATGTTCTCTTTTGCCAAAAAACTCTAGTACGTCAAAGGAAGGCTTAAGTATTGGAATCTCCATAGCTTCGGGAATCTTCATACTATGAGGAAGAAGGCCCAGGACCAGCTGAATGTGATTACTAGGTAGATCAGAGACAGCCGCCTATCTGAGGAGCTACATGAGGCTGAGTCACAAGCGATGAAAGACCTTGCTGAGTGGGAACTCAGAGAAGAGATCTTTTGGAAGTAGAAGGCGAGGCTTGACTAGCTCTAAGAAGGTGATAGGAACATTGCCGTCTTCCACAAGTCTGTCCAGGCAAGGCGTAATAGAAGCTATTTAACTCACTTGGTGTGCCCAGATGGATCTCGGTTGAGCTCCTCATAGGACATTTCTCGAGTAATGGTTACCCATTTTTCTAGTCTATTCTCTGAAGGGTGGCACCCCTCTGGGATAGTAGAAAATACAGTGCTGTCCTACATCCCTTCTATGGTGACTCTGGAGTTGAATGAGTACCTGATGAGGCCTATAGAGTGGACTAAAGTGGAAGGGGTGGTCTTTAGTATGAAACGTGGCAAAGCCCCTGGGCCGGATGGTTTCCCAGTGGAGTTTTATCAAGACTTTTGGGATGTCATCAAGCATGATCTCTTTGTTGTTATTCAAGAATCCTTTTCCAACAGAGAAATGTTGAGGGCCTTGAATGCTACCTTCCTTGTCCTTATACCAAAGAAAGATCAGGCGGATCAGTTGGACCAATTCAGGCCTATTGCACTTTGCAATGTGATATACAAAATTATTATGAAGCTCTTAGTAGAGAGGCTTAAAAGCTATCTCTCGTTGATTATTTCAGAGGAGCAGGGCAGATTTGTTGCTGAAAAGTAGATCCTGGATGAGGTGGTTATTGCTTCTAAGGCTATTCACTCTATGAGCACTTCTCAGGAGCAGGCCATGCTTATCAAGCTTGACTTAGCTAAGGCATATGATAGGGCTAGTTGGAAATTTTTGGGAATAATCATGCGGGCCTTTGGCTTCAGCCCTGCATGGATCCAATGGGTCCTGAGTTGTGTTACTATGCCCTCCTTTTTGGTTCTCATCAACAGACAACCAACTAAACTTTTTGGGGTAGCTAGAGGCCTGAGGCAAGGTGACCCACTATCACCTTATCTTTTTATCATTTTGGCAGAGGGGTTGGGTCGATTGATCAAATTCCAAGTTTCTCAGAACATAGTGCAGGGTTGGTAGTGGGGGAATGGCTTAGTCACGTCCCATTTTCAGTTTTTTGACGATACTATGGTGGTTGGGAAAGATCGCATCCATGAGGCGGAAGCTTTCAGGGACACCCTTGACATGTATCTTGATGCTACGGGGTAGAAAATCAATGACCATAAGTCCTCCATCTATTTTTTCAACACTCCTGGCCTGATATAGAGGAGAATAATGGCCATTTTGAGATTTCAAATTCATGTTCTCCCAATTTTTTATCTGGGCATTCCTATTATGGTTGGTCGGTAGCCACGCCTCTTCTGGCATAATGTTCTGGATAATCTAAGGCAAAAAGTGAATCACTGGACATACAAATGGCTCTCTACTGCTGGGAGAGTTACTCTACTACAAGCAGTGATTCAAGCTCTTCCTGTGTACTGCTACATGGTGTTGGCTGCTCTGATCTATTTTCTTAAGGAATTTGACACCCTATCCCACCAATTCCTCTAGAGTGGCAACCTTCAGTGCACCAAATGGAGCCTGGTCAAGTGGGAAATAGTTTTCCAGCCTAAGAAAGATGGGGGGCTTGGATTGTGGTCAGTGATCCTGGCTAGCCAAGTGCTGGCTGCTAAATTATACTGGAGATGGTGTTCTAATTAGTCTCAAATGTGGGCTCGTATCCTTGCTCTTAAGTATTTTCTAGGGGTGGATCCCTCTGTCATTGCCTAGATGCCTCTTGAGAGGGGTGGCTCCATGATTTGGAGTACCCTCAAAGTGGAAGCTCAGCTTATTAAACACAACCTTTTTTGGATTTGTAAGACGGGGGAGCAGGCTCTCTTCTGGGAAGACTCATGGGATGGGGCGCCCCCACTCTCATCCTCTCACCCGCATCTATAGGGCTTATGTGAGGTGTTCCATGAGGCTGGCTGGACCAATGTGGCACACTACAAGGAGGAGTATAGTGTGGGCCTGGCTACAAGCTTTAGATGGAAAAATTCTTTGGAATGGCCCCCTGGCGGATCCTTGGAGAATAGGGCTGAGCTCTCTCAGATATTAGCTTCTAGGAACTATAACTCTCTTCAGGGTTAGGATTTGCTCACTTGGGGAGGCGGGTCTACTGGAAACTACTCTATCTCGACAGGCTATCAGGCTTTGTCTAAGCAAGTTCATGGTGAAGTGAATTTCCTCTAGGGGAAGAAAATTTGGAATTCTATTACTTGGCCCAAATGTAAGTTCTTTTTGTGGATGCTTGCATACAATATATGCCTCACATGGGACAACCTGTGCAAGCGTGGATTTCAGGGGCCCTCCAGATGTGTGCTCTGCTACGAAGAGGTGGAAATAGGGGTGCACCTATTCTTTTAGTGTCTTTTTGTCAAACATATCTGGCATAGATGGTGGCAAGCTTGGCACAGACCTTACTGGCATGCATCCTCCTTATTAGACTTCTGGGAATGCCTTAATCCTCCCCCTTCCAAAGCATCAGCCCTCCAGGCAGCTTGGTTTGCTGGATCGACCTTTATTTTGTGGAATGTGTGGATTGAAAGAAACAGGTGCATTTTTCGAGCTGAGTAGAGGAAGGTGGTTTCCATTTGGGAGCTTGTTCACATGACTCTATAGGAAACTCTCACTGCCAAAGGTCTCTGTTTGGATGGGTTGGGAATGGAGGAGCATAATATTCTTATTAACATTATTGGCAAGCCATTGGTCGCTACTCCCTCCACCTCTTTTAAGAGTTCGCTGATTAGAGATAGGCGATGCCACAAACCTGTCAATAGACTTGGGCGATGGACTCTTCCTCCTCCTGGTTTCTTGAAGATTAATACTGATGGCTCCTCGATGGGAACCCAGGGGATGCGGGAATCAGAGGTGCTGGGCGAGATAGTTTTGGAAATATTTAATTTGTTTTCTCTATTTATAAAGGTTGGTACTCCAATAATTATATGGAGGCGCTGGCCATCCTTCAGGAATTGAAACAGGGCTGTTATCTGGGCTGGCAAAATGTTATCTGTGAGTCAGATTCCCAAGTAGTGATTGATCTGATCATTAATCATAATTTTGCTAATGCCGAGTGGTGATTGGCCGAGGTTGTGCAATAGGTTCTTCAGTTACGTTCTTTGCTGGATTCTGTCAGTTTCAAGCATATTCCCCATGAATGGAATGGGTTGCTGACTGTTTGGCCAAGTGGGCTTCCGAACAGGGACCCTAGTGGGAGATCCTGGATTATAATCTACTGCCTTTACAGTGCTCCCAGAAGCTGAGTCTTCTAGTTAAGTAGGATAAGGCTATGTAATTGTGTTGGTTTCCCCTATTTTTGAATAAATTTTTACCCCGATTAGTTAAAAAAAAGGAGGAACAAATTTAGGAATACTTACCTTAGAAGATGAACCCTCCAAGCCTCAATCTCTCCCTTTGCCAAGGTACTTCACAAGAGGTTGCTATGGTATACAAGGATGACAAGGAAAAATTAGCTTTAGGCTATACAACCTATCCATGCATCTAAAAAACTTCTCCATAAGATAATATTTGTATCTCCAAATAAAGTATGAAACCCTAAGCTTTCTCCTCAAGTAGAATGGTAAATAATCAAAAGCACAATATATCTTATGTCTTTTTCTCTTCTCTAGATAATGGTGAAATGAAATTGTATATATAAGTGGATTTAAATATAAGCCCTTTAAAAAATTTGGCTGATAGGGTTGACCTATTAAAAATAAAGACAAAAAGTCACTAGGTCATGGGCTACATCAGCCAAGAGCTGACCTATACCCTAAGTGAATTTCACCCAAAACTATATAGGGTTGACCCAGTCAACCTAGTACAACCAATAGTCAAAAAGGGGATAATGTTAGGAAAAGGAGGATAAAAGGTGGAAAATGATTAGAGAGTGTGAAATAGAGAAGAACAAGTTTAGGGATAACGTTTTCAAGAGACAAGTGTGTAGATAACATGTGGCAAAAGGGATAACAATCCTGTAAAGCACCAATGGTTTACCCACCACTTTTTTGGTGCACCCTTTAGGGTGTGCACTCAGAGAGACTGAGACTCCATGGGTTCCTACAATATATAAAGTGTTAGTATTGAATAAATGTTTGAAAATATTATGTGTATACATATACCCCATTCAAAGCTCATCACATGTCATGTGAGTGAAATACGTGGTGGTGTTTTGGGAATATAACATGATAACACATAATAGTGATGCTAATTTTTTTTATTAAGCAACAAATAAGATAAATGAAAGTACAGAATTGAAAAACACATACCTTTACTTACCTTAATGCTGTAAATAAAGAAGTAGATTACAAGACATGTGAAGGTGTCTAATGTGAAGAACATTAGGTAAACCTATAGAGATTAGTGCAAAATATAACCAAAAATATATTTTTTATAATATAGGCATATAATAGTGGAAAAGGTTCTCTAAGACACCATGATTCTAGATCATTTTATGGTTCTAAAAATGAATGATACAAAACAAAGATATGAGCAAAAGAAGGAATTTGATAGAAAATATTTAAGAGGTTGAGAAGTTTGAAGGGTAAGTTTAAATAGGGTGAAAGGGAAGTCATTTGTTATTTTTGAATTATGGGTGAGGGAAAAAGAGTTTTGAGAGACCAAAAAAGCTAGGTTGGCAAGGAAACATAGCCAAGATGAGAGGGACTCCCAACAGCGGTAGCAGGTGTAACACAGGTAGGAAACTAAGAATCTCAAACTAGTTTTTGAATATTTTATTGAAATTAAGTGTTTTTTTAGAAATTTGTGATTTAAATAAATTATAGGAAATTTAATGAACCAAAAAAAGTTTTTAGGGGCAGGAAAAACCAAGTAGAGAAATGGTTTTGAAGGGATAAAATTTATAACTACTAAAAGGCATTTATTACTAGCAATGTAAGGGGTCAGTAGATAAAAACTAGGCTAACCTAGTCAACTTAGTAGGCTAAAATTTTGCTAAATCTAATTCCAAAACCATAGCAAGAAAATTAGTGACCACCTTGATTGTATTTTCAATAGAGGAGTCTACAACTAGAGAGAGTAGAGATAGTAGTCATCCCAGATGACCCATCAGGTAGGCCAGGATAGATTTGGGTGATAGAGAGACCACTTAGGGATAACCTAAGATGGGTATGAGTGGTGACTCTAGGATTTAATTTTGGTTAGTTACCTACAAATGAGGTGCTTGGAGGACACACTAATGGGGAGATCATTCTCGGTGGTTGTGTAGATGGTGATATGGTGGTAGGTGACACACAGATAGGTAATAAAAGATGGTTAAAATTTTGCTTAAGTTTACTTGAGATAGATAGATAAATAGATGTTGAGATATATCAATGATCTAATATCTATCTAGTTTTATTTTTGTATATGTTATGGAGGGGGAGACTAGATGGGGATATTAAATGATGGGAGCACTCCATGAGATCTTCAATGAGGCACTAACACCCTATGACCCTATGACACTAGAGGATCTTGATATAGAGTCTACCCCATGGAGCTAGTTTAGACTAGTAGGAGAGGTAACATGGTGAGTACAAGCATGTAGAGAGGGGACACAACCACTAGAAGCGATGGGATTAGGAGAAACATAGGCATGGCATGCCTTGGCTCAAGAGAGAGCCACACATATGGCTACCATGTTGTAGCTATCATAGGTACATGCCCAGGTGGCCAACCTACAAGGGAAGGTGATAGGACTAAGATCTTGAAAAACCTCTTTACATGTTACCATTCAAAGGGGATAATCTAATTCATCTATGGGAAGTGTGGCTAGGCCATGAGAAAGACAAGATATACCCTAGCCTTAGAGATAGGAGGATGTATATGGTTGTACTTTGTATTAAAACTCATGAGATATATAGATGTCTCATTTTGGTAGTTAGATGCTGATTTTATATGTTTGCATTATGGTTGTGGTTGTGTATGATTGGATATATATCTTTATATCACATGTGTTTATCTATTGTTTCATATGTTATAGGAAATATATGAGTTTTGGTTTTTTTTCTAGGTTTATGTAGAACACATGCATGGTTAAAAATAAATAGGAAAAAAAGACTTGGTTAAATAAATCAATCAAAAACATTTCCAACACACTATTTCATGTTGGGAAATGTGTAATAACAAGAAAATGACTAAATATAAATAACCAAGGGGTGGTAAACAAGATGGAAAAAAGTTTTGTTTTTAAACCTAGTGAAAGAGTAGTACCAAATTAAAACAAGTAAACTCATACTAAATCACGTTGGGAAGTATGAAAATAATGTAATAAAGTATAAAAATTTGTAAAAGAAAAACTGGTATAAAAAAATCAATTAAGTTATTTAATCATACTAAATCATGTTTGGAAGTATAAAATTAAAAAAAAAATGGCTAAATTGGTCTTAAATTTATCACACTAATTCAAGATGGGAATTATTAAAATTTTTAGAAATGATTGGGTTCTTACATGCAATTAAAAAATAAAAATATAAGAGTGAAAGAGTAATGAATTAAGCATAAAACATACTAAATCAAGATGGGAAACATGTCAATGATGTGTACCTTCATAATTAATCACATCTCATCTCATATTTGACACATGTAATTTTGGTTGTGACTTGGATTATTGTGAATTTTGGTGAGGAAGGCTAGGCCCTATCCATGGTCTTACACTATAACTCGCAAAAAGAAAACAAATTTGGTGGATTAAATGTGAAAATATGGTAACAAGGGGATGTTGGTAATAGGAATGTGAAATTGTGTTAATTTGTGAGGAAGGCCAAGTACTATCCATGGTCTTACAATACAACTCATAAATGGAATCCTTAGGGGAATGATCAATGAACAAATCAATATTTCTCAAGGGAAAATATGAAAAATGTAGGGAGTGAAAAAGGGAATGTAAAAATCATAACTGAGGCATATTATAAGAATAACTTAGGAGACAAGAGTCATACTAAGTACATGAAAAGACACTAAATGATTAATGGCCATCAATGTACAAAGGAAATCAATTCTTTATAAACCTAAATATATATAGGCAAATAAGTGTGCTACTAAGATCAACTCATGAAGGTAGATTGGTACTAGATAATTAAAATGGACCTACCTTCTCATGATGTGTTCCCCACTCCTTAGGAACCCTTACAAAGTCATTGGTCTATTGCAAATATTGGGTACTTGCATGAGAAAGTAGGTAGCACTAAAAGATTTTTTTAATCTTTTTGTCTAATCTACTACCTTACTGCACCCCATTGGACCTTGGCTTTATTGTGAGGCTAACTATGGAGTTTGAGATTTGATTAGAATAAGGATATGTGATTTCAAATCATGTATTTTAATGTGATTTGACTTTTAAGAATTTTGAAATGTTTTTGCCTTTTTTATCATTCCCCTTTATTAAATGACTTAGGTTTTGAATGTTTTTATGATTTTTTTAAAATTCCTCCTCCATATAGATTTGGAATGACCAATCATGAGAGATAGAGTGATAAACACAAATGAGATGTAGGCTTAGGATAAAGGAATCTAAGTGACCAAAGATAAGACTAACTAGAACACTTAGGCTCAACAATGAACTAAGATGTTATCTCAAATCTCAACCATATATATGCTTACTTTTCAAAAAGGGAATAAAGGAGATCCAAAAGTGGACTGATGAAAAAAGATTATAAAGAGATTAATTATTTATTAATTGAATGGTAAAGGAGTGACTAAAGGGAACCAGGTTTGTATAACCAAGTCATAATGACAATTATCTATGTATAGAGAGATAAGAAAGAAAATAAGTATGAAAAGATAACAAGGGAGTTTTTTGAATAAAGAAACTCAATAAGAAAAAGAAAGAAATGATAAATAAAACATACATATGCATACATAATTGACATTATAAGCAATATAGAATATGAAATGAAAGTCACCATATAGGATAAATAAGAATTTAACATAATGTTAAATGATAAAGATAAGATTAGAGCACATGTCCAATTCAAAATGAAAATGTAAAAACACAATGTATGTGCTCATAAGTACTGATAGATTTTCCCACACACATTATCTAAAACATCTGATAAGTCTCTATGAAGTTGGATGTAAATTGCAGCTAATGTCTCATCTATCTTCATTAAAAATTACGAAAATACTTCACATCTAATCTCCTCAAAAGAGAAGGTAGGAATTCTTGATGGATAATTATGAGAAGGGATGTCAAGAAAAGGATGTTCATAAATATTTATGGGAGTGGACTCTATGAGATAAGAAGGGATCACCATTGGGGAAGGATCCATAGGTGAGGGGAGGTCCACAGGTAAAAGATTCATAGGTGGAGGAATAAGAGGTGAATAAGGGACCATAAGAGGTGAAACCATGAGAGAATAAGGGGGAGCCTTCTGTAAGAATAACCTATGGGAGGAATAGTAGAAGGTGATATAATAGTTAAGATATGATCTTTAAGGTGTTACTAAAGGATGCAACAATGATCAGTGTGATGGGTACCACATTGGTGCCAAAGACAATACGCATCTCCATAGTTAGTAATAAACTCAAGTAGTTCCTTTGGGGGAGGCATGTCTTAGTCTGAAGACTGAGGGGTAGAAGGACATAGAGTTTCAACATATTGTTGTAGCTTGTGATAATGTGTGGATGAATGATTATCAGTGTTGTGGAAGCATTAGATACACCTTTAAGTTGTCTTGGTAGATGTAATCATAGGAGGAGATGTAACATAAGTGAAGGAAATTGAGAAGGCTCATTGGCCTATTTGATGGGAAGTGGAGCCATCTATGGTAAAGGAAGCAAACTATCACTAAGAGAAGGTATTGGTGGTGAAGGAATTTGACTAGGCTTGATAGAAAGAGTGATGGGATTAGAAGTAGGAATAGACTCAGCTAAAGTGGGAGAAAGAATGGGATCTAAAATTGGATCTAATGAGGGAGGGAGGGGTTATACATAAAGTTAAAGGAGGGTTTCATGCATATTAGGGATAAGTAGGCTATAGGGGTCTTGGTACCTAATAAAGTGATAGGACCTAGTCATAGCATGATCTATAAGCATACTCCTATGTGGTTATTTATAAATTGGAGGTTTCCACACCATCTCTACCCTACTATAAAGAGTAAAAATACTAAAGTTAGGAATGATATATGATGGAATATGGGAAGATACACTAAAATAATGAAATAAAGAGGAACAATAATGGATAATCTCAACATCATGGGCCTAGACAAGACCACCTAAGAATGGATCATCTAAGAAATAAACAGCAACATAATTAAGTGTATGAATATCAATGATGCACGTAGGGATGACATTGTCATCAAATGAGGTGTGGTAAATGTAATGCCAAGTCTTATTAATGACAATGGGGATGTCATCATAAGGTGGTTTTCAAGAATGAGGATACAAAGAAGTAGGAAGCTGAGAGATGAGATGAGGTGAGAGAACAAAAGTTTTAATCTTTAGATTGATCTCATTAGGCTCATCATCATCAGAATCTAGGAGGTTAGGGGAATATTCTCAATGAGTTTGGGATGACTGTTATAACCTCAATTGGAATTGATGTGGAAGTTAAATCATTGAGACTCATAAAATGGAATACTTGGCAAAGGTTCAAGAGTGGGAATCTTGAAGACACCATAGTATTTAAATTGTTATAAATTCTCAGGGTTAGCGTCACCTTGAATCCTATAGATGGCTCTATTATGAGGGAATTTAACACATTGGTAGGCAAATAAAGTAACTGCTCTCATATGATGAGTCCATGGCCTACCAAGCATAATGTTATAATATAGATGAAAGTTAAATATCATCACCTTCACATGAACTATGATAGGTGGGATGGTAATGGGAAGACACATATAACCTAAATGAGACATTTACCTTTGGTCATAGCCTTGACATGTGATGCATGTGGATTTAAGATTACATTTAAAATATCTAAGGATTTTGACAAAATTGAGAGAGGTAACACAAGTGTCATAACCCTCATACATCAAGTCATGCTTGAATTATATATCACCAATTTAGACACTAATGAATAGAGGAGGATCATTTGCACAAAGTAGAATCTCATTAGGAATCATATAAGTGATGGGAAAATTTAAGGAAAGAGAAGCATCCATTATTTTGTCAACATGGATGGACTTCTCTACATATTGTTTCAATATACTATCATCAAATCCAAATAATGTCACTTCACGTCCTATTAGGGGAGGTCGAGGGATGTTCGTTTCAAAAAAAAGTTACATGAAATGGTTTTGATGATGTAGATAGGTCCTCATAAGCTCAAGAAATGGAATTTGGGATGGGATATTAGTGACTTCCATGATGGGATCCCACTCATCATAACCCATAATAAGGTTATTATAAATAGGTGCATAGTGTTGTAGGAGGTCCTTAGAAAGAGGAGTCAAAGTGCATTAAAATTCATGTTGATAAGAGGTAGAAGGTTTAGAAAAAGGTTTTACATTATGTTAAGAAGTTAAAGCAGTTGGTGTAGGTTGGTTTTGAGAATCATTACAAGAAATGTTGATACAAGGTTGCAGTGGATTGAATTGATGCATAAGGAAATCTTGATTTTATTCTTGGTCTATAGCATCCTCCAAGTTATGTGGAAAGAGAGTGTAGACCCAATATTGCAACTTGGGGAAAAGAGAATTAGTAAAGAGATGGAAAATGTTATCATAAACCATCTTATATTCACATTTATTGGATAATTTTTACCACCTTTAAAAAAAATATTAGGTAGTTTTATTTTCAAGTTTCTTACGGGCCAAGGTATTCTCAAGAAGATCACTAGTTTGGAAC
Source organism: Torreya grandis (assembly GCA_037957365.1). Taxonomy (NCBI): domain Eukaryota; kingdom Viridiplantae; phylum Streptophyta; class Pinopsida; order Cupressales; family Taxaceae; genus Torreya; species Torreya grandis. The sequence continues at coordinate 51,499 of JARHVA010007582.1, forward strand.
TCTTAAACTAGAGTATTTACTAAATCTTATAAACTAGTAATAGAGTGAGTTTTAAGTTGGTTGTACCAATCTAAAGCATAACTTGTGAGGGTTTTTGCTAATATCTTGGTAGCGGTGAAGGTATTTAATTTGACCCAATCTTTTATAGATTTCTAAATGTTTTTAGATGAAGAGTAGGATTAGTTGACACATTGTAAGAAATGGTAGGGGTGATACCTCCTATATTGATATTATCAATTTGAGTTGTAAGAGGCTCATTTTAAATATTTTTAATTATCTTGTTGATAAGAGGAGGTTGAGCGATGAGATTACCATGGGCATCCTGAACAGGATGCAGGGGAACATTTTGATTATTCGTGCCCCAAGGCACTGGTTGAGGGTGGGTTTGAAGATGGAGAAGGTGATTTTACAATCTCATCATTTAATTTGTATTATGAGATTGAAAAGTATTCTTTTGATTAAGTGTTTGTAATAAGATTTGGTGGGTTTGACTAGAATTGTTAGAATTATTTGAATCATTAGATTTGGTATTAGTGGCTTGGATAACACTATTGGTGTTGATAAGAACTTGAAAGGAACTATTATAATGTGAGGCACTAGTGACAAAATTATATTTTATGGAAAAGGTGAATGTGATAATGTGGTAGAAGGTGAATGGGGATCTTCAATTTAACCACTAATCATGAGATAGTAAATAGTATAAGGATCCTTTCCCTAATTTTAAAGAAATTCAAAGATAAAGAAGAGCATTTTAGGGGTATACTCTAATTTTGTTTACTCTTCAAGTGAGAAGAGAAGTAAAAGAAGAGAAGAGGAATAAAGAAGGGTCCTATAGTTCATTGTGAAAGTGGCTATATGAACATTACTCTCATCTAGGAGAGGAACCCTACTCTGCTTATGGGAGAACCTATGAGGGTTAGTAAGACTCATCATATTCATTAAATTCAACTCAGTATTTTCTTTAAATAGGAAGATCATGATGAAGAATAAGGACTAAATAAGGTAAAAGTGATGAGAAATCAAGGAAATAGGAATTGGAAAAAAACTATATAGAGTCGACTGGGTTGACCTAGTATAGAAAATAAGGTTTGAAAACTATACAAATTTGTTAGGGTCAACCTAGTATTGAAAATAAGAGCTGAAAAAGTGTACAAAGATGATAGGGTTGACCTAGTATTGGAAATAGAGAATAAAAAAGTGTATAAAGTTGATAGAGTCAACATAGTACTATAGGTAAGGGAAAATTAGATAGTCCATAAGAGACTATGATGAACATAATGATTGTGTATTAAAATAGGAAAATTTTTGCAATTAATTTTGAAAGCGAGAAATAAAAGGAAATAAAAATTCAAGTGGATCAATGAGGTTGATCCAATTGAGGCACACAACACAAAAACTTGCACAAACACTGGCTAATGCAAGTTTTTGTATTACAACATACAATTGATCAAAGATCAAGTAGTTAACCTAGAAAGTAAAAGCCAACTAAGTGGTATAATTGAATGTTGGTAGATTATTAGAATATGATTTTAGATGTGATAGGAATTGGATGTAAGAAAGGAAATAAAAATTAATATAAGGATGGTTTTAGGATGTTTAGGATAAAAGGGATCTATCTTGGTAATGGTATTGGCTTGGTATTGGGACTCACCCCCTTACTTCACACACCACAATGATAAGGGTGTCAGGTGCTTAACCAATATATACCATTAACCACATGTTTATACTTTCCCAAAAAACCAAGTTATATTCCCCCTTGATGATGAAATACAAGTAGGTAGAACTTACGTAGACAATTGTTAAAATGTATTTTAAGATTTTGTGATTTGGTAGAGTGTGTATAAAAGATAAAATAGTGCAACTAAATGGTATATTAAAAAACCATCTAATTAGACTATGTGATATATTCTAAACATGTAATCAATAAAAAATGAAAGTGTGAGATAATTACTAGCATATAAGTGTTTATTCCAACTTTAAAACATAGTACAGTGTCAATTCAAATGACAGTGTATGTAAAGATTATAGAACATAGTTGATAGTGTTGCTACTTGATGTAGAAGCAAGGGTATAAAAAATAAATACATCAATAATGTTGAACTAATTTTATAGATAAAACATAATATAAAACTGAATCAATAGGGTGGACCTAGTTGATTGTACAAGGGTAGTTTTAAAGACTATAAACTATGAAAAGTATAACTATAATGAATACTATAAATGATAGATAAGGATAGAAAGGAACCTTGGTGGGTTGGAGGATGAAAAGGAGAATGAGATTATTATTTAATTACCTTAATTTATACTTGAAAATTATGCCAACTATGTTGATTGGGTTGACCTAGCTTTGTAGTTCCCTATTTTTTGAAAACTTGTAAAATGTACTATGTCGATAGAGTTGAGCTAGTATGTTTTTTGGAAGTCTAGAAATGTATAGAGTTGATAAGTTTGATCTAGTAGCCTAATTTGGAAGTATAAAATTGTATTATGTTGACTAGGATGACCTAGTAGCCTGATCTAGATGAAAAACATGGACAAATAGAATAGAGTCATATTGATGTGATTGTGTTGAATATACGCCTAGAAGTTAGAGCTAAATTGACACTGTCAACCTAGTATCAAAAATATATATAATAAAATGATATAATAATGAAAAATATCAAATAAAACTTGGAAGGGTTATATTAATGTTAGGTTCACTAGAATGTATGAAATCAAAAATGTATCATGTATATAAACCAATCCTAATTTAGAGAAAATAGATTACACCATACACTTCGAATTAGGGACACATTAGATAATCAGGAACATGACTAATATGGGGATCTGCTAAACCAAATTAGGGGATCTATGACCATAATAGACTATGATAGGGAGGGTTAGAAAGCCTCTAGTCAAGCACAACCATGCAATAACCCTAAGCGAGTCCTATGTTTTTATATCTCAGTAAACTAATAACAAGTAAAATACATCTAATCTAGTGCTCACCAAAGCTTGTGGCATAGAGTGGGGGTTAGAGACAAAAAAATTAAACATACATAGAATATATATACTCACATCAATGTATATATAATCCTAATGCATGGAAGAAAATGAAAATACATATCTATCTACTCTTACAAAGGAGGAACAAAGTTAGGAATACTTACCTTTGAAGATGAACCCACCGAGCCTCAATCTCTCCTTTGGCCAAGGTTATTTTTAAGAGGTTATTGTAGTATGTAAGGATAATAGGGACAAATCAGCTCTAGGTTACACAACCTAAAAATTCATCCAAAATACTTATCCACAAGACAAGATTTATACCTCCAAAGAAAGTATGAAACCCTAAGCTTGATCCTCAAGTAGAATGGTCAATAAGCATATGCACAAAATATCTTAATTCTCTTCTCTAAATAATGGTGAAATGAACTTGTATATATAGGTGGATTTAACCCTAATTCCTTCCAAAACTTTCATCCAACAAGGTCATCCTAGTCAACCTAGTATAATTAAGGACAAAAATTCACTATGTCATGAGCTAGGTTGGCAAAGAGCTAACCTAGACCCTAATTGAATTTCACCCAAAACTATATAAGGTTGACCCAATTGACCTAGTGTAGTTGAGAATCAAAAAGGGGATAAGGTTGGGAAAAGGAGGATAAAAGGTAAAAAATGACTAGAGAGTTTTTAATAGAGAATAAAAAGCTTAGGGATAAGGTTTTTAGGAGACAAGTGTGTAGATAACAAGTGGAAAAAGGGATAATAATCCTATGAAGCACTAATGGTCAGCCCACCCCCTTTCTGATGCACCCCTTAGGGCATGCACTTAGAGAAATTGAGACTCTCTCGGTTCTTGTAAGATACATAGTTTTAGTATTTCATAAAATTTTAAAAATATTACGTGTATACACATAAGATTCCTAGGTGTAAGAGCAAATGTACACTAGATGATGGAGGATGATGTGGAGGTGGAGAGGGTCATGAAACTCTTAGGATACTACAAATTAGGGTTCAAATTTTTGATCAAGGACATACAAGACCCCAACATGAGGATGTGATGTGCTTGGTTATCTCTAAGTTATGCCCTGGTAGGTAGTGGTTCAACATAATCAAGACCTACTTGTGCATCATCCACCACATGGTGTAAGGGGAAAATTTCAACATCTTCAAGTTTATTTTGGAAGAGATTATTAATAATGAGTTTGAATTCCACAAGGTGCATGAGAGCTTTTGGTGGGGTTCCATGTTGATATTAATAGTGATAAAGGAGATTGGCATGTCAAATAGAAACAAAGATAATCTTTGTGTATTCTCACAACATAATGAGTCTTCAATGTTGAAGTATCAAGACTTCATCTTCCCACCCATCTTCTCCCAAAAATATAAGATAAGGGTTTAAGGTTAGTTTGATAGGTATATCAAGGTATTTGGGATTAAATGGCACATCTTGTAGGTACTGCCCCAACATATGGTAGGGATGATGACCTTTGCCATCATGTAACATTTTTGTGTAGTACACATAGTGCTCACAAATGGAAACCTAACTAGTTGGTTAAAGTTGTCTTATGTATTTTCCACTAAATTTTTCATAGTGACACTAAGGAGGATTCCCAATGCATAATAGCTAGAGATCTCAATGAAGACTATGTATCAAGAAAGGAGTAGGTTGAAGCACCAGTATGTGCACCCTAGGTCTAAGGACATAAAAGATAAGGAAGATGACTCTGATCAAATGGACATCCATCCCATTTAGATGGAAATAATAACTAGTGCATCTTTAATTTTTATTATGAGATGAAGCCATGAAATAATGTTATCATTATGGAAAAAGATGATGATCACCCTATCCTGATAGATGATGAAGGGAATATAGTATTTAAGATGTAAAAGAATACCGCTTAGAAGAAGTGGGGAGAGACACTTGAGGAGGTTAAGGAGTGTGTCAAGTTAAAGATTTCCTCTGGCAAACAAGTTCTTAGCACCCCCACCATCTAGGCAGAAGAAGATGCATAAAAGGCACACCCAAGTAGTGAATGGGTGCCTAAAAAATAAGGTGATAATGGTACCTAAAAATAACAAATGAAGATAGCCAAGGAACCCCAACAATAATAAGGTGATGCTAGCACTAATGGAATTAACTTGGAGGTGAACATTGAGAATCCTCATGAAGAAGAAGTAGACAAAATGGAAAAATTTGAGGAAGAAACCCCTAAAGAATAAATAGAAGAGTCTTCTAAGGAAAGTTTTGAAGAGAGTAGTGGCACTAGTGAAGAGGAGGAATAATAAATAGAGGTAGACGTCATTGAGAAGGATGATGTAAAACTAAGCATAAGGGAAAGGGTGTAGAAGGGATTGAAGGATGAAGACCTATACATGTTTAATTCCATGCCACCCAAACCATCACTACTAGGATGCAAAAAAAATTATGTTTGAATTTGATAATTACATAGATTAGCCTCACTTTGAGGTTCCTAAAGTGGCTATTTTAGGCATATAATAACCTAAGGAAGGTCATGACTCCCTCATCATAAATTTTTTTGCCATGAACATAGTGGGATCTATGAATGCACTTATCAAGATGGCCACTAAAGTTGTATGCCATAATATAATCAATGATGATAGGGAAAGAAAATGGAAGCATATCCATAAAGAAGCCTAGGAGGAACTGAAAGCCACTAAGTTCAAATTATAAAAGCTATATGAGTACATGGAGATAGCGAAACCATCCTTTTTGTTTGGTGTTAATACTTTATACCTCTATGAGGTTGATAAGATCTACATGCTAGTGGAGTAGATACTTCCAAGATTGAAACCTGAGTCGATTCTTGAAGAAGAAGAATATCCTTATGCCATGCTACAGAAGGATCTTTTTGCTAAGATTGAAGAGGTGAAACACCTCTTTGTGAAGATATAAGAGGATTCAGATGTAGATGATGCCATATTCTTGAGTTTTTGTAACCAAACATTAGTCATAGACACATACCTTAGGTAGGCAAAGGATGAGAAGGATAAGCTAATGCCACAAGTGTACTTAGCAAGTAGGTCAAAACATGCACAAATCATGGGGAGAGTTAATACACTAAGCACCCAAATCAAGGACCAAGAATAAAATATATAAGCACTCTTATACACTTTATAGATGAAGGCCTGTGAGTAAGGAGTAATCCTAGATGGAAGTATGACTAAGGCTAAGGAAAATCTAGAGGCCTTTAGGAAGGAGCTGGAAAAGACTAGTGTACTTGTGCTTAATATGGCCTCTACTAAAATAGATAAAATCATTGAATACATTAATCTCACCATAAAGGGCTTTGAAGAATTCAACATCAAGCTTAAGGAGATCATGTCTGAGCTCTGCACCCCAAAGACCTTAATAACAAAGTCTAAGGATGGACTAGAAAATTTTTATGGGGTAATGTTGAGCCCCATATTTTTATATATAAGGAATTGATCCAAAAAAACAAAAAAATAATTTTTAGGCATCATTTTGGTTTATGATGACTTTTTGACATGTTGGTGCTAATTGGAGGAATCACTGCACACCTTGTACTAGCTAGCAGGTAGCTATCCAATTCTAGGATTTTTAGGGCATCTTTTAGGTTGGGCGATATGTGGTGACTATAGAGTGAAATTTTTAATGTGATGGAGATAATGATTACAAGGGATATAGATTGACATCCACCATGCACACTCCACCCTATTAGATATTTTTTTGAAGAGATATAAAAGATCTTGAATCAATTGTTCAAACCAACATACCCCCCATTTTGTAAAATTAGGACCCTTAAGAAACCCTAAAGTTTAAACATGAAATATGGCATGTTAGGATCATTTGTAGAATTTGAATATCATCCACTTTGTTAAAATTAGGATTACTTGGTTTTGTTTTACTTTAATTTGGACTAACATCTCTAATAAATGGTTTTTATTACTTTTAGTTTTAGGTTCCATGATGTTTGTCCCTAGGAAATTCAAGTTTCAAAACCCTGGCCAAAACCCTCAGTTTAAATTTGAATAATGGTGGGAACCAAATTGGTGGTAAATCTTTTAAAATTCATTACCTAAGTATAAAAATCATGTTTTAAAGCTTAGTCATGTGTTTTAACATGACTAAGACTTAGCCTAAAAATATCGGTCCCCTTTGTTCTTTCCATTTTAATGTTCTTTATAGGCCTAACTAATATTCATTATGTTGGGTCATTTTAATATTTCCTAGCTTAACCTAAGGTTTTAACCCTAAGGCCCCATTTTATTTATTAAATACTAATGAGACCTTAGTATTAGCATCTTAGCTTAAGTCCTAGCTCCCCAAGTCCAATTTTATGTTAGCATGGTCCCTTCAATCCTTACCTTAGCCTAAGGTTTAATTTTAAGGTCCTAATTTATTTATTTATACAATTGGGACCTTAGTCTTAAACACCTTAGCCTAAGTCTTTTTATATCATCATGTTCCTAACTTAACTTCATCATATCTTGTAGGATCTAACGACCCTTGATTTATTATGACATTCAATCCAATGGAGTGAGGAAAGCTAGAACTTTGACTCAAATAACATGCATCTCAGATAATAAAATGTTTTATGCTTCATCACAACCTTCCAATTATATGTCATGAGGTAAAACTAAAAATTCAATGGACTATAAAAGGCTTGAATGATCGGCATGTGGCACTCTTGCATTTGATGATAAAAGATAAATGGGTCCCACTCGACAAAGCAACCAATCATGAAAAAGCTCTTAGATCATGATCTTATAGCTGATGCTTCATCATCAATTTTGATCTAATAGAATGTATTAAGTCCAAGATCTTGAGAAGACTCATGGAGGTTCCAAGTGGCACTCTCTTATTGGGTCACATGAATTTGATGAGCTTAAAATTGATGTTCATGCAATCATCATTTGATGTCTATGAGGACATATTTGATGTCTATGCGATCATCAACTCTAAGCCCACCAAATTAAAAAATTCACTAAATTAAAGTTGTCATTCAAACAAATGTCATTCGACATCCATGAGGATGCATTTGACATCCATGAGATTGTCAAATTTAAGCTAATGAATTATTATTCTCAGGGTTAAAATACACTTCAAAATATTGTTGGAAGGCTCAAATATTGATTTACAAATTTAGGGAAGTGCTCAAAAGATGCTCAACCATAGGGAATATTCAATCTACAAAATATGGAAATGGTCTTATGGTCTAAATTTATGTAAAATAAAACTTAGTCTAAATCTATACTTTAGGGTCCCCATGGCATTTTGTTTGAATATCATGAACCTTAAAGTATAAACTTATGTTGAGTCTTATTTTAAAAGGGGTCTTTGTTATGCAAGACTTAAGCCAAGTTACCCTAGCTATGAATTTTAATGTGTTTTGTAAATGCAATAAAATCCTAAATATTTTGGACCAATGTACCATTTCTAGCTCGTTTAGGCATGTTTGATAAGACTTGGCATGAATATTTTGGTCCAAAGTATGCATCATGTTTAATAAACATAACCCATACTTTGGCCTAAAATATTTAATATTGGTCTTCTTTGTATAAATTTAGAAAATTTAGACATAAATCCCTTAGCCTTAGATTTGATTCATGCTCAATAAACATATAATAAACCTTAGCCTAAGGAATTTAAGCGTAAGTACCATTTTAATAATATGCTAACTTAAAGTTTAGACATCTATGTAGATCAATGGTTCACATTTTATCATTATATTTTGATCCAATAACACGAGAATCTTGTGTACTTTTCAAGAAGGCTCATGAGTTCATCACATGGCCAATGTTCATTTAATAAAGCACTGACATAATATTTGAAGCATGGGGAGGCACATAAAAATTCCCAAGTGTCACAACCATGGATCTTGCCATAAAAAGAGCCAATCATAGGCAAGGGCCTAGATTATAATCAATTACTCATGCTAATCTAGGATTTTGATCTGATGGTGTAAAATAAAAGAGGCATTTTTAAATGCCAATGACTAGTGCTCAAATGGCATTTATGAAAAATTCCATGAAAGGCCTAGACCAATGCCACATAGGTACCATGCAAAGAAAAAGGACAAAATACAAGATCTTGTGGGATCAAAACTTCAAAGGTATAAAGACAACAATCCAAATCAAATTCAAGGCATGTATAATCTAAAACCTAGATATATTCTACCATTAAAGCTCCAAAACCATAAACCCTACACAAAATTGACCCAAACAGACTCAATTGGTTACAATTTGATCCAAGGAGAATTTAATTGTATTTTTGAGCACAAGAGAGATTTCACAAAGATCATCTACAATCTAGTGTGAATAAATAGAAAAAATAGGGACCATGGTAGCTCATAGACAACAATTGAAGGAAGGGAATGAGCTCTACTTGTCAACAGATTTTGAAGGTTAAATCCTCAAAGATATTGAATTAGACCTTGCAGCCTTGAATGTCCCAAGAATTAGGAATTCATTTGATCTCTTCATCATAGTATAGGAGTTACCACCCATTTCCAAGGAGGAATAGAGAATCACCACCACAAGTAGGAGACACTATAACTTAGTTGTAGTTTATATGTCTAGCCTTCACCACACCATGACAAAACTTGAGGTATTACATTGTATAGACATCCTTTCCCCCATCTTTGTTAATTATATAGTAGATAATGAATGGATCACCAGTGAGGGAAATTCCAAAAAGATTACCTATATTTCCCTTGTTACTTTTGATAAATATTATATGCTCCCTCTTCCCCATGTGGATTTATCCAAGATCAAAGAGTGGACCTCCAAACATGACCTATATTATATACTTAGACCCTAGCTACACTAAGGAACCCATATATTTAGGGACTTTAAGGGTGAAATCTAAATAGTCCAATTCAAGGAGGGCATTAGGGTAATAATGAGCCTATTAAATTGAGCCTTTGGATCTCCCTCAACCACTTATGTGAATAAAATTTGGGTTCCATATGTACATTTTATGGTGGAATAAAAGCTCACCCCTCCAATTGGAGATTTTATTCGTGTCTTCCTCACCAAGTAATGCATTACCATTAAAAGGAAGACATCAAAACAATTTTACATGATGTCATACCTATTAGATTCCCTACTTGCCCCAATCAACTTCCCTAGTATTAGAAATTGGTCTCTTGAGGGAAAAAATACCATTTCCCACCATTACTCTAAATTACACATCTTTAAGTACAAGAACCATATGCCATTTATTTGTGATTGCATTTACCTAGCCATAGTGGAGGCTGTCATAGGTGTTCCCATGCCTAGGGTCCACACACTCATCAAGAAGTATGTTGAAATGATGGGGGACATATGGTATTACCCTGATTGTATAATTATTAGGATTGAGGGGATTATGTCCTAACCATATAGATTTTCAGTATATGTTCTAAGTAAACTTACAGAGCAATAAATTGCCTCTCATCTCATCCATGGCATTAATGGGACCTACAAGGAAAAGAGGAAGTGTCTAATCCACCCATTCCCCTTGATTATTGGGAAAACCATATTCAAAGATTGAAAATAGGTGGAAATCATGCCCACATATAGGGATTCATTTTGCTTCTAGCTAGATGAATTCCAAATATGGGATCCAAAGAACATAGTGGGTGAGCATTTGAAGGACAAGAAGATCACCATGCCTAAGCATGTACATCAACTCAGAGTTCATGATACCATATATATGAAGGCTAAGAACTATGAAGAATATTGGCTAGGATCCAAGGACACAACATAAATCTTGAACACAGGTTAACCAAGGATGACAAGCCATCAAGAGAAGCATGGAAAATGCATCCTTTGTAGTATCACTTGTTTGTTAGATCATCTTGAACAACCTAGGAGCAACCCTAAGTAGAGAAGCCACATCCACAACCCCAAGAGTAGGTTTTGTAAGGATATGATAAACAAGGCCATGGCAAGGAGAAAGTAAGAGAAGTAAAATTGGAAGAGAGGCCTTGAGAGGGGCCCTCATCTTCAACACTCCCATAAAGGCCACATTCCCTAGTTTAGTATATAGATATTATAGCCTTAGAGATAAAAGAGACACTTAAAGGTGCCCTCAAGAAAATTGTAAATGTATATGACATTGATAGAGAAGAGGAAAAACTTGAAGATGCTCTGGTCCAAGAAGGAGAGCTTGGGGAAGATAAAGGAAAATATATTACTTTAGATATGGTCCTTGTGACATCCTAAGAAAAGAGAAAAGTAGAACTAGCATTGGTTCCTGTAGGACCAAAGAAGAGACCAAGACTGACCATATCTCACCCCAAAAGTGAGGTAAATTTATTCAATGATGAGTTCTCCATTCATGGGCTAATTATCCTTAATTGGTTCATTTATGGGAAATTACAAAAAATCCTCTCTTTCCCATTCATGGGCCATGACAATAGTTGTTGATGTTGAGATACAAGATGACATGAAGCCATGGATAATGGCTATGGTGAAAGAACAATAATAAAGGAGGATTGTGGTCACTTAAGGAACATAAATCAAGAAGATGGGTGTTCTAACAACATCTTGTAGCTCAGGTATGGATGTCCCAAAACCTCCCAAATTCAAAAATCTAGTCACTACCATCCAATTCAACCTTGAAATAGCTAGATTAGAAAGTGTTACAACTAGGAAAAATATGGTTGGAATAAAGGAATTCACCTTTCAAAAGGTGGATCCTTTTATAGGATTAACCCCTGTGGGAGGTTAGCAACTTGGTGATGCTTCTATTCATAAAGAGGATGTGGAAAGATTGATTAAGGCCTAATTAGCATAGGCTAAAGCTGGGATCTAAGGCTTAAAATGTAGGATCCTAAATTTAGAAATGAAAAAAAGAAAACATGGAGACATATGAAATTCTATCAGTACTCAAGGTAATGACTAGGATGCTTGATGAGTCATTTTATGACATGTTTGAAAAACTCAAAATAATGAATCTAAGGTAGAGTACATTAGAGTGGTAGAGTACATTATGTAATATTTTTGTCACCTAATGGCAAGACTTAGAAGATAAGATAACTAAGCTTCTCAACATTCAAGCAAGGAAACATATCATAGGATTTAAAACCATTAGTTTAGGACACTTGAACACAATTCTAGGAAATATGGTTGACATGGTTCAAAGTTTGAGTGCATGGCACAATGATGTGGAAAGACTCCTAAGAGATGACAAGGAGCTAATTGTAAGGATTGAATAGCTTCCTTGGACCATACTTATAGATCCTACATAATCCACTACCCTTGGAATCATTCGTGATGAGGAATTAAAACATAAGGCTACTTTTGTAACTCAAGAAATTGAAGGAAAGAGCCAAGGCAAATCTAGGGCTGATAATAGTATGATCTTAGACATGATATTCAATACTAGAGAGAGGATAAATGAATCTAAGAGTATTAAAGAAGCCATGGCCAAAAATGATAGAGAATTTGATGAATTTATAGATCAAGAGGAGGAGTGTATCTTAAATCTTGCTATGGATCTAGAGCTAGTTGATGAGTAGCATGCTAAAGCCATGAACATCCTCTAACAATAAGTAGAGGGTCCACCAACAAATTAGAAAATATTATATTTTGTAAAATTTTGTAACATTTTGAAATAGAATATTTCATTGTAAAGGAATATGCTAGCTTGTTAGTATATTTGCCTCTAGGTTATCCTAACTATGAAGAAAAAGTGTATTTTAGAACTTGTAAGGATAATTGTCCTTGTCTTTTGTACACATGTATATTATAACTGACTAGTATACTACTCGATATTTCTATAAAGGCATGTATCACCATTTGTAAAAGAGAGATTTTTGAGAAACTTTTGTACACTTAAAGCAATAAATATAATCAAGTAATTCTTCAAGGATTGTCCACATTTGATATGTCAATTGTTATATAGCTTTTCTCTCAATTACTAGTTTTATGTCTTGAATTTAAAAAGTTTCTTTGAATTCTAGGTTGCATATTCTAATCACAGGGTTTCTAATATATGCATATGCTAGATTGGTTAAAGGATATTATGTTTTAATTTATTTCATTCTTCTGTGTATTCAGATCTACAAATGCTATTTGATTATAGTAGTAAATCCTCAAATTAGGCCTGATTCTCACTTGTGACTCTTTATATTATCCTTTGAAGTTTTCTTGATATATAATGGAATTTGAAATATGGATATTTTACATTGTATATTGGTTTGAATGAATAGTCAATTATAATTGATTCTTTGTCATGATATTTAAGACTGAAATTGGTAATCACTCATTCTCTTTCCTGCTCTACCTTTCTCTTTGCTCTATTTTTATACTAGATCAATCTATTTTTAATTTCATTATAAATATAAATTTATATTATTTTGTATTTACAATATGGAATTCAATTCACTAAGTATTATCATAGAATCTCTAAAATTCATAAATAATTGACCAAGGTGGCTCCCAACCACCAAATCATATAAATATTATGGAGCAGTTTATCTTGCTCTACTGCTATTTCACCATAGGCAACTAGATTATGAAAACCTGTAACTCATGCTCTAAATGTTCTAAATTAAAAAATGATAAGCATTATTTAAACACTAAGAACACTTATGGTTTATTTAGAATCATCAACATGGGAAGCTCTACTGGCACTAGAAGGAGGGCCATGCATTCTTTGAATCTTTGTTGATCTTAGTCTATTTTATTTAAAGATTAGTGTATCTTTGTGTTTTTGAGTGAATTCTTTGCTTAAAAGTATAAATATTATTGATATTTGCTATTTATAACACATATTTATGCTTCCTTAGATAAATATTGAAGTTCTTTGGGTATTGATACTTCTTTTTGGTCAAATTAGCTTTTGCTTTGAAAATCCATAGTATCTATGGTTAGGATGGCTCATTTTGATAAAAGGTTGGCATATCTTTCATATATTTGAGTTCCTTTACTCTTATAATTATAAATATATATCATATTCACATAATTGAATGCATCTTTGAGATAATTCAATCAAAGATCAATGTCCTTTACAATTTTTCATACCACCTTTGAAAAATAATCTCAATGTGCAGGTCTAAATTTTGTTCCTTATAAATTTAAACTTGATACATCATATTTTAGGTAGGATCCTCAAGTTTTAAGATGGAATTGCATAGGATTAGAATAAGATCACACTTAGATACCAGGGAGCCTTTGATCAAGCTTGAAGTCCATAGGAAGACTAGACATGACAAAGGTAGATGCAAAAGATCCAAATTTCTTCCAACTTCACTCCTTCAAGGTACCTTTTCCTTAAATATTCATCCAATTATGAACTATTTGGGATAGTCTTTCATCAATGTACCATGTGTAGTACATGACCTCCCATGTAACCTTGAGAAGTTCTTACTTACATTTAGTCTAATGGGTATAGTAACTACTGAAGAACATATAAAATATTTTAAATCTACCTTAAGATTTCTCAATGTTGTACATGAGGATGTATCTTATAGGTTATTCCCATTCACTTTTAAGGATGTTGATTATAAATGGTTTTTGAACTTGCTTAATAATTACATCACTAGATAGGATGATTTTAATAATGTGTTTATAGATCAATTTTATAAGATTTTTAGTCTTTATGTTAACTACCATCATTTCACCACCATTAGAAGAGATGAAAGTGAGCCTATTAGGTCCTTCAATGCTAGATTTCAGAAAATGTTTGGTAGGACCTTAGACCCTTATAAGCTTGATGATGTTTTAGCTCTAGATATTTACAAAGATACAAAAGATCCCTTGACCTTTGTATTTTTGAAGAGATCCATGTCATCCATAACTTCATAAGCTAGAGCCTATGTTAAAGTAGTAACCATAAATGATCAAATGTATCCTCAAGGATAAATGGCATATTTTGTGCCAAAAATCAACCCACAAATGCCTATGATGAACTTATTCCCAAAAAATAACCAAAATATCCCAACCTTAAATCAACTCCCAGACCTAAATCAGTTGCTATTGATTCATGCAACTCTCAACCAGAACTTAGGATTCTTAAATCATCTTATTAATGGCTTTAATCTAAATGATCAAAGGGATTTGGTACCATTTTCTAACAATAACTAGGTACATAATTTCAAAACTCTTAAAAATGAGAATGAATCTATCTTAAAAATGGTCTAAAAATTGAGCATTGATTTTTTAGTTATAAAAACAAGTTGGAAATACTGCTAAAATTTTAGGTAGGAACTTCTCATTTCAAAGGTATAATAGGCCAACCAATAAATTTTATAATTATATTTTTCATAATAATAGGAATAATGACCCATCTTTTGAAAAGAAGACCATGGATATTAACCTTATTGATATTCCATTACCTAATTATTGTAGGGTACATTACATCATCAAACATGGGGAAATTGATTGTATAGAAATTTTCAAAGATATTGAGGCTTTCCAAGAGGATCTAGATATATTTGAAGTGGTCCCTAATAAAGAGAGTGGTGCAGGTACCTCTAGATCTAAGTCATGTGATCAAACCTTCATGGTGGACACCTTTGATTTCCCCCTTTAAGAGGAAAATGAACCTAATGAGATCCTTAAGGAGATCTAAGCCTTTCAATAATTCTTAAAGAAGACCTATCCCTTGAGGAATAGGGAAAAAAGGTAGCTTTTGACCACCTCAACACCTCCAAACAACTTTGAAACTCCTCTAGACACTTCTTCAAACAAAAATCTTGAGCCACCTAAAGGGAGTACTTCTAAACCCAACATTGAAATACTTATTTCTTCTAAAACTAGATATAACATAGTTGAAGACATGAAGAAGATAAAGGATAATATCACTTTGCATGAACTTACATATATTACATAGCAAAGAGACCTATTACTAGATTCATTTTCAAAAAGGTCCAACAATCTACCCAAGGTTGAATCTCCTCCTTTTTTACTCATTGTCAGGATGTTTGGTAAAAACTTATATAATTGTTTATTAGATTTAGGAGCATATACCAATATCATGATTATAGGTATATAAAAATAACTTAGCCTAACTCCCATTAAGTCTGATGGGGTTGTCACCCAATTAGACAAATCTAGAGTTAGGGTAATAGGAGAGATTCTAAATGTTCACATGTAACTATATTTTGAGCCTAGGGTACAATAATTAATTGATATTAAAGTTATTGATATACCTAATGTTTATGGAATCTTATTGAGTAGGAAATGGACCAAGGCTTTGAATGGTTACATGTTCATAGTTTTCTCACATCTCTGGCTACCTTGGAAGGGAGTTCCTAATCAGATTAGGGTTGAGAGAGAACCAAGGATGAAACATATGATAAATGAGTATAATTCTATGAATGAGTGGGTCAACATAATTGACTCAGACTTAAGGGTTTTCAACCTAGATACTAATAATATATGTGATCCCAAGAGTGCTCATGTTTTTCCTGGATTATGGAAGTTGCATTTTGATGGTGCTAGTTGTAATTATAGATCAAGGGTTTGTATTGTTTTAATAAACCCTACTAATAGAAAGTACCATGCTTCTTATAGACTCCAATTCCCTTATACTAACAATCTTGTTGAGAATGAATCCCTCTATTAATGCTTATAAATGAACCATATGTTATCTCTAGTGTTTAAAGAAAACTTCTCATTTTAGAATCCAAATATTCAAGGCATGAGTTGCAGGTGTTTGGTAATTAAGATGCTTATGGTGGAAATAACAATAGAGCAACATAAATTGTTCCACAATTTGTTATTTTCTTGAAAAGTTTGGCCAAATTGACCTAGATCCAGACCACTGATTAGACTAAATTGGTTATGAATAATTTATTTAATCTAATGTGATTTGTTAAAAAAGGACAAACAGGAAAGGTAGAGTAAGAAATAGATGGTGATTGTTGATCTTTGACTGTGAACATATTGACAAAGTTTCAAAAATTGCCCATCATGACCTTAACTAATATATAGTAAAAGGTAGCCTAAGCTCACATTCAACTACAAACTAGGCTTGATTCAAAAAATGAAATGATGATACAAATAAAAATTGGATCCAATTTTAAATATCTACACCACATCTAGATAACAAATATACATCTTTGACGTAGAGCAAATAAAATGAAGTAAACTCAATCTCATTCAACTAACTTAGCATTGCACAATTTAGTGACCCTATAATTAGTAATCTAACCTAGTATTCTTAGAAATTATTCATATTCAAAACTCAAACAAGCAATTTAGAAACTTTAGAAATTCAAACACATCAACCTAGATAATTCCTATAGAATTCCTTGATCCTTTGTATTAATTGATTACAAGTGGTAATAATACAATTTGAAGTTTCTCCCTTTACAAATGGTAATACATACCCTTTTATAGGAATCTATGTAGTATACTAGTTAGTTTTATACCTAAAAGTGTACAAAAGATAGTTGTCTTTATTACAGTTATAATACAAGTATATTTTACAACTCTACTGACCTAGAGGCAATCATGCTAACAAACTAGCGTGTGCCTTTACAAACCGAATGGGCTACCTTATCAGTTTTTCTTATTAAGGCTTAGATGACTATCCCTTAGTATATGGATTTTGATGAGTAGTCCTAGATGGACCAATTAATAAGTGATAATGTAAAGGGTGCAATTACCATCTTTCTCCTAAGATCTTGTTGTCCCTGACCAACCTACACTCCAATTGGATTTTGTGACCTCCAATTCTAGAAAGTACTTCTTTGAAATTCTTAGATTTGATGTAGATGTCATCACCTACACCTAGTTGATGTCCTAGTTTTATATGATGTCCGAATGTGGTTGATTACCCTATTTTTAGGGTCCCACATTTTGAGGTCATCAAATTGAAATTCAAAGGAGTTCTTATGAACCACCATGACCTTTAGCTACTTCCAATCTTTGATTATGATTTTGCCAATGTCCAATGGGAAGGGATGGACTTGAGATTTTTTATTTTATTTAAATGTCTTATCTAGACCTTGAATAATCTAGGAGTTAATCTCCTACTCTGCAAGCTTTTTGGGGACATGAATTGGTAATCTTTAGCACTAAGTCAGGATTCCCTCTATCCTTATCATGATGCAATCTAGGTAGTACCACACATCCCCCATGGTTTCCACTTGTTTTCTAATGAGAGGATGTATCCTTAGCATACGGCTGCCTATGATTTCCTCATAAATGGTTGGGAAAACACCATCACAAATAAATTACATGTGGTTCCCATACTTGAATATATGTAATTTAGAATAATGGTGGGAGATTGTGGTCTTACCATTAGGGGACTAGTTTCTTATGCCAGGAAAGGTCACAGAGGCAAGGAGGGAATCCAAGAGATAGGACAGCATATAAAACTATTGGGAGGTTATTATTTTAATCAAAATCTTATCAGGTCTCCCATAGGAGGGGTCATTTTTCTCTTAGCATAAAGTGGACATAAGATACCTAGATTTTGTTCACATAACTAGTGGAAGGGGAACCAAGGGCTCTATTTAGTAAGGTCATAGATATCCTAATGCCCTCTATAAATTATAAAATATGTGTTTTTCCATTAGGGGTCCTAAAAACATGGGATTAGATCAACTAGGGTATGAGGATCAAATCAAGGTCTTGGGTGTTAGTCCAATCTCTCATAGATGGGAGTTCAAGATTGGGAAAGGAAAGCTTGTAATAGGTTTCAAAGGATATGTGGGTAATACACATAACCATTTTGGTGGTTTACTTTCAAATAATCCACTCCCCATCTATTTTAAAATCTAAAAAAATAGGAGCAAGGACATCAATACATTGCATTACCTCTAGTTTTATTGTTGCATGGTGAAGGCCTGCCATCTGAATTGTAACTATATCATTACATCTTTAATGTTTAATAGAATTTATCTTCTCCTCTTGAGAGATGGGATATAATTCTTCCATAAGGAAGAATAATTATGACCATTTCCTAACCTCATAGACATTTAGGGCTGCCAAGTCTAGCTCGATATCCTTGAAAACCCTTCCTTTGCTATGGGAGGTCAGATAGAGCTCAACTTCCATATTCAATTGTTGTCTGCCTATCACCATTGATGATATAGAATTATATCCTCAAGATTACCAAATATTTTAGTAATGTACTTGTTTCTCAACTCTTAATTATGTTATCTTAACCAGGTGAAGTTAATTGAGTCAACTTGGATCTTCTTTATAAAGGGTTTAGGGCTTTAAGCTTTAATGGTAGATGTATTTAGGCCTTAACTTCATACGTACCTTATATTTTATGGGACCCTTTTCTTCATTCCCTTTTTTTTTTAATCTTAGAATATCTTTGATTTTTCCCTTTGATGCTTATGTGGAGCCTAAGTGGTAACTTTTTAGACTTTCATGGTAATTTTCATAATTACCCTTCAAATATTAGCTATTAGCTTTTAAAAGCCTCCTTTATTTTAATTTGTTGGATCAAGATCTAAGGCCTAATGTAGTCTATTGATCCAAATCCAAGTCCTAACATTCCTATTAGATCTTTGATCTTTTGGATCATGGTCATGACACTTGGCATTTTCATAGATTTCTTCTATGTTGTGTATCTTTGTCAGTTACCTTCTTGGTCATGAATCAGCCACATGTTGAGCTTGTAGAGCATTGAAAATTCTTTGAGATCTTTGAATTATTGGATTAAATCCCATGAATGAGTGATTATTTTTTATCTTTATGGGGCCCTTTTAGAGGTCCTCTCATGCCATTGGATCAAATCTAGTGAGCGAGCGATCACCATTGATCTTCATGGTGAGCCTGATCATTAATTGAACAAATTCATTAAGTGGGTTCCATTATTTTATTCTTTTGATTATCAAGTCTCCAGGAATCCATCCTTTATGGCTTTATATACCTTTGACTTTTCTTCTTATGCCTTGTGTCATTTGATCAATTCTAGTGAGTAAGAAGTTGTCATTAGATCCTACAAAGGACACAAGAAATAACCATTAGGTTCAAGAACATAAATACTTAGGATATATTATTAAGACTAAGGTCTAGATTAAATATAGGGGATTTAGTATTGATAACCTAGTCTAAGTTAAATGAATTAAAAAGGAACTACATAAAGCATGTTAGTTAAGACCCAAGGTAAAAGAAAAGGGGAAAGGAATAAATAAAGGCTCAAGTTATTTTTAAAATAACACAATAAACCCTTTATTAACCATTTTATTCAATCATCCCCACTGACTTGGTTCCCACTAAGATTTGAATTTAAATTGAAGACCAGCTAGGGATTGTGAACACCAAACCGTAGACTTTCTAAGGAACCTGTAATAACTTAAGCAACTCCATTTGCTTGGTCATTAATTGAATAAGAGGTTTTCAAGATACATAAATGTTTAATTCATGATTGGATGATCTTTAAATTCTTTCACAAGGGACCTTAATGTTTAGATAATTTAAATTTGGATACATAGGTCTCTCAAAGGTCCCCAATTTTAAAATGATTGGGGTTTGTTGGTCCCAAAAAATGGTGACTTCTAGGGGAAACATAGCAATATGTTAGAACTTCTAGACTCTAATTTAAGATAAACATTGAGGTCACCATTCCATTTGACCTAAGAAATTACCATCTAGATCTAATTGTGGTTGAAACAAACCTTACACTAGTAGATTTAAGGTTAACCATCAAGACATACCTGAGATATGTGTATGATTTGATTCCACTTAATATTTTCCATAGGGCCCAGGATGTATTCCTTAGCTTTCTTCCTTCAATCATTTATGTTAACCTAGGTGTACTAAACATTTTTTTTTGAAATTATGGTTTAGCTTAGGGAAAGCTTGGGCATTGCTCTTCTACCAACTAGGAATCCATAGCCTCGATAGAGATACCTTTGGCTCCACTCATGGCCTTGATCCACTGCCAACCAAGAATCCATAGCCTAGGTGGAGGTTGGCTAAATCACCTTCTTATGAAAGCTTTGTGCTGCCTTGTATTGTTATTATATTTTTTTTTATATTTTTAGATCTTTAATCTTTCAATAAGTTTAGGAACCAAGATAGCCATGTTTAGGATTAAATCAAATATTTTATTTTGGAAGGATCAATTAGGGCTACAACCCTTACCCTATGCAAGGATTTTGATTAAGTGCTAGCTACTGACATGCTCTTGATAATTTAGGTCTCAAATCCTAAGCACAAATGTTTTTAAAACTAGTGTGGATATAGGGTCATGACTTAAATCTTATGAAATGACTCCCCCTCCATCTATTTGTACTCAGATTCTCAAAGTTGTATCATGATGTTGGTTTTCAAGACTAGGGTTTCGTTTATGGGGGGTTCACACCCTCTCTTTAAGATTGGGGTCTATTTGGAGCAGATTTCATAATTTCCAAGCATTAGGGATGACTCCAAAATACTTTGAGATCAAGGGAAAACCATAGAACAAGAAACACACAATAAAAAGCAAGATAAATCAAAACAACATAACTAAATAAATATGAACAAATTTATATACAAACTAGGGACAAGAAAGAAAAGAGACATAAAGTAAACTAACTAGCCTACCTACTTTTAATCTAATCCCCTTACACCTTACTCCATAAAGATCCTGGGGGGGGGTAGAGAAGTAATGCTTTATGTATTTCCCATTAGTAGGCAATATGAACTCTACCCCTTATAAGTATTTGATCTTGAAAGTGTTATTCCCCAATGTTTCACTGATCTAGTAAGGGCCAATCCACAAGGGTGTGAATTTGCCATGTTTTCCTTTGGGTTCAAAAACTTTATCCCAAAGTAAGACTAAGTCTCTATATATGAACACCTTGATCTTATACCTTTTGTTAAACCACCTTTTTACTATGGCCTAGTGTCTTCTAAAATCAACAAATGTAGTTTCTCTATCATCTTCCATCGGGATGAGGTCTAGTAACCTAAAAGCAATGTGTTCTTGACTATTCTCCATGTATTCTTGCATGAACCTATATGTAGGCAATTTGAAGGTGATGGGAAATATGGGCTCTATCCCATACACCAACATGAATGGTGAAGATTTTAAAGCTTTCTTGATTCTTATTTTCTCAGCCCAAAGTGCAAACTTGAGCAACTTATGCCAAATTCTAGGCTTGTCTTTAGCAGACTTCTTGATTGCCTTCATCAAGTTCTTATTTATGGACTCTAAAATGCCATTTCCTTTAGGATAGTGATTGGATGAAAAATCAAGTATGATCCCATTATCATAGGCGCATTCAATCATCTCAATTTAAATGAATGGAGATATATTATCACATACTAGAGAGATTGGGGTTCCAAATCTAGTACATATACTTTCTTCTAGGAACCCAATTACTTCTTCCATTATGTATTACTTCATAGCTATTGCTTCTATCCACCTTGGGTAGTAATCTATGATGGTTAAGACATAATTATGGCCCTTAGATGAGTTTGGTTTAATCACTCCAATGAAGTCTAGACCCCATTGTGTGAATGGTTTATCAATCATGACTATTTGTAGAGGCATGACTAATTTGGCTCTTTGGTGCTAAAATTTTAGCAAGGATGAAATTCTCTTACATGATTGTGGGCATATATGAAGATAGTGGGCCAATAATAACCCACCCCTAATATCTTTTGGGTAGTAGTCTTTCTAGAGGGATGTCAACTGCATAGATTTACATGCAATGTGGCCATAATTTGGGTAGCTTCTTCTTGTGAGACACACTTTAGGTAGATTTTTTCAAAGTTATTTCTATACAATATTCCATCCTTGATCAGGTAGTGGTCTACCTTAAGCCTTAAGGACCTCTTTTATTCCCTGGATAAGCCTATAGGACAAACACCATTGATCAAAAAATGTATGATTGAATCATACCATTCACTGGTTTGAAAGATTTGTTAGTCTACTTGCATGATACGTAACTTAGGGCTAGCATTGACAGTCATTTGGATCAAACCTTGACACCTTACCAGCTTTGATATTTTCATCTCCAAGTCATGTTCTTGTAGATCTAATATCCACTTACCTCTACATTCTCCCAGCTCATTCTGACTCAACATAATTTGGAAGTAGGGTCAGGTAGGATGGTATGCACCTTATTTCTAAGGATGTAGTGTCTAAACTTATTTACTACCTTCACTAATGCATACACTTGCTTATCAATCATAGAATAGTTTAGCTCAAAATTATTGAAATTTTTACTCATGAAAGCTATTGGGTGATCACACTCATCAACTTTTTGAGTCAATATAATAGCCATAGTATGATCAAATGCAAAAGAGTAAATATAGAAATCTTCTGAGAAATTGGGACTTATAAGCACTGGGGCTTGGCCAATGGCTTCCTTGATGCCATTGAATGCATTTTGGATTCTTCATTCCAAATCACCTTGGAATATTTCTTGAGCATGTCATCCTATGGCTTGATAATTTATACAAAACTAGAAATAAACTTCCTTGCAAAATTTATCTTACCAAAGAATGACTTCAATTCTTTCTTACTATTAGGGAGTTCAATCTTGGATATTGCATTTACTCTTTCAAGGTCTATAGAGATACCATATTTGGTTATAATTTTCCCTAAAAATTTACCCTGAATTACACAAAAGATGATTTTCTTAGGGTTTAGATAAATTTCATACCTTCTATATCTTTCAAAAACTTATCCATTATCATAGACTAATGATACTATCATCCCAAACCTATTACAAATGTTCTCTTCTACTAACTTGATAACATATTTAGCCCTACATTATGTTGTTGATGTTGCCTCTATCCATCTTGTATAATAATCTATGGTAGTAATAACATATTTATGCCCATCTAAAGAATTAGGATTGATAACCCCTACAAAGTCCAAACCCCATTGAGTAAATGGTTTATCAATTAAAACTAGCGTCAAGGGCATAGTTGCTTTAGGTTCCTTTGTATTGAAGATTTGATATTGATGACATTCCTTGACATGCTTGTGATCATCTTTGAAAATTGTTAGACAATAATATCTTGCCCTTAGTATTTTATAAGATTTTGTTTTCCTAGAGGGTTTTTCACTCCCAAGTTTCTCATGAAAGGTACTTAAGATTTTAGCTAATTCTTCCTTTCAAACACATCTCAAATACACTCCATAGTTCTTCATATAAAGTATCCCATCTTTTATCAAGAAGTGAACTACATTAAGACTTAAAGTTCTTCTTTATTCTCTACTTAATCTTGTAGGACAAGAACCATTGATTAAGAAATGAATGATTATATCATACTAGTCATTTGGTTGAAACTATTATTGTTCAACATGCATGATGCTCAATCTAAGATTAATGATAGCAATCAATTGAATTATTCCCTAATACCTCACCAGTTTATCATTTTTAATTTCAAGATCATAATCTTGGAGTATGAACATCCATTTCCCTCTTCTTTCTCCTAATTCACATTGACTCAACATGAGTTTGGTAGTAGGGTCTGGTGATATAGCATGCACTTTATTCCTAAAAATATAGTTTCTAAACTTTTTGACTACCTTAACCAAAGAAAATGCTTATTTATCAATTAGGGAATAATTTAACTCAAAATTTTGAATTTATTATTCATAAATTCAATTGGATGATCACATTTATCAATTTTTTTAGTTAATAAAGCTACTATAGTATGTTGAGAAGCAAAAGAATAGAGATAAAAATATTTTTGTAATGTCAGGACTTATCAACATAGGTGCCTATCCTATTACTTCCTTGATGTCCTTGAAGTATTTATTTCTTTATTCATTCCACTCAACCTTTATATCCTTCTTTTTCATGTCATTGAGTGGTTTCAAAATCTCTTCGACAACATTTAAATACTTGTTGTAAGTTCATAATGTGATCTTAACTATTCTTATAAAATATAGTTAGATAATCTATTTATATAATGATACATTTACCTATGAGACCTTGAAAGGCATGATATATATCTCTCTAAAAGGCATCTCCTACGTTGATGATCCAAAATGCATCCTTTTGTAAATAAAAGTGCCCCATTTTTTTATGAATGCAATCTTCATTCTATCTTCCTTATTAATAAGTACCTGATTGTAACCTAAAAAACCATCTAGGAAAGACATCATATAAGAACCACTAATAATATAAATCACCTAGTCAAGGGATGGCAAAGAATAATTATCCTTTTTATAAGATTTATTCAAGTTCCTAAAATCTATACATAATCTAATCTCTCCATTTTTTTCTAACTAGTACTAGATTAGCTACCTAGGTAGAATGTCTAATTGGAAAAACTATTTTTTAATCTAATAATTTCTTGACCTCTTCATAAATTAATGGTTCCAAAATAGGATCAACAGGTCTTTGCTTCTACCTGCATAGTTTATAGGATTCTTTCAAGGGAATGGTATAGGTGATAACTCAAGAATCAAAGATCTTCAAGTCTTAATAAGAACATACAATAACATTCTTATACCTAGTCAGAATATCACTAGCATTTATATAGTCTACTTTTGTGCATGTTGTACCAAGGTTTACTAGCTGAGGTTGACCTTGAGTTCTTAGGTCAACTGCATTATAATCCTTCCCATTTACTTTGGTAACTTTTGTACTTTCATCTAGCTTATCTTTGTCAAATAGTCTTTCCAAGGAAATCATGCCTTTGGAAATCTTGTTATCATTTAGTTGAATTATTTTTTCATCAATTCTATCATCATCAAGAGAGTTCTCATTGACCTCATCCATAATATGATACTCAAACACTCCTAAGTTTTTCATGAATTTAATGATCTATTAGTCATCATTAAACACTTGTAGATTATTAAAATTGTTAGGTACAAAGGGACATGGGACCAATTCAATGCCAATCCTTCCTAATTTTTATTCTAGATTTGGCATTAGGTTAGTTACAACTAAAGCTAGTTCATCAACAAACTAGTTTTCTTCTCTAGGGATTGAAACAATATTGAAAGCATCAAAATACTCAATTAAGTCCCATGTTTTAAACTTTTATTTTTTTAGATAAGACAATTTGCAAGGTACTTCCAAACTGGAGGACTTCCAGTCAAATGAATTTGATAGGTGAAATTAAACTCAAAGAGATTAATTTACATAAAAATATTTTAATATTGGTCAACTTTTATTTATGAATAATCTCTACTAAGTTGACTATGTTTTTTTTATCACTGTTTCCCATACTCTATAGGTTTTGTTATTGTTTGGATAGGTCCATACAATATAGATACTAAGATTGATTCCATATGATGTTGTATCTCTCATATAATTCTCCCCATTCTTTTTTTCATGTTTCAAGGTGTTTAGATAAGACAAGTATCTCAAGGTTGTAAGAGAAGACACTTTTCTATGTAACATGGAGGTTTCCATCATATTTAAGAATATTCATGATTTGAAAGTGGTTTTAGAGGGTGGATATAAGTTCATTACCATGTTTAAAATGTAATTATTTTTAATCTCACCTTTAAATATCATATCTAAAGTAATACTCCATGAGATTTCAATCATAAATTTCCATACAGATAGTTTGTTATATGACTACCATACACAGTCAGCCAGGTGAGTTGTGCATGGCTCTAAGAAAATTCACATAAAAATGATGAAAGATTAAAATATTTTTAATATATTCTATCTACCTAAGGTATTAAATTAAGCTTCCATATTGTTTAATAAATAAGGATTGTTGCAGTCATGTGTAACATTTACACATAGTCACCATAGATATTCACCTACAGGTGCCTACTGAGGGGTACAACATTGAAAAAAAGTTATGAAATCTTCAATAAAGTTTTTAAACATCTTTATGTTTCATTTAAACATAATTATATGAGATAAATTGATTATTAAGGTAGGTTCCTTGAATATGTAGACCATTTCACATATACTACCTACATACCAATCAAGGTGCACATACAAGTCTCTTATGATGACATCATGATAGAATGAGAGCCATAGTGGTGGTTTCAAAACATTTGAAGTGTGAATAGTGAATTTGGAGGTATTTATATAATATTATAACTTATAAGGGGTCAAAACAATGCACATTGTCCAAATTCATCTTCACTACCTATACACATGACAATGTCCACCTACAGGTTGTGCTAATAGAGAGCTAAGGAGTCATTTTGAAGTATTGAAACAAGGTAAAATTATTTTTGAAGTCTTATTATGAATTAAATTTCATGAAAAACCTATTTATAAATCTATATTTCTAGGAAAAGTTGAAAATCATTTCCAAATATGATGACTACAAGTGTAGGGATCAAATCGCTAAAACATTAAAACATAACACTTCACATTTTTATGAATATCATTAACCAGGTTATCAATAATATTGGTGAATTTAAGTGGATATGTCTTGTAATATACACATATGAGTAATTTTAAAACTTTCGAAGGTAGATGATTATTGGGAACTGATTGTTGGAGTCCTCAAAGTTGCTTGATCACTGAATTTCTTCATTGTTATCCATAGGTTTTCACCTGAAAAGGACTCTACTTCCCAAGGTGGAAATTAAAATAATATTTTAATGTTTTAATAGTCTTAATAAGTGTGAATAAACATATTAAAAACTTTAAATAAGCCTAAAGTACAATGTTATGGTCAGTGTCATCTACAAGTGTATAATGACCTAGAAAAGGCTACCTACAGCCTGCAAGTAGGTGCTCTTAGAGCTCTCAAAATGATCTTGTGTAATTATAAGATATAAACATGAAAATATTATGTGAAAGGTTTAATTAAGTTTTTAAAATGATCCCCAAAGGAAAATGACACATATTCTAATGTGGAATCAACACTTACAGGGTCCTAATGGTTCTACTACAATCAACTATAGTTGACTATAAGTAACAGTGGGATGAAGAGTGAGGTTTGAGTCTTATTAAAGCATAAAAACGAAAACACTAGGTTAAAAAAAATTTATGATGACTATAAAGGAATATAAGGATGTTTTAAAACATTTTACTCAATCCTAAACATGCAGGGTTCACCTATAGGAATAATCTTTTGGTTAAAAGGTAGGAAACACAGTCAGTAAAAATACACTGATGACTGGTCTTGAGACCAATCCAATATCAAGGTGTAATATGAATTAAAAATAGATTAAATTAGTTTTTTTAAGCATAAATAAATTCCAAAACACTTAATACCAAGGTCTTAATAATGTAAGCATTGTTTACAAGCTCACTTTTCCTGAGTAAGCATGGTCAATTTATCAGTTAGGCCTAATTGAGTAAGAGCACAAATCAAGGTGACAACATGGGTTATAAGAGAATATGAAAATTTTAAACATCATCATAATGGTATAAATAAAATTATGTTACTCCATGATACACCAATATCATGGAAACAAGGAATATAGAGCTCCAATCAAGCAATACACGGTCTTCATCCTAAACCCTACATAGTCTACCTTTCTAGGGGTTTGTTTTGGAATTTTCAAGAGTTAGAAGGTAAAATGACCTAAAAAATATCTAAAATATTATAAAAAACAAATATATTACTTTTAAAATCTCCTATAATTACCAATTTTTCTATAAAATAGGGCAAGTAACCTCTATTTTATCTTAGACAGAGGGTACTCCCTTATAGCACAAATTGGTAGGTTTTAAAGAAGGGAGGTGATAAGGTGAGATAAATTATGATAATAAATTTAAAGGAGGTTTTAACAGTTGAAAAAAACCTAGGAAAACATGATAAAACTTACATATAAGGGGGAAGCTCAACAAGATGGTCTAGGTTGTTAAGTATGCAAACAAGTTTGTCAAGCATGTTTTAGGCCTAAAGCCAAATGGAGGGTCAAATTTATTTATAACATTAGGTGATCAATAAAATGATATGGAACATGTTTATGAGGATATATAATATTTATCTAAGATATTATAATATATGGTATATCATAGTAAACCTCACTTTGACTTAAGACTAATTCAAGCCTACAGGGAATGGAGAAAAGAGCTTGAGTCGGGAAAGTTATAAGCTCACATCTCATTTGACACTTTTTATGGAGAATAAAGGAGATATTAAAAGTTATATATGGTCATAAAAAACCATTTTGTGTAATTTATTTGAGATTTTAATTTCAAATACTTATGATCAAAGACTAAGAGGGTAAAATAGGCTTAAACTCACCAAAAGCCTTAATAGTGACTAGTTTGAGAAGATGGAGCAGTTAGTGAACCCAAATGGAATATTTTTCCTATAATTATGATTGGATTTTTTATGGGACTCTCTCAAGATCCTCCCTATTTTTTTTACTATATGAAATTATATGGATGGAGTACAAAACAAGGTATTTTTGACATTTTTGTGTGTTTTATAATTTATAGAAGGATTCTAAAGATTTAAATCACATGGGATGGAATATTGAGACTTAAAATAGATATAAATTTCTATTTAATACATCAAAATAAATCTTATGTGCCTCAACGAGAGCTCTTATCTTAGCTAGTTAGAACTGGCATAGTAAACATGATAGTGAAAAGGGTGAAAAACTTCAAGTAAGATGCTTTTAAAGTGTGTTTGATGCCTCTAATGCCATATATTGTATTTAAACATGTAATTCACACCCTTTTATGTATTTTAATTAGAAACTAAATCCATTTTTTAATTTAACTGTGAAAAGTGTGTGAAAGAGGAGTTTTTTTGACTGTAGGCAGTGATGGTTCATTTCCAGAGGAATCCAAGTGATTAGGAATGTAGAAAATGCATGGAAGAGCATGTATACAACCCATCCATCTTATTAAAATCATTATACTTATCCCTAGTTAGTTTCATGACATTGAAAAATGGGTGATTGATGAAGACAATTTTATGAACCAACAAAAGGAATTTCATGCCATGTTTCAAGAGTTTCATGCCTTAGATTGACACTTATGCTTTATGACCTTGCATGATCAGTTTAACATTATTTTATCCTACACATGTAACTCCTCTTATTATGAAATCTATTCTTGTGACCCTTGGGCTTCTTGTTTCTCTTATATCTCTCAAGTTTTATAAGAACTAGCCATTTTGGCTATTGTAAGGACATTCCACTTGAGTATGGTAAAGCCTTATTCATTTGCATATAGTGGATCAATAAATACTATTGATTTTACATCTTATATGATTTTTCATAGTGTTTTCACTTGAATGATTGATCTTTCTTAGTGATTACTATTATTTCCTTAGAATTGTTGTCTCATTCTCTCACCTATTTGTATATTGAAAGCTTCTTATTGAAGGTCATGTGAAGTGTTCTATAAAGTGTCAAGGTTGAGTGAGATATTTTATTAAAATAGTGCCATTATAGGCCTCTTATCTAGTCCTCCTATCCTAAACATTCAACACAACCTCATAATGAAATACTGATGTGAGAAGATTCAAATTAGAGAAGTGTATGGCTAGTTAGTCTCTTGGTCTCATGTGTGACATGAAGCTAGTTGGTAGTCATCAATAAATTTGGTGTATCACCACCTTTAGGATAGTTTAATTTAAGTTTTCTCTCCCTTTTCCTTACAATCATAAGTGTAGTAGTGATCTAAAAGTGTTACATCAAGGGAGCTTTCCCTATCTAGAGATTCACCTAATTCTTAGGCTACTCACAGCCTAGAGGTATTTCAATTGTGACACTTGGATAAGGAGACATGAGACATCTCCTAAAAGGGTGAAAATTCAAGTGAAATTTTTTTTGGTGCACTTGGTGGGACTAATTATCCTATAATTTGAAATATTTTTGGTGTTGTCTTTCAACACATCAGCCTATGGAGGCATCTATCCAAGCATCAATAGCAACTTCAAAGTTACATTAACTAGTCAAACAACCCAAGTTTTCTTTTTGAATATTATTGGTAATTTTTTCTTTGTGTTATTGCTTCCAAATGAATTTTCATGGCTGGTTTTGGTGTTGAGTAATATTTTACACAAGTTGATGAGATATCTCAATCATATGACATTCCCTATTAGCCTTTTTATGATTCTTATCAGCGTTTTCATGATCCTTAAAATTTTCAATATGACCCTTATCAAATTTTTCATGAGTTTTATCAGTCATATAACTAGCCTTCTTAATATCTTGCTCTTCCTAGTCAACCTAGTCACTTCTCAAATCAGTCCATTTCAAATTTTAAGAAAACTCTCTTGCGATGTGAGAGGTACATGATAGATATTTACACACAAATTTGGAGAAAATGTGGAGAATCCAAGCCTAAGGAGATCCCAAGTTTCTTGAAAACTTCATCCACTCCTCAAATTGCATCGATATCTCAAGAAGAGACTCATAATCCTAAAATCCTAACTTGGAATAAGGTAGTGGAATCATGAGAAAATAAAGGGGATAAAATCCTTGATAAAGAGTGTGAAGTTGAGAAATAACTTGATCATATAAAAGTCCCTCACACCCTTCCTTAAGAGACCTATTTTTTCCATATAATCCATATTGTACTCCTTATCCTCATGAAGATTCCTATCAACTTAAAGAGATAATTTTCTAAGAGAACCTAGCCAAGAAAATTGAAGAGTTAGAGTCAAGAATGAAATTGTTGATTCATGGTGTGATAGAAGGTTTAGAGATAAAAGAAGGTCCTATGCCTAAACACACCCCATATAACATTCCTTAAGAGAGTGATAAAGATGAATTAGATATAAATGAAGTTAATTTAAAATTGAAGGAATAAAATAAAGCTATTTTAGCCAAAGGTTTGCCTCCCCTTCCTCAAGAACTCCCAAAATAATCCCCTATAATTCATTCTCAATCTGATGTTAAGTTCTATGTTCCACCTCCACCAAATAATTCATCTTGTCCTCACCATATCAATCTTTGCATTGATGTACCTATGATTTTGGAGCCTAAATAAGATAATTTTTTTAATAATAATTCATAAATCTTTCTTGAAGAAGACATAGCTCCTTGGCAACCTCATTGACCTAGGTCACCTGATTACAAAATGCCTAGCATTGGCATCACCAAGGAGAAATAAATTGAGGATATTGTAGTTATTGAAAAGAAAATTAAATTTATAATAGTTGAGATACAATTTTAGATCCCTCAAGAGGTTATAAATTTTGAATAAGAGGTGATTTCTTGTGTTGAAACTTTTAATTGTATTGATATTGAAGAATGTCTTCCTTATGTCAAAGAAGAAGAAATAATCATTGGTTCTTCCATCACTATCTAAGATATCATAGATGGACAAGATAAAGTATTTAATCAGCCTTGGCATGAATTTTTTTCAATAATAGTATCAGGTTATACTCTTCTTCAAGGAGGCTATGATCAAGTCAAAAATGGAGAAGACAACTATGACACTCAAGTGGGTATAAAAAGAAGAATCAAATTTTCAAATTTGCCCTTTCAAGATCCATATGCATCCCATGATGATATTTTTGAAATAATCAAAATGGATTATCATCCTCTTAACTAGTTATGAGAAACAAATCAGCTTTTGAAGGATAGAACAAGCTTTTATTAGCCTCAATCTTCTAAAGAACAAGAAACTACTCCTCTTGAAGCTATTCCTACCAAGAAAATATAAGTTGATCATAAGATGAAGAGTGGGTAGAACTATGAGGTATGTGTAAAAATTTAAGAGGAATACATTTACATTAGATACCTATTTAAGGATGTTTTACTTGAAAGCAGATAAAGTGAAGTTTGAAGAAATAGGTCTAATCTACCAAGCATCCAATCCAATGAGCAACATGTTTGACACTATTTTTCATCTGATGAAGAATAAGATTCAAAGAAATTTCCTTTTGATCCTATAAAGGAAGTATGCTTAATTTATAGTTGTGCATAGTTTTTTGTTTTCTATTTTCCCTAAGTGCTTTGAGCACACATGTGTGCATTGATAATGTGTTTGCTTTGATTTATGTGTGTCATGTGTTTTGTTTGGTTGAGGTAATTAATTGTCTTATCTTGGTCAAATCCTTTTCATAAGGTGTTAGGTATTATTTTTTATCTTATACTTTAGATGACTTCTTAAGTGCATGGATAGGATAAAGCTATTGATCTTTAGTATAACACTCATATTACCCATATGAGTCACCAATTTGTTGACAAAATTTGACCCTACAAGTCAAATTGGGACCCTTATAGGTAAAAAATTTATATTTATAAGTTTTTTGGGGCCTAGTATAATGTCATGAAGTATTTAATTGCTCATTTAGTGTGATTTTATGCGTATCTAGCTCTGGTCATAATCTTTTGTCCTAGGAGCCATTTTGGGGGGTAAAAATGAGCATTAACTGAGTTATACATCCTCAAGAAAATTGAAGGTTTAAAAATGTTATTTCATGCCCCATGTGACATAATAAATCTTAATTAGCTATTTCTAACTAAAAAGTGGTAGGTTCTTCAGAAGAAAGATTAGTTTTCTTGGAAAATGATAGAATTTAGCACTTATACAACCCATAAGAGAGTGTGAAATGTAGGATAAGGTTGTGAGATGACTCTTTAGCTTCATAAAACTCATTTACATTCTTAAAATAATTTATAAGTGTCAAATGTGAGATAAAACCATTTTGCTCCTTCTTCACCCTTCTAGACACACAAAAATGGTCAGTAGGTTTATGCTTAATACAGTAAATTAGAGGAATTATGAGTCTAATTAATTTGGGAGGTGAAATTAAACTTATATATATATATATATTAATTTAAATATCAAGAGTTTTAATATTGGTCAAAAATGCTTTATGAATCATCTCTAACAAGTTGGCTATGTTTTTCTACTATTATTTCCCATACCCTATAGGTTTTGTTCTCATTTGGATAGGTATATACAATATAGATAATAATATTGATTATATATGATTTTTTTATCTCTCTTATAATTATTCCCATGATTTTTTTCATTTTTTAATGTGTTTAGATAAGACAAGTATCTCAAGGTTACAAGAGAAGACACTTTTTTATGTAACAGGTAGGAATCCATCATTTTTCATAATCTTCATGCTTTGATAGTGGGTTTATATGGTGGAGATAATTTAATTACCATGTTTAAAATTTAATTCTTGGTCCCCTCACATTTAAATATCATATCCAAAGCAATATTCCATGAGAGGACAGTCATAAATTGCCATACAAACAATTTGCTATATGACTGCCATA
Organism: Torreya grandis; assembly: GCA_037957365.1. Classification (NCBI taxonomy): domain Eukaryota; kingdom Viridiplantae; phylum Streptophyta; class Pinopsida; order Cupressales; family Taxaceae; genus Torreya; species Torreya grandis. The sequence goes on from JARHVA010007582.1 coordinate 85,451, forward strand.
CACAGTCAGCTAGGTGAGTTTTGTAAGGCTCTAAGAACATTCACATAAGTATGATTAAATAATAAAATATTTTTAATATAATATATTCAAATAAGCTAGTGATTTGATCTTCAATATGGTGCAATAAAGAAGAATTATTGCAATAATGTGCAATATTTACACAGTCACCATAGATATGCATCTCAAGTGCCTATAGAGGGGTCCAACATTGAAAATGAGGTATGAAATATTGAATTAAGATTTGAAACATAATAATTTTTCATTAAAACATCATGATAGGATATCAAGTGATTATTAAGGTAGGTTCCTTGAATATATAGACCATTTCACATATATTGCCTACATACCATTCAAGGTGCACATATAGGTATCTCATGATGATGTCATGATATAATGAGCACCTTAGTGGTGGTTTAAAACCATTTTAATTGTGAGTATTTAATTTTAAAGTATTTATATATGCCTATAACTCATGAGGGGTCAAAATAATTCACATTTTCCACATTCATCTTCACTACCTATACACATTATAATGTCCACCTATAGGTGGTGCTAACAGAGAGATGAGGATTCATTGTGAAACATTGAAACAAGTTAAAACTATTTTTTAAGTATTATTGTGAATTAAATTTCATTACAAACCTATTTGTAAATTATATTTCTAGGCAAAGTTAAAAATCACTTCCAAAGATGATGGCTATAGGTTTAGGGATCAAATCCCTAAAACATCAAAACAAAACACTTCACCATTTTGTGAATATCATATGACCAGGTTATCAATAATATTGGTTAAATTAAGTGGATATACCTTTTATAATCCATATAGGATAAGGAATATAAAAAGTTATGAAGGAAAATTATTAGTGGGAACTGATTGTTGGGGGCCTAAAAGTTATTATTTAATCACTAAATTTCTTCACTGTTATCTGTAGGTTTTGACCTCAAAGGGAATCTACTTCCCAAGGTGGAAATGCCAATAATATTTTCGTGTTTTAAGATTATTATAAATATTTAAAACACATTAATTAATTTTAAGAATCCTAAAGTGAAATGTTATGGTCAGTGTCATCTATAGGTGTATAGTGACATAGAAAAGGCTACATATAACCTACAAGTAGGTGCTCTTAGAGCTCTCAAAATGACCTTATGGAATGATAAAATATAAAAATGAACATATGATATGGAATGTTTACTTAATTTTTTAAAATTTTATCCAAATTAAATTGACACATATTCCAAAGTAGAATCAACACTTATAGGGTCCTAATGGTTCCAATACAGTCAACTATAGTTGATTGTAGGTAATAGTGGGCTGAGGAGTGAGGTCTGAGTGTTAGTAAAGCATGAAAAGGAAAAAATCAGGTTAAAAACAATTTATTATGACTAAAAAATACTATAATAAGGTTTTTAAACATTTTATTCAAGCCTAAACATGTAGGGATCACCTAGAAGAATAATCTTTTGGTAAAAAAGCAGGAAACATAGTTAGTAAAAATAGACCTATGATTAGTCTTGAGAGCAATCCAACCTGAAGGTGTCATATGAATAAAAAATAGATGAAATGAGTTTGTTTAAGTTTAAATAAAATAAAAAACACTTTATACCAATGTGTTCAGCATGTAATCATTTTTTATAGGCTCACTTTTCCTGAGTAAGCATGGTCAGCTTATCAGTCAGGCCTAATTGAGTAAGAGCACAACTCAAGGTGATAACATGGGTTATAAGATTATATGAACATTTTTAACATATTAATAATGGTTTAAATAATATTATGGTACTACATGATACACCAATATCATGAAAACAAGGAAGATAGATCTCCAATTAAGTAATACATAGTCTTCATCCTAAACCCTGCATAGTCTACCTTTCTAGGGGTTTGTTTTAGAATTTTCAAGAGTTATAAGGTCAAATAACCTAACCAAGAGATAAAATATTTTAAATATAATATATATTACTTGGATAAGCTCTTATAATTACCAATTTATCTATAAAATTAAGGGAATTACCCTCTATTTTATCTCAAACAAAGGGTACTCCCTTAGAGCACAAATTGGTAGGTTTTGAAGAAGGGAGGTGATAAGGTGAGATAAAGGCTGATAAAAATTTTAAATGAGGTTTGGAGTTAAAATAAACCTAGGAAAACATGATAAAATTGTCACAGAAGGGGGAAGCTCAATAGGATGGTCTAGGTTGCTAAGTATGTAGATAAGTCTATCAAGCATGTTTTAGGCCTAAAGCCAAATGGAGGGTCAACTTTATTTATAACCTTATGTGATTACTAAAATGAGATGAATTTTTTTTATGAGGATAAATAATATGTATCAAATATTTTATAATGTATGGGATATCATAGGAAACCTCACTTTGACTTAAGACTAATTCAAGCCTGCAGGGAATGGAGAAAAGAACTCGAGTCGGTAAAGTTGGAAGTTCACATCTCCTTTGAAACTTTGTATGGAGACTCAAGGAGATATAAAAATTTATATAGGGTAATTAAAAAAAAATTAATTTATTTTAGAGTTTAACATCAAATCCTTATGAACAATGACTAAGAGGGTAAAACAGGGTTAAACTCACCAAAACCCTTATTAGTGACTAGTTTGAGAAGATGGAGTAGTTAATGCACCAAAATGTAATAGTTAGTTTGTATATAATGATGATTATATGTTTTATGTGACTCTCTAAATATCCTCCCTATCCTTTTTTACTATATGAAATTGTACATATGGAGTACAAAATAGGGGTTTTTGATAGTTTTATGTGTTTTTTAGGTTCTAGAAGGAGTATAAAGATGAAAATCACATGGGACATAATATTGAGACTTAAGATAACTTACCATGTCCATTTAATTATTTATAAAAAATCATAAGTTCCTCAACAAGATCTCTCTTCTCAGCTAGTTAGAATTAGCATAGTGAACATGATAGTGAGAAGGGTGAAAAACTTCAAGTAAGTTGCTTTTAAGGTGTGCCTAATGCCTATAAGGCCATGGATGGTCTTGAAAAATGTAATTAACCAAATTTTATATATTTTCATGAGAAATTAAATCCATTTTGTAATCCAAGTGTGTAAGGTGTGTGAAAGAGGAGTTTCTTTGACTGTAGGTAACGATGACTCATTTTTAGAGGAATCCAAGTAATTAGGAATGATATAATGTATGGAAGAGAGTGTATAAAACCCTTCCCTCTTAGTCAAATGATTACACCTATCCATACTTAATTTTTGGAAGTTTCAAAAGGGGTGATTAATGAAGATAGTTTTTTGAGCCAACAAAAATAATTTCATGCCACATTTCAAGAATTTCATGCCTTGGATTGACACTTGTGTTTTTTGACCTTACACGATTAGTTTCACATGATATTATCCTATGCATGTAACTTCTCTTCTCATAGTGACACCTATTCTTGTGACCCTTGGGCTTCTTTTTTCTCTTTTGTCTCTCAAGTTATATAAAAACTAGCCATTTTGGCTATTGTAAGGATGCCCCACCTGAGTATGGTGAAGCCCTACTCATTTACATATAATGGATTAATAAATACAACTGATTTTACCTCTTTTATTATTGTTAATATTATGCTAACTTTAATTATTTATCTTTCTTATTGATGACTATTATTTCCTTAGAATTTTTGTCTCATTCTCTCACCTATTTTTGGATTGAAAACTTCTTCTTGCAGGTCATGTGAAGTGTTCTATGAAGTGTCAAGGTTGAGTGAGTTATTCTATTAAAAGAGTGTCATTATAGGCCTCTTATCTATCCCTTCTCTCCTAAACATTCATCACAACCTCATAATGAAATACTAATGTGAGAATATTTAGATTAGAGAAGTGTATGCCTAGTTAGTCTCTTGGTCTCATGTGTAACATGTAGCTGGTTGGTAGTCATCAATAAATTTGTTATATCAATACCTTTAGGATAGTTTAATTTTAGTTTTCTCTCCCTTTTCCTTGCAAGCATAAGTGTAGTATTGATCTAAAAGTGGTACATCAAGGGAGCTAGTCCTATCTAGAGATTCACCTTGTTTTTAGGCTACCCATAGCCTATAGGTGTTTCGGTTGTGCCACTTGGATGAGGAGAGTTGAGACATATCCTCAAAGGATGAAATTTCAAGTGAAAATAGTACCCATGAAGGTATTATGGAGGTTTCAAACATTCTTCTATAACGTTAAAAGGCTTTGCACCCCATATTTGTATTCTCTTAGATCCTTAAAAGTATGAAACTTGGAATCCATTCAGTAAAATAGGATTGTAGAAGATAACTCAAAGGGTATTATCATAATTTATAGGTGAAATTGAAGCTATCTCCTAGGAGATACCTTAAACATACATAGTAATGGAATTTTCATTTAATTTAAAGTCACTAATGGGTGATACCTTGAAAGGCCTTGTAATACCTTCAAGTGTACCTAAAGGTATCAATGTGAAATAGTGGATTCAAGTTATATTCCTAAGAGATACATTCAAGTTAGGCATGAAGGTATTATAAGGCAACAAAATTTATAATTATTTTATACTCCCACGCTCTAGGGACCTACTAGGTGGCACTCCCTCAACTATTCTTTTGGTAATTTTACTCGACATATCCATCTAATGAAGTTTGGTCTTCATCACTCTACACTCTACATATCCCATAAGAATTTAGTTCTTTAGTGTTTTCCTTTAGAGGATTTGTCTAGAACAAACTATTTAAGAATTTAGGGTATGGGACTCAAATCTTCATTCACTAGGTATTATATCTATTTGGAACTTACTCTTCGACTACTATTCTTCAAGAACTAGGTCTCTAGTTTTACACTTTGATTTATCTGTCTTTGGAAATATTTATTTGGAATTTTTTATCATGAGGTCCCTCTAACATATTTAGGTCTTTAGTGATTTTTCTAGGTGGAAGAGTTTTACACAATTTGATGTTCAGTAAAAATGTTTAAAACTTTTATTTGGGATGCTCGTAAATAATCTTATACACTAACTCTTGAATTTTGACTATCAAAAGATTCATTACTTGGTAAAAAAATTCTAAAGAAGTGATGAAATGATTCTTAGTAGAGGGCAATGATGTGACACTCCTACTAAATGTCAACAGTGCCTACCTAACATACCCACCAAATGAGGTGGAAAAGTTCATATTAAACAAAAAAAATGAAGTTATAGGTCTTGGAAATTAATGGTGTAATAACTATAAATCAAAGCCAAAATTATATCAAATCAATTCCAATGACGACTTTCCCATTATATCTTGAGCTATCTTATGAATTCACTTACTCACCTATTATAGAACCCTGTCCACTAGTGTATTTGACTTGTCAACATACTTAAGAAAGTAAGTGATTGAATTATAAACTAGTACCATATTAACTATGGAACAATGACATCCTCATCCAAGGCATTCTTAGGAACTCTCCCTCTTTTAATGCTCTCAAGACACCAAGGATTTTGCTGAGTACATAGACACACTCTTTGAACCTACTAGATTTAACAATGACTATAACAACTACTAAGTGTTGTGGGATTCCATACACCATGTCAACATGCATACACATGAAGATAAACTAACTCCATTCTAATGCCAATTGGCCACAAACCTCCTCCCACTCAGGGGGTAAGGGCTACACTTCATAGATATGAAGCCAAAATTCATGCCCTATATCGACCTCATGCAAAAATTGTTATTCAAAAGGAATATATTGAGAGGAACATATTTACATCACCTTAATCATAAGATGGTCAAAAAAAATATCTATAAACACATTTCAAAGGTATCTCTCTCTTCCCCTCCTAAATGCCACATATGATCTACATAGATTAGTGGCATAGAAGAAAGAGAAGTCTTTCAAGAAGGTGATTAGTAGTTGGATGCTCCTCAAAGAGACAATAAACTTGAAAGATAATCAAACTACCCTAAAAACAAAACTTAAAATAGGAATGCAGATTGGTATGGCCCTATTGAACATTATATTTGGATACCCTACCATCGAATTCCTCCAACTAGAATGTGTTCTACTATAGGATTTAATATGGATATTAGAATTTACCTTTGATTTAGAAGTGTTTTGAGAAAGTTTATGAGAACACATTATACATAAATACAAGAGGCCTCCAAGTGGCTACATGATGTATTAATTATTGATGTAGTTCTGGGGATAACTTATGTCATCAATGGCTCACTCTAGACCCACTCTAGACTGTATAAATAACAATATATTCAACTCTTATTATTTCATGTAATATATTCATACATCCACAATATTATGTGTTTTGGTAAAGATGTTCATGTGTAGGTATGGATGGCCATCCATGAGTCTCTTTTGCCTAGGATATCAAAGAGTATCATGAATACAAGTTGGGCCCCTTTTTTGGTTAATCATAGATCCATGCCAACTCACCAGACATATTTGCATGAGTTACTCACTTGGTATGATTTCTATTTTAGTATCTTTTGCACTAGTGGGAGGAATTATCATAAACCTAACACAAAATAACAAGTAGTTACTTGATACCTAATTTTTAGGGCATCTTTTTGAATGGCTACATGTGGTGATTTTAATGAAAATGGCAGAAGGTGATGGAACCGGTGGAATGATCAACTAAGGATCCATCTCAGAACCCATTCTTTTCCTTCCACCCTAGCATGAATATGATCATATTTTTTTATAAATCTAAACTTGATCTAGAGAGCAAGAGATATGAATTAGTGTAGCAAAGCTTTGTAAAAGTTAGTTCGACATGTTTAATTGCCATTATAACTTATGTTTAGCTTGGATGCCTTTCAAGCTCTAATTTTATATGTCCATTCTCTCCTATGAGCCATTAGGCTTTTAAGAATTTTTAATTATGCACTTACTCTATTTTATGTATTCTAGACTATGCCCTACATTTGAATCCTGATTAATGAAGAATGGGGTTGCACCTATTTGATATCTATCTAGTTATGTCATTGATTAATAATATTTGAATGTGAAGTGAATGAAATAGTTATAATAGCTTAATTTTAATATATAAATGTTAAGTTTTAATGAATCTCTTTTATAAGTCATTAATAACATCCCTATGTAAAAGATGACATTAGCCTACTTTGTAGAAATGGCCAAAGTATAGATAAGAACCCATGCCTAGTGATGATACTTTTATATAAAGAATGGGCCTATTATTAACTTTTTATAATGCCTCATATTAACCCATCTTAGCATCGACTAGTGTTAATCCTAATGAAACAAAGCTCTGTGCCATTGAGATAATAAAACCACCTAAATGGGTTGTGCCTATAGAGCATTAGCCTAGCCCAAAATGACTTGAACCAATGAGCCTACCAAAATTATTTTTGAAATGAGTAAGTCTTATGAAGAATGAGTTATGCCATGGCATAACTAGCCCAATGTGGGCCTTAGTTCTTTCTTTGTTTGCACCTCAAGTGAGCACATAAGGACTATGCCTTATGTAAATTGATGCCATCATAGTTGAGTGATAAATGTTGAGTGTTATGGGAACTTACCTTGTTTTTTCCTAGTTATAATGAGATGAGAATTGAATTGGAACAACCAAATAAGTGCCTGATAGAGTAAATGAATTGAAACCCAACCCAATTAAGCTACAACATTTTGGTTCCATTACCAAGACCTATGTTGAATTTTTTTGCTTCAATGGTATGATAAAATAATGATTCAAATCTCCCTCGATAGCATCAAGTGCTATTTTCAATAGGTGGAAGATAGATTTATGCTAAGGAATCCATACTTAAAGGACAAAAGTTAAGAAAGTGGGTCCAAAAAAAACTTGTATGATGATCTATATGAGGTATTCTTTTGTGAACTACCTAAGCATGTGTATCGATGGTTAGATATTTATGCAACCCATAGAATTTGAAGCTATGGACATCACCTTAAGTGGATGGAATAGTTTAGAGAGGCTTGATAACCTAGATGAAACTTGGACTAGAGTAGTAGACAAATGGTGGCAAGGAGTGTTGAATAGTTATATACTTAAGTTCACCATATCGACATACTCCTACCCTAAGGAATTAGAGTATTAACTTTTGTATGAACCTAGAGGTATGTTTATGAAAGAGTTTAGCATATATATTTAGAAATTGATGGTGGATTATGGCTTTGAAACTATGATAATGGAAGGCTAAAGTCCTTTCACATATTATTAGTTTAAGAGGGGATAAAGGGATGTGTAGGTGAAGTGCAATGGAGAGGGATGAGAAGATTAACACCCAAGAGATTAGGAGATAAACTTATAACAAGAGGAAGCACAAGATGATGGAATATCTAGAACCTATAAGTGCCAAAAGAACCTATAGTGAGTGGGAAGGGCATAGGGAAGGGTCTCTTAAATTATAGTAGTGCCAAGAGGAGATAAACAATGAAGTCATAGATCAAAATCAATAGTTGATAGGTGGATAATGATCTAGGTCCCTATATAATTTGATTATTGAAGATGCACTAGATGAACCTACCACCTTTGAACCTATAGTATAAGCTCATGCACTTGATCCCCCACTAAAAGAAAGAAGAGTGATAACTAACCATGTTATCAACATAGAATTTGACCAGTTTACAAACTTAAACTATAATTTTGTGATTGAACAAGTTGTTACTTATGAAGAGTTGAGTGAGGATACCTATAGAACTTTGGGTGCTATCTCAAAAAAATAGAATATGAGTAAAATTATTCTAACTTAGCTAATGTCAGCTTTGTAGACTGGGTAATAGTCTAGAGGAAGTGGCCTAGTGCCATAAGCTAGTAGGATAGTTCCATCATCATCTATGGTGCCAATAGTAACAATAGGACTAGTGCCTAATCCACTAGCTAGAGGCGTTAGAGGGCCACTACTAAGAAAAGTATTGGGGGACAAGAACTTCAAATTCTAGTTGACCCCCCACTATAGATATATTATGAGATGGCCATGTAATTTTTAGAGTATCATGACATAGAGAATACCATAGAACATGCGCTATAATGTGTACAATGTCATACTCAAGGTATAACCCAATTTGAACACAAGGCAACATAGTTCATGAAAACTCTACTTGATCATGCTCATACTTGGTATACGAATTTGATCCTAACTAGGATATGGTTGACTATGACATGTTGAAGGAAGCATTTTTGAAATAAGTTGATATACCCAAGTTTGAATAGTAGAGAATCATCATGCTTAAGGAAATTAACCAAGGACTATTAGAGAGTCTGTACCTATACAATGATAGATTCAAAACTCTTCTTTTAAGCTTCCTTATGATATTCACCCTTCCTATCATGCATAATGGTTTTTTGGGAGATTGTTAGTATCATTCAAAAGAGTTCTTTCTATGAAGACATTCATAGACCCTTGTGAAGCGATTGACATTGAGCTCAAATCCATGGTAGTGAAAAGCACCAACACTAGAATCAATCCATTCATGGAGGCAAAAATTACATCCATGGTGATCTCACTCCAAAACATTATGGCTATTTTATCACAAGATGATTGAAGTGGGTTATGGTGCACCAATTTTGAAATAAAATTCCATAATAGAAACAAATTTCCTTGACAAAATGTGTACACATTATTTCTCAGTTATGAGGTTTGTCATGAGGCACATGATGTTCATAACTACCCTTTATTTCAAAACACTAGTCAAGTTAACACATCCATATATTATCAATTGTGTGATGCTTACACTCATACCACAACTAAATATCAAGTGATTGATGAGATGCATGAGAACATAGAAAGAGGTGCACAACCAGCCATTGTAGTAATTGGGGGGCAAGCTAATCAAGGTAATGAAGGATATGGCTGCTAGAATGTAGGCTATGGGATGAAAAAAGGCACCAGAGGGTGAGGTGGATGATGTGACAAAGTAATATTCCCACCATGATCATGTTATAAGTGTGGTTTGATTGAAAAATATCAATGAATATCCCTACACATACAACATGTGGGTATTATCGAGGAACACATAAGGTCAAGAAATGCCCTGAATTATATAAGAAACTAACCCAAGGTAGGCCTGACACACAAAAGGGCACATGAATGATTAGGTATGATCCTAAATTGGAGAAGTAGACTCCAAAGGCATAAATGACCCATAAAAATCCAATCAAAGTGTAGGAAACTACTTTTAGTGGATTCACCACTCAGCTACTAGTTACATCAGTACTAGAGTTACTCCTAGAATATGGGGAACAAGGCCATATTGAGTGTATAACATGAACTAAACCCAAATTTATGCCTTAACTAGACCCTGCATGTTATAATTATGTATTTCATTAGGCTATTAGTGTGATTCAAAACCTACAATAAGAGCTCCAACTAGCATGATACCTAGAGGTGTAACCTATCACCTCTCATAAGAAGCAAGATGGTTAAGAGGCTAAGGTACAAGAGCTAATAGAGATTGTGTACCTCATAAAAATATAAAGGATGATAATCCTATTAAAGAACTTTCTTTTATATCATATAGAGTATAAGCCAGTTGAATTTGTTGTACCATACATGGAAAGGGTGTGATAAGTCAAGCATACCCAAAATGTAGAGTATGATCAAGAACTCCTGGTTAATGAAACTATTGATGGATGATCTATATGCAAGATCCTTATGAACATAGGTATTGAGGTCAATACCTTCACAAAGAATACATGGGATAAGATGGGGAGGATAACCTTGAGGCCTTCTCCTCATATAATGTTCATGGCCAACAAATCTAGGATGCAACTAATTAGGATTATAAAAAGTGTCATTATAGATATCATGGGCAATGAGTTCCATACTGAATTCAATGTAATCAAGTTGGATGAATAAGATAATTATCTAGTTCTCTTGGGAAGGCCATGGTGCTACATGAATAATGTTTATATACACTTTATGAAGTTATATATGACTTTTGAAAATGGAAAAGAGAGGGTAGTGATCCCCCTTTCAAGTGACCAAGGAACCCCACTATGTATAAAGTGTTGATCTAGAGAATGGGATCAACCATATCTATATCATCATGATGCAAGGCATTGCTAATCTCAACCCTAATGGCCAAAGAGTGCTTTCCTAGGAGGATAGATAGTTAGCCTTGAATACCACCAATGTTGCTTGTGATAAATAGGTCAAAAAATCTTATGAGATAACTAGTTGAAGGTGTCACTTAGTGAGCATGAAGGCACCAAAACCTATGAGAACTAGATGGGTCCAAATTGATCACACTTCAAAGAGATGGGTCTTTTGTGATATAAATAAGGGAAAGAGAGCATTTTTCTTGAGCAAAGGTAAACTTACCACACTCTCAAGGTATAATAGGAGTAATCTTGTGGAAAAATATTTTTGTGACCTTGTTTCATATATCCCAAAGGAGGTAGATATAATGGGAACACTTGTGTATACTTTGAGAAGCACTATCACTCATTGGTGGATACTGTAGAGGCCTATCTTACAAACTTGGTAAGATTTAAAAGTATCCATTTGCACCAAATTTGGAAAAATTAATGAAGACTTGGACATTTTTGCATACTTTGGTGATTCAAACCCAATATCACACATATTATTTTGTGAAGAAACATGGATTGACTACAATGTAAATGCCACAAGGAACCTATGGGTGCACACCTTCTATAAAAACTTGAAGACATGGGTACAAGCTTGGTATATGGTCAATGAAATGCATTATAAGACAACCAATTGGGATGTCTTGAAGGAGAAGTTTGTGCACACCTTCTCCTTTTCCCCACATAAGTTGATGTTGATCAAGCCATTTCAAGTAATTCAAAAGGTAGTGTTTGAGGACATTGTAATCTTAGAGGAACACCTAAAATATATGTTTACGGAAAAAGGATTAGCACTCCCAAATTTATTTGAGGAAAAGACACTTAACAATGAATCAAGTGATGAAGATATGGATATCTTGAAAGCATACAATTAGAAGTCTTTAATAGGAAAGAGGAAGCTCATGCACTAAGTGTATGATATCACCCCTAAAGAGGAAAACCATACTCATATTCACATAAAAATAATTGAGGGGAGTAGGTAAGTTAAGGATATACATAAGGAGAGGAATGATCCCTACCCTCAAAACCACTCAGGTAGACATAGGCTCGAAAGGGGAACCAAAGGTGACTCTTCTAGATGCATATTGGTCTAACATGGAGCTGGAATGAATTTTGGATCTATTGAAGGATCCTTAAGATTTGTTTCCATGAAATTATAAAGACATGAATGGTACCCACCCATCCCTTGTAAAAATGAACATAAAACTGGTGGATGGTGCATGACTTATCGAGAACAACCCCTATAGTATGAACCCTAATCTCCATGCCAAGGTTAAAATAGAGATTGATGGTATGCTAGCTATAGGATTGATCTAATTAGAGAAAGAGTCATAATGGGTGAGTCCCATGGTTATTAACATTAATAAGGATGGGTGCATCTACATTTTCATTGACTATCAACTGTTAAATGTTGCCTACATCACTAACCCCTTCCTGACTCCATTCATTGATGAAGTCTTATATGGCATCGTAGGCTATGAAATCTATAATATCACTAATGGTTTATTAGAATACCATATAGGATAGGCCTAAAATAACCTTTACAATATGGGCTTGTTTTTCCTATAACATTATGCCCTTTGGGATCAAGAATGTGCTAGCTATGTTCTCTAGAGTGATCATCACTACATTTAAGGATTTTATTCATAAGTTCCTCTAGGTGTACCTTGATGATGGGCTCATAAAATACCATTATGACAACTTGTGTCTCATGTTTGAGAGGTATCAATAGTTATAAATATCCTTAAACCTCAAGAAGTGCATCTTTGCAACACCTTTTGGCACCTTGCTCTCACACATCATTTACAAAGATGGTCTGATCATCTATCTTGAAAAGATTTCTATTATTCTATAGCTTCAAACCCCTTCAACATATAAATATTTTTGTACCTTTATTGGACATTGTGGCTACTATATAAATTTCATAAGGATCTATGCAAATATCACAATGTTACTAGAGAAGCTCTTTCATAAGGATGGCCCATTCTATTGGGGTGTAACGTAAGAGGATGCCTTTAAAATTTTGAAGCTCAAGTTATCTAGTATTCCTATTATATAATTTCATGACTGGAAGACCCCATTCCAAGTCTATGTTGATGCATTTAAATCTACAATTGGCACCATTTGGTATAACTCAGTGAAGGTAAAATGAATAATCCCATCTCCTTTGAAAGCATACAATTGACCCAAGCAAAGTGGAATTATACAAAAAATAAGCATGAGGCACTAGTTATGGTCTATACCCTAAAAAAATTTAGGCAATACCTATTGGCAACACTATTCATCTTCTTCATTGACCATATGGTACTTAAGTACCTCAGAAATAAGCCCATTCTCCATGGGTGCATTTTTAGATGGATAGTTATATTTCAAGAGTTTCAGTACCTCAGAAACAAGCCCATTCTCCATGGGTGCATTTTTAGATGGATAGTTATATTTCAAGAGTTTCAGTTCATAGATTTCATCAAGCCTAGAAAATAGAACTTGGGCCCAGACCATTTACCTTACATCAATTCAGGTGATGTAATATCACCAATCAAGGATGACATGCTAGATGTGAAATTCTATAGAGTCCAACATGTGCCAAAGGACTTGGTAGAAATAGTCTCTTTTCTAACATCAATATCTTTACCCCAAACTATCACAACTAAGATAAGAAACAACTTGTTATTTATTCCACCCCTTTTTATGTCATCAATGGGGAACTATAAAAACTAGGCCAAGATTAATTCCTATGCCAATATGTCTTAGAACATAAAAGGGAATCTATTTTATGTAAGGTGCATAAAGGGATAGTAGGTGGTCATTGCACAACCAATACAACAATGTGAAAGGTATTGTAAATAGGCTTGTGATGGTCAAGTTTGTTTTAAGATGCGAAGGATTGTGCCAAGGCATGTGACATATACCAATGCATAGGGAAACCCAACCACTGGGATGAGATGCCTCTCATCCCCATTCTTGCCTAGGTACCATTCAAAAAATGGGCCATTGATTTTTTTGGGCTGATCACTCTCATAACAAGACACATAGGTGTAAGATACATTATAGAGACCACTAAGTAGGTCGAGGCAACACCAAAAAAACATTACAAAGCCACACATCCATGAGTTTCATATGGGAGAACATCATAAGTCACTAGGGGTGCCCACTCAGTTTGACTAGTGACAGAGGCACACACTTCATCAATAAAACTTTGTAGATCCTACTAATCGAATACATGGTGATGTATCATAAAAAAATGCCTTATCATCTACAAGTGAATGACATATTTGAGGTATTCAACAAGATCCTAGGGATGTGTCTCATGAAGACATGTGACATTAGTCATAAATATTGGGATGATTAAGTTTGAGTAATACTATGGGCATACTACACAACCTACAAGTGCCTAAATAAGGCTACACCATTTCAAATGGTGTTTGGCATAGAGGTGATTCTACCAATGGATTTTATGGTGCCATAATTACACAATGAATGTATTGGTTATTTAGATGACCAAAAATCATTAAATTCAAGGTTGAAGGACTTGAAACACTTAGATTAGGTGTGTGGCCAAGCAAGGTGGAGTTAATAGATAGAGAAGGTACACTAATAGTTGTGGCATGACAAACATATTAAGTTTAAGGTACTAATTGAAGGGTCATTGGTCTTACTTTATGACTCCAAGTACCTCAAGCATTTAAGAAAGCTATAAATAAGGTGGATGGTCTCATATGCCATCCATAATATATTATAAACTAGCACATGTAAGATGCACACATTATTAAGTGTAATTTTCCTTGGTAATTTTAATAGAAATCGATTGAAGCCTTATAGGCAATAAAATGGCACTTTCACCATCAGATACTAACTTCCTGATCATAAGTTAGTTATGTTATGCTAACTTGAATGATGTTTGGTATAAGCCAAAAAATTTCTTGTATTTTGTTTTTTTATTTTTGTAGAGTGAATAAGTGGCACTTTAAATATTTTAAGATAACTCTTTTGGTATTTTCATGCATAAATCTAGTCATGTGAGTCAAGCATGGATGATTTCTAAGGACCTAAGGCCCAACACCTAAGTTTTTGGGTACAAGGAACTCACCATAATTTGGAAATATGAGTACCAAGTGATGAGGAGAGGTACACAAGATGTTAGTGTGCATAAGATGTAAGAAAGGTGCACAAGATGCTAAGTGCATAAGACACCTAAAGCATGAAGCACTAGATGACTAGTGCAAGGGATTTTTATGGGGTAGAATAGGCCAAGGAAAGAGAAAAATGCATAGATAAATTTACCATGATAGGAAAGCATACTTGAAATTAAATTTCCATAGGAAGAGAAGATGGAACCTTGTAGGATTAATTATGCACATATGAGGCATTATGCCTAGGTTACCATAAGGAAGGAAAAGGTCACACCAAGTGAAAAAAACATAAGATAATGTCATCAAGATAAGTTGGCATCCACCTAAATATAGGTGGGAAGTGACCATTTAAACTACGTGTCACTTCACCAAAAATATAATTAAGATAATTTATCAAGGTGATGATGGAAGCACAAAGATCTGGATTAAATGCTAAGGTGGTAGTGTAGTTTTGTGGCTTTCATGGGTTTTTATTAACTCTAAGAAATCTAGGCACCACCATGCTATTAATCACCTAAAATTGAGATGGTAGATGAATTAGGGATATAAATTAGTGATAGGCCAATTGGTTTAGGTTAAAAACCTCAAGTTAATTCATACCCAAAATGTAGAGCACATAACCAAAGTCAAACTAGAGCTAAATCAAACAAACACTACCAAATTGAAACCCTGAGTACCCACAGATTCAAAAATATAATGATTAAATAGAGAGGAATTATATTCCATTTAAGTTTGGCATAGAGAATTATGGGTTATGAATTGTGTGGAAAAGAGATATTAGAAAATTTGAGTGACATCTAGGCCACCATTAATGGAAAGCAAAGATATATGGCTGAAGTCACAGCCATAGACATCATGACTATGAGGAGTGTTAATAAACACTAGTCATTTTAGGATGGGAAATTAAAAAGTGAATTATGGTTTACAACAAGCATAAATGATGTTGAATGAGTGTAGATAGAGGAATAAAAAACCACTACAAAAAAGAAAGTGTGGTCAGTGCAAGGAGTTAGAGTCACTAAGGTTGATCCTAAGGTGCTTGTAAACATGTCCTACCAAGAAATACAATTTCATAGGGAGGTCTTGGTAGGGGAGACCATATGTCTTTTGCACATAAATTTTAACTTAAAGAATGCAACCACCATAACCCAATAAATTTATAAGATATAGTGTAATACTAGGTGGTTGATACAAGGCCCAAGATAGAAGAAGGTATGGTATTATTCAATGTCTCCATCTAAGATAAACTTACGACCATTGACATAACTTAGCTCTATGAGTTACCATGTTTTGGGAAGTTGAAAGAACTCATGTAGTTCCTTCTCTCATGAATCCATAGAGACCACTTCTACTTTGTAGGGAGGTATATGAGGTTATCAAAAATCCTAATTATAATAATCACTAGGCTTCTAAAATCTAGTGCAAACATCCACTAGATGATGGTAGATGATGTTGAGTTAGAAAGGGTCACAAAACTCCTTGGGTACTATAAGGGAGGATTTGTGTTCCCTATAAAATATATAAATGAACCTAACACAAGGGCCATGACATGGATCGTAAGATTAAAAATTTTCCTTGGTGGATGGTGGACAGACATCACCATGGCCTATTTGTGTATCGCTTATCACATGGCATAGGGGGTCAAATTCAACATAAAAAAATTTATTATTGAAGTGATGTTAAAGAATGTGCTTTAATTTCATATGATATAAGAGGCCTTCATATAGGGGTTTATGTTGATCTTAATTGTGATAGAGGATATCAACAGGCTTGATGGAAATAAATATGACCTTTGGATCTTCTTGGTGCACAAGGACTACCTACAACTAAAGTACCAAAACTTCACTTGACCTCTTACATTCTCCCATATGTATAAAACCTGAGTGATGGGGTGGTGCACCCAATATATTTTAGCATTCAAAATGGAATGGTGCATCCTTAAGGATCTCCTTTAGAACATGTTTGGAATCATGAACTTCACCATTATGTAATAATTCTATGTAGTGTTTTTGGCACTCACATATGGCAATCGATCAAGTTGACTGAAGTTATCTTACACATTTTACACTAAATAATTTAGGGATACATAAAGGAGAATTATTAATGCATAGTAGTTGGACATGATAGTGAAGGCCATGGATTTGAAAAGAAGTAGGTTGTAGTGCCAATATGTGCACTAGGAGGAAAACATACCAAAGATAAGGAGGATGAATCAGATTGCATTGACTTTCATTCCTTTAAAAGGAATTAAAGCTTAAGCACATGCACATGTTTTATTATGAGATGAAGTTGATAAAGAAGGATGTAGACCTTGAGAAGGATGATAACCTCCCCCTCTAAATTTATAATTAAGTTAATCCAATGCCTGTAGTAGAGAAGAAATATCCCCCAAAAAAGTAGGGATAAACACTTGAAGAAATTCAATATCTCCTATGGCTAAATATTACCTCTAGTAAGGAATCCACCTCAACCCTAAATAAAAAACATTTGACTTTAATTCTAGGGACTACTCCCAAAAAGAAGGAGAAGAAGAAAAATTCCAAGGGGCCCATTGAAATGCCCATAATAACCTTGGTAGAGATGGAGGTGCCAGAGGTGCATGAAGAAATAGAGGTGTAAAAGGCATGGGAAGAGACAAAGGAGGAGGAAGGAGGAACCAAGGTCTACATTATAGAAGAAGTAGGAGAAGAGCATAGTACTAAAGATGTCCAAAAGGCCCTCGAAGGTAGTATTACTGCTACACTTAGAGAGGTAAGAAAGTCACCCAATGCCTCATTAAAAGAGCCATCCACACAACCTCCATGAACTAAAGAGGAAAATATAAGCTTGTGAAAGAATACGGGCCACAATAAGGAAGAAATAGAGATGGCATTGGTGCTAGGGAAGAAAAGAGAGGCCATGAAAGCAACTAACATGTCTCAAAAGCATATTGATAGATATGAGACCAAGGAAATAAAGGCTAAGGAAGAAAAGGCCTTAGAACTAGAAAAAAGAGGAAGGATAAAAATAATAAGGCATAGGAAGAAAAGGCCAAGAAAGAGAAGGAAAAGAAAGAGATTTCCATAATCATAAAACCAACAAAGGAAGTAATAGAAATGGTGCCTAGCACCACGACTAGCATAATAGAAAAAGATAAATTACAAGCACACCCAAGTAGAAAAGGGGGGCCTAAAGATAAGGAAGGTGATGTTGGTTCCTTAAAAGAACAAATATATAGCACCACATAAACCTAATAAATATAAGAGGGTGAAGCTAGCACTAAGGGAGAAGAAGAAGTGGAATAAGGGGACAAGTCTAAAGAAGAACCCATACATGAGCAGGAAGAAGAAACCTCTGAGGAAAGTGCCAAATAGAGTGGTATCACTAATGAAGAGGATTAAGAATAGATAGAGTTGGACATCATTAAATAATAAAGCATAGATATAATCCTAAGATAAAAGGCACAAAAGGGGAGAATAGATGAAGATTTCTACATGTTTGAGTACATGCCACCCGAAGCTACCACAACTAGGATGCACTAACAACTATCATTTATTTTTGGCAACTATATGGATGATCCTCAATTTGAAGTATCATAGAAGGCCATATTGGGTGCATATAAATTTTTATAAGGGCATGATATCCTTCTCATAAATCCCTATACCATGAACCCAGTTAAGTTGACAAATACACCCATCTAAATGGCCTTTAAAGTTGCATGAAAGAACATCATCAACGATGTTAGGGATTCAAAATGGAAGAATATCACCCTAGATATAGAAGAGGAAGTAAAGGCCATGACGTTTAAATTTTAGTAACTAGCTAAGCACATAAAGGCAATTGATCCAACCCTCTTGGATGGTGTTGACACTTTAAACCTCTCAGAGGTTGACAACGTATGCATTCTAGTGGAGTAGATGCTCTCAAGATTGAAATTAGAGCTTTTGTAAAAATAAGAGGACCTATGCACCACTCCAAAAAGGGATCTATCTTAAAAACTCAAGGAGGTTAAAGAATTTTTCACAAAACTTGAAAATGGCATAGATGTAGCTGATGCCATCTTCTACATCTTCTCCAACTAGGCATCAGTCATATATGCTTACCTCAAGTAGGTAATGGGGGATAAGGAAGAGATGATGGCATGGGTATACACTAAAAGTAGGTTAGAGCTCACTTAGATAATGGGGAAGGTCAATTCCTTAAGCACCTAGATCAAAGACTAAGAACAAATCTTGGAAGCACTCTTTCATGCCTTGTAGACTAAGGCTTGTGAACAAGGATAAATATTAGATGGGGGAGTAATAAAAGCTAAGGCAAACCTTGAGGACTTCAATAAGGAATTGGAGAAGATAATTGTGCTCTCACTCAATGAAATATCCATAAAGATAGATAGTGATGTTGAAAAACTCAAGATCACTATCAAGGGATTTGAGGACTTCAACATTGAATTGAATGAGAGTGCACTCAAGTTTTGCATGCTAAAAGTGTTGAAAGACTAGTCTGGGGTTGATTAACAATTTTGTATGGGGTAATATTGGTCCCCTTTTTTGAGTAAATATGGATCCATGCCAACTCAGTAGACATCTTGATGTGATGAAATCACTTGGTTTGATTGTTATTTTGGCATCTTTTGTGCCAACTAGAAGAATAATCATAAACCTAGCACTAACTGGTAGGTGGTTGCTTGGCACCTAGTTTTTCAAAGCATCTTCTTAAGTGACTACACATGATGACCATGGAGAAAAGGGTTTAAGGTGATGGAGTTAATAGAATGATCAATCAAGGGTCTATCCCAGCACCTAGTGTACACCCTCCACCCTGGCATGAAGATACTCCTATTTTTTATAAATCCAAACTCAATCTAGAGAGAAAGAGACATGAATTGGTATAGTAAAGCAATGTAAAAATTGGTTATACATGTTTAACCATAATTATAACTTATGTTTAGATTAGATACCTTTTAGGCTCTATTTATATATGCCCATGCTCACCTATGAGCTTCTAGGCTTTTAAGCATTTTAAATTATGCACTTACTATATTTTATGTATTCTATACTATGCCCTATATTTGAATATTGATTAATGAAGACTGGTGTTGCACCTATTTGAGCTCGATCTGGTTATACCATTAATTAATGTTATTTGAATGTAGAGTGAATGTAATAGTATTCATAGTGTAATTTCAATATATGAATGTTAAGTTTCAATGAAGCTCTGGTCTAAGTCATTAATGGCATCCCTATGTAAAAGATTATGCCAACCTAATTTGTATAAATGGCTAAAGTATAGATAAGAAATTTCACTCAATGATGTTTATTTTTTGTATAAAGCATGAACCTAGTATGAACTTAATCTAAGGCATTCTATTGACCCATGTTAGTTATGAATGGTGTTATGCCCAGTGAAAACAATATCTATGCACTCGAGACAATATAACCACCCAAATGGGATTTTTACCTATAAACCATTAGCCTAGCCCAAAAATGTCTGGCGCTAATGATCTTAGTATTGTCATTATTACAATGACCAAACCTTTTGAATAATGAGTTGTGCCATGACATAACTAGCCCAGTGTAGTCCTTAGTTATTTCTCTACTACACTTTGGGTGAGTAAATAAGGCTTAAATCTCATGTGAATTGATGCTAGTTTAGTCAAGTGATAAATGTTGAGCACTATGATAACTTATCTTATTTGTGACTAGTTGTAATGAGCCAAGAACTAACTTGGAACAAATGGATAAGCATCTGATAGAGTAAATTAATTGAAACCCAATCCAATTAAACTAAAATAATACACTATTAATCAGGGGAGACTACTATTTATATCCTAACTACATAGTCATCATGGTGACTGGTCATAAGGTTACACCCCTATGACTCTCCAAGTATGTCCCAAACAAGCTGATAGAGTAAGAAATAGCCTACCAGTTATAGTAGAGCATAGATTACGATATGCATAAGAAGAAAAAATCCTACTTTCATGGTTCACATTTAATTATTCGAATAATGTCCTACACCAATAAGAATCACTTCTATGAGGATATAATATATAGATAATACTACTAATTGGCTTTACTACCACATAAGGACTAGTATCCTCATAGACAAGTGCAAAACCACATTAAGGGGATATGCATTGAATATCATCATGAGACCTATGATCATTACTTCTTATTCCTTAATGCTCATAATGATATATTATTGGAAAGAGTATGATTATTTAAAATGAAGGATAACCTTCTAAAGCTCATTCAAGGGAAACCTTCCCTTTCCATAAAAGAGGCATGAACTAGAATCCCACTAGTTGAAGGATGGGACACATCTTATTTTTGTATTAGAAGACCTACTTATCCAACATGGGAATAAGGGAAATCTTATCAGACAACCCATACAACATTTAATGAAGTGAGTAAAGAACCAAGGGTGTTAGATACCTCATTGGGAGGAATGCAAGATAAGCTCATTTTCCTAGATTCTTTAGGCTCCAAAGGCCCTAACCAAGGTGAAGTTTCATTACCATCAGATATGCATTTTATGGTTACTTCAACCATATAATAATATACTTCTACAACTCTTAAGACCACCATTTTCTATATAAGGAATCCAAGGCCTAAGTCCCTTCCATAGAGCCCAATTATGGAGGGACCTTTGATGGAGATAGCTACATAGGAGGAAATTGGAGAGGATATTTATGATGAAGAGGTAAAATTAAAAAGATTAAAAATATTGAGCCTCTAAAAATAAAAGGTAAAGGAACCATTAAATCAACAAACATCAGATGAGCTAACACTCTCTCTAATTTTTTATCACTCCTATTATTTCCCATGTTTCTATTCTTATAATTAGTTCATTTGTTCCTATTTTATTCACCCCTCCTAGTCCACCACATATATTGGTTCTCAAGGTGGATGTTTATACCTCCTCTACCCTTGTATCCCCTACTTCCTCAATTATTATTCCTCTAGTTACTCTTCCCACATCCACTCCTATTATTCCTACTCTATTCCCTTCCACTACTATTCCACCCCACAAAAAAAAAAGAGAAAATACATAAAGAAAGTGAAGGGATCAATATCCACTCCCTAATTACATGTTAATTTTACATAGTTATGTCTACTAGTTCCCCCTCCCAATCCTCCTCAAGTGACAATTGTGATAACCACTCAAAAGTATAAGAAGAAGAGAAGGTTGGTATACATAGTCCATCCACTACCATAGTATGGTGGAGTGGACTGGTCCAAGATCATATGGCCTTCACTCCATGAGCCCCTCCTAAAGGAATATTTTAAAAAATCATCAAGTGAGATAGTGGTTGAGACTAAATCCTTAGACAATCTACCCATAGACCCAGCCCAATTATTCCTTATGTAGTGGGAAATAGGCATGTAGTCAAGGGCCTACAAAAGACCTAATCTTATGATTATCAAATTTCCCATAATGAGTACAATCTTTGATAAATCCATAGGGAGTGTGTAGAGGGTGAGTAAAATGAAACTAGAAGATGACATTGGTAGAGTAGTCATTATATAAGAAAGATAATAAATGTGCACTCTGACCAAGAGGAAAGATATAAAAATGGGTCAATCCCCCTATATAGGAAATTTTAAATACTACATGGAAACACTAAAATATGTTCTAGTGTAAATACATGAAGGGATAAAATGGCATGAAGAGAATTGGAATAATAACTAGAGAAACTAAGAGAACATCAACAAACTATTCATGTTCTAACACATATTTAAATGGACATCCAAAATGTAGAATCTAGATTGTATCATACCATTAGGACATTAGTGTAATGAGGGTCGAATTTTCACCCCATTATTAGAGACCAAAAAATTATTTAATATTTGAATATAGATAAAAATAAACTCAAATTACTTATTCTTTTTATAACTGGCAATTCATATGCACATTTTAACCTAATGTCACCATTAGAGGCTACCAATGCAAATAACTTGGTGGTCATCAGAACATAAGAAGCTAGAGAATGAGTTGAGGTATATAAGGAAATAATTATGAAGTATTTATAACATGAGACTTAATCTTGTAAAATTTTGGATGATCTGAATCTTTCTTGGGCCAAGGATTTAGTAGGAAGACTCATTGGTAGTGCCAATTTTGATCAGCTCTTACAGCATGTTTCAAAGACTTTCAAACATGACATACAAGGGAAAACCATATAATACATAGAGGTAGAGATTAATTTTAATAGAAATAATGTCACTAAATTTGAGATATGTATATATATAACTTCAATAATAATAAAGCCAAACTTGAAAATCTCTTGGAGCAAGTGAACAGGGTGCATAGGCCTCCACTCCTTAACATGGACATAATCAGATATCAATATGATGTTGGGCACAAACACTATTAGGATTTGGAAGCAAATAATAATTCCAAAACAACAACTCCCATTTCAACATAATCATCTAATTCAATGCCTCCAATAACCTCATCATCCATGCAAGCACCTAGTCAACCTTGAGAATAACTCTAATTTTGTATGTATACATGCACAGTTTACTCATAGTTTTTGTATATTTAGAATATACATGTAAATTTTATTAAACTATTATAAGCATGCACACATTAAATTTCATAGGCTAACTAATTTTGACATATGTGTAATTAGACACAAAAATGTAAAAACATGTAATTTTGAGACTAAAAGAATTGAGGTTATAATAGTAAAATGTAACTACGAGTTTGTATACACTTGGAGAATAGATGTCCCTTACCCAAGTATATATATCAATGTAATTTTGCATTCCAAATGGTTAGAAGATTTGATCAATTTAATAATTTAATGTTGACTATCATGTAATTATGTTGGTGTTTTCTCCTTCCACTTATGTGATTTTAAGTTTTAATTTTTTAGTTGTTATAATACAATAATTTGAATTATGCATAATCCATAGATAAAACCTAATTATTTTAATAAATGTATGTTAATTGTATATGTGAAAATGTCAGTGAAATTCAGTATATATTTTTTAATAAATTGGTTCAGATTGTGTTATTATTCTTAGTGTGTATGAATGTTTTCTATTAGTATAGTTTTCTAAGTGAGTGCCATAACTACCTTAGATGCCTTCTTGGTCTGAGCTAGAACCTTATAATAAATTTTTTTCAAGAGCTACTCTAAAGGAATAATCCTTCAATTGATACCATCAATTTTACTAAATAATCCCTTCCTAGACTTCATAACTATGTTTACATGTAAGTGTGCAATAGCTTCAAGTAGTAAGCATTAGTTTTGAGAGTATTTGACCACTAATAAACCAACCTAAGAAGTGATGCTTTGATATCATAGGACCTTATTTTACACTACACCCTTCCCTCATTTTGAATTTTATTTAATTGATATATACACACTCTAGATTCATTATAATCCATCCATCTCACCCACTTAGGTTTAATTTTTCCACTAGGGTTCACTTCACTACAAGTGAACCTAGTTAACAACTTTCATGCTCATCTTATTATTCTACCACAAGGTTATTTAACCCATACCTTTAACTCATGAATTGGAGTATATTTCACCTCCATTGAGATATTAAAACATTATATGGTACCTCATTTAAAATTTAGTTGTTGCATAAGACCCATATCAATAGAAAGTGGAATTTATCTTCACCTTGTAGTCACTACTTGAAGGGCCTTGTAATACCTTCAAGGGTACCTTCAATATATATCCTTGGAGATACATTAAAGTTACCCATAAATTTATTATGGAGGTTTAAAACATTATTTGATAAATTTAAAAGGCTTTGTACCCCATATTTTGATACTCTCAGATCCACAAAAAAATGACACTTAGAATTCCTTTTTTAAAATGGGCTCATAGAAGATACCTCAAAGGGAATTATTAGAAATTCAAGTGGGCATTGAAGGTATATCCTAGGAGATACATAAAAAATGTGTAGGAGTTTAATTTTCATTCACTTTTAAGGCACTACTAGGTGATACCTTGAAGGGATTTATAATACCTTCAAGGTATCTCCTAAGAAATACCTTTTAAATATGCATAATAGTGGATTCAAGGTATCTCTTAAGAGATAACTTCAAGTTACCCATGAAAGTATTAAAAAGAAACTAAAATTTTAAGTTTTATTTAAGGTATTATAGAGACAAAAAAAATTATTAGTTCATTATCAAGGTTTAAAGTTAAAAGGCTTTGCACCTCATATTTTGGTACTCCTAGATCCCTGAACATATGACATTTTGCATCCCTTCATTAAAATGGGATCATAAAATATTAAACACTTATTTGTTCTTAGTTATAATTCCCTAGACTTATATTATCTCTAGACCTCTGAGATCGCAACACATGGCATGATCTCAATAACTCGGACCATGGAAGGTTCAAGCATAGTGAAATGTATGAAGCCATAAATTAATGAGTTGACACCTGTCATCATCTAAAAGAATTGACCCTGATTATATGTTAATATCATTGACATTTATCTTGAAGTCAATGATTGAAAATTTAGATTTAACATATGTTTTCCATATTAAAGTTAATTGAACCCACTAAAATTGACTAGAATTTTCATAATAAAATGGGAGTTTAAACTATAAGCTCATTATATCCATTAATGACACATGAATAAATTAAATGTTTGAAGATTGTGAATGATATATGCACAATATACTTGAATGGGAATTCACTTATCCATTACTCTCAAGAAAACACTACATATTCAAACTCTCGTATGTTCAAATGCCTTAATTTGTTAGAGGTGTTTACGAATTTAAACCAATGTTTTTTATAGAACTAGATGCATCAAAAAATCCAATGTCCCTTATCTATATGATTTTGCTAGCATGATTTAGTACACCAATACAATTTTAAATAAAATTTCTTTAGGCTTAAAATTCCACCATTATTATTTTTTATGGGATGAGGTAGAATTAGTAATGTCATGATCACCTCAAGACAAAATTACACTAGCCCACAAGTAGTACATTGATTATTTACTTCCCATCAAATCATAGGATCTTCATTAGGTAGATATGAAACTAGAGGTAATGCCATGCATAAAATTTCTTAGATATTTATTTTTTAATGGCACTTTTCCTAGTGATTGCTTATATATTAGGAAAAATAAGAAAGTGTCTGTTTAAATTTTGGGTAGGGATTTTGAGAGGTATCTTAGATCACCTTCCTCTAAAATAGATTACAATCAAATCTCAAATAATGTCTAGCTTGAACAAAATATTGTAAAGAGTAAATTTAAAGAGTGGCTTGTTGAGGGCCAAAAATTGAATCACAAAGGGGACATTACATCTAATTACATAATTAAATTTAGGATAAGGGTTAGGATAAAAATGGATATATTTAATAGACTGAATGGATTTTTGAGTATTGCATATGTTCAAGTTCAGTGCATTCCATTATTGGACATTTTATTGACCTATGATAAATTGGTTGTATTAGGAGAAATTATTTGTACTAGACTAAATTCATAAATGTTATATCTAGCTCAAAGGCCATTAAGAGGTAGTTTTTACATGATTTCCTATTTATTGGATGTTGTTATGGGAATTGTTTATAAAATACATGGTGAGTTGTGGTAACCCTTAAAAGAATACGTGGCTAAAAAAATTGGTGAAGATCATTTGTTTATATTTACTCATAGATATAGGTATGAAATTGAAAAAATATACAATGAAGTTTACCCTTAGATATCTCATGAAATATATGGGAAATATATGCCAACATTATTTGAGAACATTCTTAGGACACTCCATAAATGGGGAGACTACTAGTTCTATCTAGATGTTACTTTCATTTAGATTAAAGGGATAAAGAGTTCTTCCTTATTGATACCACACCATCTCTTAGATAAGATTATTAAACAAGAAATATCTTTTGGGTTTTATAATAGTATTGATGAGGAACTAGTTTAGAGGCATATAGCTTATTATTTTAATACTCCCATGAGCATTGGCCAACTGCAGTATGTGGTCTGATCACATTTTAACTAGGCTAATTAAAATATGAAATTTGCATCATTTAGAGAATGGGATCCAAATAAAAGGGTTAGAGTATACCTTCAATAGATCTAGGAGAAGAATAAGGTGCATGTTTCTTATGGGCATGAGGAGTATGACCATGATCACATATTTTGGAATGCACTTGATGATTTGGCCATATGGAAGAATATGAAAGATAAGTTAATGTCCATGGTATAGGATCTGAATTATAGTATAATCCTTAGGCTAATGAGTAATAATTTGAGATGGAATTGAATCACCAGTGGCTACCCTCCCAACCCCACATCTATAAGAAACAATATCAACCTCCTCCTATACAAGATCTTATAAATGAGCATCCAACTGACTCTAGTGTGCAAAGAGAATCTAATCCTTAGCTCAAAAGGGATATTATAAGTGGTCTTCCAAGTCCATATATCCCTTGATAATAAATCTTAACACCTAAATTATGGGAACAAAAACTATAAGAGATAGGTTTGAATCTTCTCTAGGTGAAGAAAGGAAGAAAAAATTTGTGATGACCCTTTTACCCCCATTAACAAAGGTGACCCAAGTGAGTCTTCCATATTTATTATAAGCTTCCTTTTCTTCCATTTAAAATTTTCTTAATTCTCCCACATCTAATATGGATATCCCTTCATCACTTACATCCATTGGTGAGGATATCTTTACTCAATGTACCTATACCATTTCAACTCCAAACACCTTTCATCCCACCTCCATAAAAATTGTTACCATGCCTTCACTACTATCTCCTATGATTCCTCCCACCACTATTGTTATTTCATCTATGCCACCTTCTATTCCACCTTCCACTCCTTCTATAATCACCTAATAGAGGAAGCCAAAGGATTTTCCTGCTCTTATTGAGATCAAGTATTTTTAAGAAACACCATCTGTTGGTCTATCTACTATTGAAGAGTCTCTTGATATGGAAAAATGAGAAAGAAAATGAAGGATAAACTTAGGTAGGGTTCCTTGTGGAATAAGAAATATAACTAATATCATTAGTTAATTACCTAGATTATGAATATGAAGAAAATGCTTCTAAGGAAGTAAACTAATTAGAGTAAGGAAATATTTGAGAGACTCACCCAGATGATGAAGAGGTAGAGTTTGAGAAAGCCAAAGCCTTGAGTCTAGGAGAGTAACAAGTCCTCATAGGAAAACCAAGCCAAAGTATTTTTGAGGTAGTTTCTTTTTCTATTTCTTCATCTATCAATGTTGAATCCCATTTGTAAGTCTACCTTTTGTTATATCTTAAGGTTTTGTATTTATTCCTCCTAAGGATTCATTAATTTCTTCCCCTTGATTAATAAAGATCCCAGAGAAGAGGGTCCATTTTCAAGACTAGGTAACTTTGTCTATTTTTAATCCTTAGATCCCACACATTTCAAAAATATAGTTGGATTAAATAGGAGTTCCCATTCTATAGGCATCACTAGTATCCTTAGCCATAATGATAGTGGAGAGAACCCCTAGTTTGGTCATGTATATAGTTGAGGTCTCACCAAGAATATAACCATCTCTAGGGGAGAAAATTATCCACTAACCTCTCTTATTTCCCACTCAGATTAATACTTACATAGTACATAAATTAATTATACCTTCTCCTATGAATCATCCACCTTCTTCATCTCAAGGCCCAACTCTAATTGAAGAAACATGGGTTCTCATAGTTCCCCAATGGGTGAAAGAGATGGAAAATCTAGGGATGAAGGATAAAATCTAGTTGTAACTAAATTTCCCATAATCTCCACCAGGTTTGATAAGAATAATGGGATAATTTATAGGGTGATGAAGAGGAAGGTGGTGCATCTTCATATAGGTGAGGAGATGGAGTTTAAGAAAAGAGAAAATACTTTTCCTCTTGCAAAGAAATTGAAGAAGAACCTAGAGGATCCTATATAATATATTGAGAACTTCAATGATTTCATTGATTCCATAGGGCAACCTTGAAGGAAATGCACCACAGTACTAAGGAGGTATTAAGAAGTTGTAAATAAATAGAAATCAACTAGGGACCCTAGGAAATAATTGTTGTTGTGTGTAGTGTATCCAATAAGCTATATGATATTTTGTATAATATTCAAACCTCTAGAGAAATTGTTTAACCTAATCAAGTAAACATCATCAAACTATGACACTAGATGAAATAATTGGAAAAGAGGTTTAATTTATTGATTTTCTATTTAAGGAATAGTTTTTTCAACCATTTGAATTTAATGCCTAGTATGGATGTGGTGTGGTAATTGAATTATGTCATTACTAAAAGAGATGCCTCTCTTAATTGGCTTAATTAGATGAAGGCATTGTTGAGACTCTTTACTAGATATGAGAGTGAAGCCTTGTAATTTTAGTAGATATGAGGGTCACTTTGGTGATTATTCCTATTGGAAATTTGGTTAATAAGTTTAATTTTGGGAGCCTCCTTCTTTTAATAGTAAATATTTTTATGGAGGTGGAGGAAACCATCTATAGAACCAATGAAGAGGTTCTATACCTGGTCAATTTTGATAATAATAGAGTAACTTAGGTTAAAGCCTCAATAACTTGATTTAAGAGCCTATCAGAAGAATAAGGTAGGTTAATAAATAAATCATATACAATTCTTAATCCTTCTTTGCTCAATTTTGATATTGTGAAAAAAAAATTGAGGTGGGGGGTACATTATAGGAGCAACTTAAAGAAAAAGAGAAAGCTTCATATTTAGTTTTGGTTACTCAACTAGCTGGAAGTGTTGTTAAAATAGCTCAAGACTCTAAGCCTTCTAATTTTACAATAATGTAAACTCCCATAGGTCTAGTGTTCATTTCACCTATAATTACTATTATGACAACTTCAGTTTCTTCTTCAACTCCTATAGCTAGTGCTACCACATCAACACCATGATTTGAAATGATTATATACATGCATCTATTTTTAACATGAAATTATAATTCCTAATCTATTTATTGTAAATACATATTGTATTTTTACTAGAGAGTCTAAGTTTAGAAACTTCCATTGTGCATGCATCTTTTGCATGATCTTTAGCCTATGGCTCTATTTTTGGACTTATAATTTTAGGTGAAGTTTGAAGAGATGAGGCCTTCCCATCCCAAGCTTATAAATACATGTAGCCTCCCAGTCCTAAAGAGGAGAATTTTGGTTGTTCAAACTGATAAGAAATTTGAAAGAGTTTTGGTTGAATTTATCTCTATATGCAAATCTTGATTTTTCTCTAATTATGTGAATTACTTGAGATGTTCTATTATTCAGATAACTTAGTGCTTAGATTTGTGCATGATTTATCCATTTTAAATACAGCCATTCATTTTAAACTATAGATGATTGGGATAAATTTTACATGCTAATCATAATCATTCTTAAATATGTGAAATATCAATTTAACAAATGGGAAACCATTGAATTTGTATATATGAGTATACTATATTTGATTTTTGGTATACTATAGAAACTTTAACACTTCAAATTTTCCATATTCATAATCTACACTTTGTCAATCAAAATTTGGCATTTTCCATTAGTGTATCAATGAATTTTGTTCTTAAGCATTTGTGTATTAACAAATAGTCTCCAATTTTTCAAATTACACTTCATTAAATCTCACAATCCTACCTAAGTTCAAGTATTAGTTTTGAAGGGTTTTATCCTAGGATATACATAGGACTTATTTTTTGACCTACTCTTCCCTCCTTTTTTTAGTTTTTTTTCAAGATACTACCCATCTAAGTTAGAATCATCATATTTCCACCAAATCTAAGTATATCTAGGTTAATTCATAACCATTCCATTCATAGTAAATAATTTGTATCACTCACTAACATTCCACCAACAGGTTTTTATAGAACTTGTAACTCATGCATTTTAGTGATTTACTTCAGTGATCCCAAAATGTTAGAGGCCACCTTGTAAAATTTTATGAAGGTGTGCATAAAACACACATCAATAAAATCCATCTTTATAACCTTCAATCTACATGGAATTATTAAACTTAATACACTAAGTTTGTAAGGGAAGTTGGCCTATCTCTAGAGGTTTAGCTCAAAGATCCTTAGGTGTCACACTTTGGAGCTAGTCCCATTATGTTTGAAAATTAACTTTGTTGTTACGGGTGCACAATTTGAGAGATAAGTGTATCTATTAGAAGATACCTCTAAGGGCATTATCATACATTCAAGGGGACATTTGAGGTATTTCCTAAGTGATACCTTCAACATGCACATGAGTGGATTTTTACTTCACCTTCAAGGCACTACTAGGTAATAACTCGAAGGACATTGTAATACCTTCAAGGTATCTCTTAGGAGATACATTTCAAATATGCACAAGAGTGTATTTATTCTTTAAGGTATATCTTAGGAGATACCTTCAAGTTACACATAAAGATATTACAAGAACCTTGAAGTCATCTCCAAGGATATGCCTCAAAGGGTGATATCGTACATTCAAGGGGATGTTAAAGTTATCTCCCAACATGCACATGAGTAGAATTTTTCTCCATCTTAAAATCACTACTAGGTGACAACTTGAAAGGCCTTGTAATATATTCAAGGTATCTCCTAAGAGATACCTTTCAAACATGCACTAGAGTGGATTTTTCCTTTAAGGTATCTCCTCAGAGATACCTTTAAGTTACCCACTAAGTTATTAAAAGTCTTTTGAAGTTATCTCATAGGAGATACCTTGAAGGGTGTTATTATACATTCAATGGGCAATTAAAGGTATCTCCTTCAACATAAACATGAGTGGAATTTTCTTTCACCATGAAGGCACTACTTGATGATACCTTGAAAAGCTTTGTAATACATTCAAGGGTACCTTAAAGGTATTTTATAAGAGATACATTGAGTGGTATTATACATTTGGAATATGTGCTTCATTTATTGGACTAATTGTACTGATGATAATTTGAGCGTTTGTGACTTGAGTGTATAGGTGAATGATATAACTAAGTTTAATTCAAACATTGAGCAAGATCAGGGAAGCAACCTTATGAAAAATCCTTGATATTATGGTTATGAGAATTATACAACCTTTCATTACCACCTTATTAATGTGTTAATATAAATTAGGTAGGATTACATGTTTTCTTATAAATTGAGGATTAATCATGATATGTTTATAAAGCTAGTGTCAAAACTATTATAATGTGTGATAATTTAAAGTGGTAGCTCTTGCTATTATGATTTTTATCAAATCATGTTTCAAAATCTCACCCCATTACTTTATTTTCTTAGAGTGTCACCATATTAATGATTGGCATACTTCAAAAATTACACAATACTTTAACTATAATACCATATCATTTTATTTAATTTTAAAACTTAGTTATTGATGATAAGAAACAATAATGAGATAGAGCTGAAATTAAAGGAGAAATTTATATTTTTAGAAGCTAACTTTATTCATATATTGGACTTTAATAAAAGTGGGAACATTATAAATAAGATGTAAGGTCTAGCATCAAAAGGTGTTTCCTATTTGAAATGGATGATGTGATTGGTTGAGTCGTATCAACTGATCTAATTATTATTCAAATCAATAGGTATGATCAAAGGGCTTTCTATGCTTGACCTCATTAAGATATGAAGTGAAATGTTGATTCAATTAACACAATGTGAAGATAAATTTATATAACCTGGTAAACATGGTTAGCATATCTTTAAATAAAATAGTTAGTTGGATTATGGACATGTCAAACAAATAACTTTAGACAAATCTGACCTTAACAACATTAAATCTAAAAACATTATGGCTCTAGTTTACTATATACTAATTTACCAGCCTACAACATATGTTCAAAAATAGATCATTTCATTTCATTAGAATCATAAATCAAATGGATATATACATTCCTAAATTATAGTTATTAAAGTAGGCCTTAGTTATCAAATGGCTGAGGTAATAGATGATGCATTAAGATAGGAAAGATTTTTGTTTTGTGATAAGATTGGTTTTCAAAAAGCAAGGGATTTCACTTGGTTGGCAGTTTAGAATCGTATCCTCACTCAGGATATGTTGGATAAAATTATTTTTATAGTCCCTTATCATTTTAGTCTTTGTAAATCTAAAGAAGAAACTACTAATCATCTACTTTATTCTTTCCCCTTTATTGTTTGGTATTGGGTGTGGCTATGTTGTAAGATTGAATGGTCTTGGGCTTGGCCCTCCTCATTATTCAATGCTTTTTCCTTTTGGCCAATTGGGGGTTGAAAAACTTGATTTTTAGGCTTTGGAGATTCAGTCCAAATATTTTAGTGTGGACAATTTAGAAGGAGAAAAATCAATGTATTTTTTAAGGTAAGTAAATATCTCTTGATTTAATTTTAAAAGAGATAGAGGTTGTTATCTCAGAGAATTTCTTCTCAGATTAAATATAGAAATGTTTGTTTTTTAGTGTGGGATATGATAATGTGTGCCAAATGGAGTATCATTATTCAACCACATATTAATGGATCAATAGTAAATTCAGGTAAGAGTACAAAAAATTATAAAGCTTCTT
Source organism: Torreya grandis (assembly GCA_037957365.1). Taxonomy (NCBI): domain Eukaryota; kingdom Viridiplantae; phylum Streptophyta; class Pinopsida; order Cupressales; family Taxaceae; genus Torreya; species Torreya grandis. The sequence goes on from JARHVA010007582.1 coordinate 119,091, forward strand.
GGCCCCCCTTCCTCTTGGGTTTTTAAAATTAATTTTGATGGAGCCTCAAGAGGTAATCTAAGTGCTTCTAGAGTAGGTTCTATAATAAGGGATTGTAGTAGATCTCTCATTAAATTTATCTCTATGAAGCTCTTAAATGGAATGAATAATGAAGCTGAAGCATAGACTCTTATAATAGGTCTTGAGTTGGTAATGTAGTGCAAAATTGAGAAGCTTATAATTGAATGAGATTAACAAATATTTATTTCTTCTCTAAAAAAGAATTTAGTAACCTATTGTAAATTGGAGAACATTTTGGTTAAATCCTAGGAATGCCTAGATATCCTTTTATTTTTGGATTACAAACATTGCTTTGGGGAAGCTGATTCAATTGAAGACTTCTTAATCAATTATGGTATAAATCAAAGGGAGGAAATTTGAATGGATAATTAATGTTCATCATGGGAATATTTTGACAAGATCTCATCTATAAACTTTGGTCATTAATCTTCATCATTATTCCCCACATGATTATCATTTATGGAATTAATTGGTTTTAAATCTATCTCATTGGCTCATGGGAAGGGGAATTCTAAAATCATGACCTTGCTTATGTGTATTTAGTTGGTGGGTCACCTTATTTAACAATGAAATTCATAGTTTTATCTCAACACATCTCCAAACACGCATTCTACTCTTGGCTAGTCTAACATGAGTGTTTTCTAGGTCCTAGCTGGTGATTAATTAGTATGGGTCACAACATTATTCTGCCATATGAGTCTCAATGGTTGTAGGTGGTAGGTAGGATATGAGATGGAATTGAAAGGGTGTATTCATAGGACAAGGATAAATAATATCTTTTGGGCCTTGATGGAAATGTTATAGGCTATTATGGGTATATCAGGGGAAGATTTTCTACATAAGATCCCCTTTAGTAGGGAAATTTGGTAGTGGTAGTAATGTTTGATAATAATTTTTTGGTTCTTTTACGTGATAAGAAAGTGGTAATTAAAATGGTTAACTTATTCATGGATCTAGACCATTATCAAGGGTGGTTGGAAGATATTGGCATTGTATAATCTGATCCCTTTCCTAATTTTTCATTTTTTGGTTCATACAGATTTGGGTTGGTGTCATTATCAACATTTATATTTATTGAATAAAGTTTTATTACTCTCATAGGGTTCTTGGAAGAAATTAAGGACAAGGTTTATGATTCTACATCATTGAAAGGACAATTTATGTCTTTCCCTCTTATGGCTTTGATAAGAAACCCAATTCACAAGCTAGAATTATGGAAGGGTGTCAAGCATATTAGCGAATGGATGAAGGTTATTAATTTCTTATCTAATTTGGTGGTTCAAGGTAAGGTAAAAACACCTCCTTAACTGGTTAGGGATCCTTGGCATGTGGTGAACTTGATAATGTAGGGGAGGTTAGATAGAAATCGAGCTGTAGTCTCTATTGGTGGAATAAAACTCAGGTTCTATGTAGTAGTGGATAGGGCTATATGTGGTGAGGACTCTTAAAAGGGTGGTAGATACCTTGTTATAATGATGGTAGTGGATAATAAGGAAGGAAATATTTGAATCTTATGGGTTTCTAAGTTCTAGTATCTAGTCTATTTTATTTGGTATTATAGCTCATGGCTTTGTTGGCCCTTTTGGTATCTAAGTTGATTATAATAAGTTATTTTGTGGTTTACCATCTTATTATCTTTACCTCAGTTCTAGTTACGATATTATATAAGTATTTTTTAAATCTCTGAGTTGACCATTTATTTTCGTATACTTTATAAATATATTCTCTGAGTAGGGGACCCATTGAACCCCAATAATTATCTTTAAAAATCAAGACTTCACTAATAGGTATTGGTTGATGAGGCTACTCAAATATGATTTTGGCATCTGATGGGAACATAAACTATATTAATTACCCTAAAGTATTAATTTATATGAACATGTAAATGATGTTAAATGAATCTCACCACATCCAATTTAATCTCACACATACACATATATATTTAATTATAAATCAATGCTATAATTAATTTGTTTAAATTATCTTGTACTTAATATCACCATATTCTAAGTAGAATGAGCATTTAGACATCAATGGGTCTTTATGAGGTTATAAACTAGTCCTTTTGGTTTGTTTGGGTGATTATCTATAATCTTTCAAATCTAAAACCATTCAATATATTAGTTATTAAGATTATTTGATTACATTTATTATAAAAGTTCAGCTTCACCCTAACATTCACCATTTGGGTTTCTATTAGTTTTCCACACATAAGGAAATAAATAACAATAAATATCAATAAGTGCTAAACAATACTAATCTTTGCCATTTCATTGTCTTAGTTATTTCATAATAGTAATCCAAGTCTATCTAAATCTTAACCATTTCATAACATATAGTGGTAAACAATGATAAAAGAGACATATCAAGACAAACAAATCACACATTTTAGATATAGTAAAAAAATACATTAAATATATTAAATACGCAAAAAGAAAGATCTGTATAAATGATAGTATAAAATGGGGTCAACACTTCGACCTATATCACCAAAGTACAATTGATAATCCATAGAAGAATTATTTTTGGCTTTCTAATGGGAGAGAAAATAATTGCATTAGAAAAAATGAAAAAAATAAAATATTTAAACTTAACCTTAATTTAGACGTGCATGGGAATTTTTAACTATAATATATTTAAATTTATATTATATAATATATACTATTACGTATAATATAATTAAATTTATAATATATAATATTATATTACATTATTTAATATATATTCCCTATACCTATAGAGGTTAAAATGAGTAAACCTCTTCCATAGGGATATGATACATTCACTTTACATAACCCTTCTTAACAATATATACATACATACATATATGATACATATATACACATGCAAACACACATGTTTGTGTACATATATGTATCATGTATGCATGCATGTGTATATATATTATATTAATTATTATATAAATTTTGTATAATACATATCATAATATTTTTATATATTAAACATTAATTATTAATGTATAGGTTAATATAGTTTATAAATCAATATTATATATTATATATTTTAGTATATTTTATTTAAATTTATAATATATAATATATAATATATAATATTATAATATTACATTACATTATATATATATATATATATATATATATATATATATATTCCCCAACCTATTATAGAGGTTGATAAGAGTAAAACCTCTTGCATGGGGATATTATGAGTATGCATATTGTGATTTTCAACATGGCCATAGGCATTCCACTAACAAATGCAAAATTATAGAAGTTCAAATATAAAAATAGAAGTTGGAACTTTGTAATTGATGGTAATGATTTAGAAATAATAGGCTCTTGGATAATAAGTGGAGTTTCATCCACATATTTTGGAGATGTAACATTAATAGTATCTTTAAGAGAAACAAGTGGTGGTGGTATACTTGAAAATTCATCATTATTAGGCATAGTAGGCATACATAGAATAGATGGTGTCTTTGAAACATATATGTTCACTTCAAATTTATATCCAATTTTTAAACCTAAAATTTCTCTTGGTCACTTCTATTTTTTTAGTGTCATTGTAAGAACATCAATTTCTCCATTTCAATCACTAAGACAAACCCTAATTAACCACAATTGAGATCCTTATCTAAAGAATATAGAAGCCCCCTAATTAAAATTAAGGGAGTTGTAATTTTGACGTAGAGATTATGCTAAGAGGCTATATCTTTACATAAAGAATAAAACCATTGTAGACTAAAGCATTGTACGGTGATTAATATCTCTATAGGTTTGCACCCATAATTAATTTATATGAACTACATATGTTAATATAGTTTATAAATCAATATTATATATTTTAGTATAATATATTTAAATTTTTAATATATAATATTATAATATTATATTACATTATTTAATATATATTCCCCACACCTATTATAGAGGTTGAAATGAGTAAACCTCTTCCACGGGGATATGATAAGAATGAATTTTGTGATTTGCAACATGGCCATAGGCATTCCACTAACATATGTAAAATCATAGAAATTTAAATATAGAAAGAGAAGTTGGAAATTTGGAACCGAAAGTAATGATTTAAATATAATAGGCTCTTGCATAATAAGTGGAGTTTCATCCACATATTTTGGAGATGTAACATTAATAGTATCTTTAAGAGAAATAATTGGTGGTGGTATACTTGAAAATGCATCATCACTAAGCATAGAAGACATACATGTAATAGATGATGTCTTTACAACATATATGTCCACTTCAAATCTATATCCAATTTCTAAACCCAAAATTCCTCTTAGTCACTTTTTATTTTCTTAGCTCCATTGTAACAAAGTCAATTCTCTATTGTAATCACCAAGACAATCTTTGGTTAGCCATAATTGAGCTCCTTATCCAAGGAATACAGAATCCCCCTGATCAAAACTAGAGTTGTATTTTGGATGTATAGATTATGCTAAGAAGCTATATCTTTACATGAAGAATGCAAGCCATCGTCTACTAAAACATTGCATGGTGATTCAGATCCTAATAGGTTTTCACCCATAATTACTTTAAATGAATTATATATCTTATTATAGTTTATAAATCAATATTATATATTTTAGTACAATATATTTAAATTTATAATATATAATGTATAATATATAATATTATATTACATTATTTAATATATATTCCCCACATATATTATAGAGGTTGATATGAGTAAACCTCTTCCATGGGGATATGATAAGAATGCATATTGGGACTTATAACATGGTCATAGGCATTCGACTAATAGATGCAAAATTATAGAAGTTCAAATATAGAAATAGAAGTTGGAACTTTGGAACCAATGGTAATGATTTATAAATAATAGGCTCTTGCATAATAAGTGGAGGTTCATTCACATATTTTGGAGATGTAACATTAATAGTATCTTTAGGAGAAACCAGTGGTGGTGGTATACTTGAGAATGTATCATCACTAAGCATAATAGGTATACATGGAATATTTGGTGTCTTTGCAACATATATGTTCACTTCAAATTTATATCCAATTTGTAAACCCGAAACTCCTCTTGGTCACTTCTAATATTTTTAGTGCCATTATAAGAAAACCATTTCTCCATTGTAATCACCAATATAAACCTTGACCAGACATCGTTGAGCTCCTTATCTAGTGAATATATAATCCCCCTAATTGAAACTAAGGGAGTTATAGTTTTGACATAGAGATTGTATTAAGAGGCTATAGCTTTACACAAAGATTGAAAGCCATCATAGACTAAACCATTGCATGGTGATTTAGATCCCATTAGGTTTTCTCCCGTAATTAATTTATATGAACTATATCTATTAATATAATTTATAAATAAATATTATATATTATATATTTTAATATAATATACTTAAATTTATAATATATAACATATAATATTATAATGCATTATTTAATATATATTCCCCACACCTATTATAGAGGTTTATATGACTAAACCTGTTACACAATGATATGATGAGAATGCATATTGTGATTTGAAACATGGCCATAGGCATTCCACTAACAAATGCAAAATTACAGAAGTTCAAGTATAAAATAGAAGTTGTAACTTTATAACTGATGATAATGATCTAGAAATAATAGCCTCTTGCATAATAATTGGAGTTGCATCCACATATTTTGGAGATGTAAGATTAATATTATCTTTAGGAGAAATAAGTGGTGGTGATATACTTTATAATGTATCATCACTAGGCATAGTAGGCATACATGGAATAGATGGTGTCTTTGCAACATATTTAGCCACTTCAAATTTATATCCAATTTCTAAACCCAAAATTCTTGTTGGTTGATTTAATTTTTTATCACCATTATAACAAAAAAAATTTATCCATTTCAATCACCAAGACAAACCTTGATCAACCATAGTTGAGATCCTTATCTAGAGATTATAGAATCCCCTTGATCAAAACTAAGGGAGTTAGAGTTTTGACATAGAAATTGTGTTAGGACTCTATATCTTTACATGAAGAATGCAATCCATTATAGACTAAATCATTTCATGGTGATTTAGATCCTGATAGGTTTGTGCCCAAAATTAAATTATATAAACTATATATGTTAATCAAGTTTATAAATCTATATTATATATTATATATTTTAGTATAATATATTAAATTTATAATATATAATACTATAATATTATATTACATTATTTAATATATATTACCCACCTATTATATAGGTTGATATTAGTAAACCTCTTCCAATAGGATATGATGAGAGTGCATATTGTGATTTGTAACATAACCATAGACATTCCACTAACATATTGAAAATTACAAAATTTCAAATATAAAAATAGAAGTTGAAACTTTGGAACTGATGATAATGATTTAGAGGTTGGTATGATTAAACCTTTTCCATGGGTATATGATGATAATGCATATTGTGATTTACATCGCCATAGGCATTCCATTAATAGATGCAAAATTACATAATTTCAAATATAGAAATATAAATAAAACTATCATTGTGTAACTTTGGAACTGACAGTAATGATTTAAAAATAATAGGCTCTTGCATAATAAGTGGAGTTCCATCCACATAGTTTGGGGATGTAACATTAATAATATCTTTATGATAAGCAAGTGGTGGTGTTATACTTGAGAATGCATCATCACTAGGCATAATAAGTATACATATAATAGATGGTGTCTTTGTAACATATATGTCTACTTCAAATTTATATCCAATTTCTAAATCCAAAATTCCTCTTTGTCACTTCTAATGTTTTAGAACCATTCTAAAAAAGTAATTTCTCCATTTCAATCACTAAGACAAACCCTGATCAGTGATAGTTGAGATCCTTATCCAGTGAATATAGTATCTCCCTGATCGAAACCAAGGGAGTTATAGTTTTGACTTAGAGATTATGTTAAGATGTTATATCTTTACATGAAGAATGCAAGCCATTGTAGACTAAAGTATTACATGGTGACTCAAATATCGATAGGTTTGTGCCCACAATTAATTTATATGAACTGTATATGTTAATATAGTTTATAAATTAATATTATATATTTTAGTATAATATATTTAAATTTATAATATATAGTATTATATTACATTATTTAATATATATTCCCCATACCTATTATATAGGTTGATATCAGTAAACCTCTTCCATAGGGATATGATGAGAATGCATATTGTGATTTACAACATGACCATAGGAATTCCACTAACATATATAAAATTGCGTAAGCTCATATATAGAAATAGAAGTAAAATTATCATCATATAACTTTACAACTAATGTTAATGATTTAGAAATAATATCCTCTTATATAATAAGTTTAGTTTCATCCACATATTTTGGAGATGTAACATTATATTATATTTAGGACAGAAAGTGGTAGTAGTATACTTGAGATTGCATCATCACTAGGCATAGTAGGCATACATGCAATAGATGGTGTCTTTTTAACATATACGTCAACTTCAAATTTATATCCAATTTTTATACTTGAAATTACTCTTGATCACTTCTATTTTTTTTTAGCACCATTATAACAAAAGTAATCCATTGAAATTACCAAGACAAACCCTAATAGACATAATTGAGTTCTTTATACAATGAATACAAATGCCCCTTTATCGAAACCAATGGAGTTATAGTTTTGGCTTAGATATTGTGCTAAGAGGTTATCTCTTTACATGAATAGTGAAAGCCATCATAGACTAAAGCATTGCATGGTGATTTAGATACCAATAAGTTTGGGCCCATAATTACTTTAGATTAATTTAATTTTAAATTATCATAGGTTTGGAATAACTAGATTTAACTATTGATTTACACTCCTTCACTTTACATAACTCCTCTCACCAATACATACATACATGATATTTACATGCATACATAAATATATGTGTGTGTGTGTAATATTAGTTATTATATAAATATTGCATAATAGATATCATAATATTTTATATTATATAATATATAATATTATATTAATTTATTTAAAATATATTTAAAATAAATATTATATATTTTAATATAATATATAAATATCATTTAATATTAAATTTATCACTTGCCTTTAAATTCAACTTGACTACTCCTGAGGTGCATTTGTGTTCAATTGAATAGGTGAGAGTCCCCAACGAATTTGAAATTTCAATTTACTTTGAAAAATGGGGTGCATATAATTTCAAAACATTTTCAATAGGAACAAAAACCATCAAACATATCTGAGCAAATACATATTTTGAGTTTCTTTTGAATATACATTATAGAGCATGAATAGATCAGAACAATACAAGTTGCAGAGTGGCTGAAGTATTGACCATATTTATTACTTTCATTTTTATAGATCCTTATTTTTAGGTATTTAATCTTAATCATATTTAATATATTTTTGACTCTATCTAAAATGTGTGATTTGTTTGTATTGACTTGGCTCTTTTATTCATTGTTTAGTGTTTTAGGTTATGAAATTACTAAGATTTAGATAGTCTACCTGGGTTATTGTTATGAAATTGTTGAGATAATGAAATGACAAAGATTAGGGTTGTTTGGTGCTTACTGCTATTGATTATTATTTATTTCATTGTGTGCGGAAAACTAATAGGGACCTAAATAGAGAATGTTAGAGTAAATCTAACATTTTTTAATAACTTTAATCTAATAATCTTCGTAACCAATATATTTAATAGTTTCAAATTTGAAAAATTATAGATAATCATCCAAACCAACCAAAATGACCAACTTATAACCTAAAAAAGACCCATTGATGTCTAAATGCTCTTTCTTCTTGGAATATGGTGAAATTTAGAACAAATAATTTAAACATAGTAATTATAGCATGGATTTGTAATGAAATATATATGTTTAAGGCATGAGATTAAATTAGATATGGTGAGATTCATTTGACATCATTTACATGTACATAGAAATTAATACTTTAAGATAATTAATATAGTTTATGTCCCTGTCTGATGTCAAAATCCTATTCAAGTACCTCATTGGTGGAGAAAATCCCTAGTAGTCACATCATAAGAAATAAATCCTTGTTTAAGTACTCTCTAAGTGTGTTAAATTAATGTGAGATTAATATGGCGTTATTTGAGCAATTAATCTTGTGATAAGGTGTCAATGTCTAATATCAAGATTGTGTTAAATTAATGTGATAGAGATTAAAGTGGTGACATTCGAGTGATTCATCTTATGCCAAGGTGTCAATGATGGTATGCTTTATAATTTAATAAAGGATTAATTTGTGAGTGGACATGTCATCATTGAGAAGTGACAATGTTACCTATTTTTTACATATAAAGAGACTACAGACTATTTATGTTTAGACGTTAGTAGTATTATCTAATTGTAAAGACCAAACATAAAATAAAATGACAAATAACTTTGAGATAAATATAATGTATTGGGGGATCGATTTCAATAAATGTGTGTAGATAACCCTACCATAATGGTAGGGTTCTTTTGGCTACAATGAATCTCTACTCCATGGGATTAATGGTGAGTTTATACTTCCAATTGATTGTATTTTATATTCAGTAATTACTCTTTCAGGAATTATACTTTTTCACATATGAAAGAGTCTTAATTTTGATAAAATTATTATATCATTCATGATTGCATTGTAGATCTAGAGATTATGCTATTGTAAAATTAGATACTAAAAATTTTGATGATGAAATTTGAATTTTGAAGCCCAACATAGGAAATTTTAAGCCTGACATGGAAAATTTGAAGCCCAAGATGATGTGGTCAGAATACATGTTAAATAATAATTAAGATTATAAATTTTATCTCTGAATTATTTTATATTAAACTTGAATATTATATTTAGATTATATAAGATCCATTAATTTTTAATATAATGTATTTTAGCCTATTAATTGATCCTATTTCCACATTGTATTGAATTCAACTATTTTTTAATTACTTACTTACTGCACATTTAACTAGTATTTTAAAATTTAAGTTTTAATTTCATAGAAGCCCCAAAATCCTATTAAAATTTTTAGCTAGTCATTAAGCACAATTTTTGGTTATTTATTACTCTAAAATTACTACTTAAGAGGAGTAAGTCACTATTAATTAAGGATTCATGGCTTCCCTACTTGCATTCTCTTGGTTATAAAATAACATTCTTGACAAGATATTGTTTAAATCATCACTGAAATTCATAGTCAAACCATATGCAAAATAATAACATAACTTTCTCAATTATGTCTCATTAATTATTAAAAGTGCTTATCTAGATATTAAACTTATATTTAGAATGTCTATATGACTTTGAATTAATATTTAAAGTTATGACACTATTATTTTGGTCTTGTTTAAGCAAAAAACACATTATTTCAAGCTATGTTATTGATTTTATTCCTTTATGAATATAATTTGCAATGAACACAACTAAATGTCCTTAGTGAAGTTGGGGGTTCAATGTTTGGGCATGATTTAAAATCACCGATTCAATGTTCAAGGGACTATAATAAATAATATGGTTTAAATTTATTGACTGATGGGCTCTTAAAACTACCATTAGTAGCAAAAAAAATTGAAATTATTTTTATAAACATATATGTAGTAAATATTTATACATTTATAATTTAATCTATGGCATGATAAGATAACAACCCCTATTTTTTATGAGTGACATAGAATTAATTAGATGTATGGTCTCAATGCATAGACATATGTAAAATTTCATTGTAAATTGTATTAATGAGAGGTGGGCCAAGGTTGGCCTGGGCAGCAATGAACTCTTCTATGATGTCTACTACAGGTGGGATTGGGGTACCCTTGAGCATGCTTAGGTGCATTTTTACAGTGCATGTGCATAACACTTCTAAGTTATGGTGTATAAAAGGGGTAAATGGTGGTGTGCCATGTGTTTTCCTTGAATAAGGGCTCAAATTTGATAGGTTTTTAAACATCACAAGAACCATGACCCGATACACATTAAATTTGGGACCTAATGAGATGTTTATGTGATAAATGTCACTAAATTATGCATTCATGATTTGTAGAGACTTAGTGTACAAAATTGGTCTATATAAATGAGATCAAAACCTAAACAAAATGGAGAATTGGTATTCAAACAATTCTTAAAATAATCAATTCACCCTTAATGAATAGAAATTGCATTTCTTATAAATAATCTTCCACTCCCTTGAAGGTGTTTTGTTTATTTTTTATGAATATCTCTACACATCAACTCTATATAGCTATAACTCAACTATCCATTGCATGTCATGGTTATATTAAAACCCTTGAAGTGACCATTGTAATTGACATTGAAGGTATTACAAGGCCCTTAGAGGTATAAACTATGAGATAACTTGAAATAAAATTCCAATAGTGTGCATGTTTAAGGTATATACTAGGAGAACCCTTGAAGGTACTATAAGACCCTTCAAGGTATCTCATATAAGATACTTTAAAGGGTATTATAGTACCTTGAAGAGTACATTGAAGGTATCTCATAGGTGATACCTTTAAAACATGCATAAAGGAAACCTAAAGGTATTACAAGGCCCTTCAAGGTATCTCCTATGAGATACCTTGAAATAAAATTCCAATCATTTGAATGTTCAAGGTATCTACTAGGAGAACCCTTAAAGATACTAAAAGGTCATTTAAGGTATCTAATAGGAAATACCTTGAAATTAAATTTCAATTATGTGCATGTTTAAGGTATATACTAGGATAACCCTTGAAGTTACTATAGGAGAATTCAAGTTATCTCCTTTAAAATACAGTAAAGGGCATTGTAATACCTTCAATGGTACCTTGAAGGCTAACTTTGAAACATGCATAAGGGTACCCTTGATGGTATTATAAGTCCCTTGAAGGTATCACCCATTAGTTCCTTTGAAAATAATTTGAATGGCCTTGTAATACCTTCAAGGTTTCCCTTATGTATGTTTGAAAGGTATCTTATAAGAGAAACCTTAAACATCCCCTTGAATGTATGGAAACATACTTTGAGGTATCTATTAGGAGATGTATTCAAGGGCATTGTAATAACTTCATGGGTAACCCGAAGGTATATTTTAAGAGCTACCTTGAAGGAAAAATCAAATCTTATTTATGTTTGAAATTTATCTCCTAATAGATATGAATAAGGTACCTTTAAAGGTATTATAAGTCCCTTCAAGGTATCATCTAATAGTGCCTTTAAAAATATACCTTTATAACAATTACAAGGGTACCCTTGAAGGTATTATAAAGCCTTTCAAAGTATCACCTAGTAGTGGCTTCAAAAATACTTTGAAGGGCCTTGTAATACATTTAGGGGTACCCTTATTCATGTTTGAAAGGTATCTCCTAAGAGATACCTTCAAGGTCCCCTTGAATGTATGACAATACCCTTCAAGTTATATATTAAGAAACACCTTCAAGTTCTTGTAATACCCTCATGCGTAACTTGAATTTATCTCCTAAGATCTAACTTGAAGGAAAAATGAACTCTTGTTCATGTTAAAAAGGTATATTCTATGAGATAATTTGAAGGTACCTTTGAAGGTATAAAAAGACCTTTCAAGGTATCACCTATTAGTGCCTTCAAGGAGAAACTTTTCAAACATGAATAAAGGTACCCTTAAAGGTTTTATAAGGCCCTTTAATTTATCACCTAGTAGTTACTTCAAGGAGACACCTTTCAAACATTCATAAAGGTACTCTTGAAGGTATTACAAGGCCCTTTAAGGTATCACAAAATAGTGCCTTTAAACATAATTTGAAAGGCCTTGTAATACCTTCAAAGGTACCCTTATGAATGTTTGAAAGGTATCTCCTAGGAGATAGCTTCAATCTCCCCTTACATATATGATAATTCCCTTCAAGTTATCTCTTAGGATATGCCTTCAAAGGAATTTTAATACCTTCATGGGTAATTTAAAGGTATCTCCTAGGAGCCACCTTGAAGTAAAAATCCATTCTTGTTCATGTTTGAATGGTATCTCCTAGGAGATACTTTGAAGGTATTATAAGGCCCTTCAAGGTATTATTATCACTCTAAATTTTATCCTTGATAAAAAATTTCATACCTCCCCATTCAGGTGATAACATGAAATCACCTCTAGGCTATGGGTTGCCTAATCAGTGAGGTAAATCTCTAGATAAGCCTAGCTCCCTTGATGAATCACCTTGACATTACGACTAATCAGAGGAAAGGGGTAGAAGATGATTGAAAAGAGGGAAATAAAACTATAGGTGATGCACAAAATGTATATCTTTACTTATCAATGTTTTCACTATTTGAATGACAAATTATATGCTAATTACATTACGTCAGGACAACTTATTTCACATAAATAATTTAATATGGACGCTATAGCTACACAATAGTCAAGATGATCAATCAAGATGTCTAAATATAGGAACTAATAATACTCTAAAACTTGAATATAATAAAACATATGATGCACTTCAAATGACCTATGAAAAGAATCTAATTCACATAAAGGCATTAATGAAAAGGAAACATACAAGGAAGTAATAAACTATCATTAACATTCATCAAAAAAACATATCAAATTCACTAAAATGTGAAATAAATTAGACATAATCCATCTTGAATTATATTCAAGAGGCAATAACAAGTATCAATTTTGGTAAGGCTTCACCTTACACACTTGGAATATTTTACAATGAAATAACCTAGCTTACATAAGCAGCAAGAATCCCTTGAGCCATTTATTACAAAATAGAGCATGTCTACCATAATTAAGTGTGATAGTAGAGACTTAAAAACTGTAACTCTTTCATACAAGTAGATATGAATGGCCAAAATTAAATGGGAATCATTCCTTTGTCCTTAAATCATGGCGATACTCATCTTGAACTCAAAATGATTAGTTTATCTTATTCTCTCATTGGTGGGAGAACAACCAATATTTAATATTTGATAATCACATAGTTTAATTGAATGTTTTTAGATGTAAAATTGCAACTATAGTTAATGTTGCTTTGCTACAAACCTCAAAACCATGGCTAGCATTAATGATTTGATCAAGATCCTACTTCCCATCATATTAACATTAGAACCTTGTAGGCTTGAATTTTTTTCCAACTGAGATCCTTTTGGTGGCCTAAAAAGATAGATTACCCATCAACTTTATGTCATGTGTTGATGATCAAGTCGATAGCATGCCTCTTTCTATAGGGTATTCACCATTTAGTCCATCCTCATGATTTATAATTATTTTTGAAATGTTTCTCCAATAACCTCTCTATCTATGGAGAAATGGGATCAAGTCATCTAGCTTGATCTCACTCACCTGAGGCCTTTTACACTCTTGTGTCTATTTTAATCAAGCTAGGACTACAGGACTATTGGATAGAGACAAGTGGCATCATCCCACTCACTTGAGGCTCTACAACTCTACATAGATGGATATGTGGATCTTGTTGTCCCCCAAAAAATGTCACTCTTTTTGGGACAACGTATGAGCCAATTTGGTCCTGCAAGACCAGAATTTGCCTCTTCCCTTTTCAAAATTTCTTCTGAGGTTTCAAGTTCCTCACTTTTCAAGATTTTATAGAAATCTACAAACTCAACATGATTGAAATTAGTAGGTTCAACTATTTTAATGGATTCTTCATATGAGTTCAATCAAAAGGGGTGAGTTTCCAACACTTGGGCATTTTGAGGATTGGTTTAGTGCCTTGGTTCAACCAAAAAGGGGCTCATCGACAAGATTCTAAGTGAAGATTAAACTGTTGAACCTTGACCAATTTGGTTCAATGGGTTTAAGGTTCAACATCATTGATAGGGTTAAAAGGGTTAAGCACTTCAGCTAGATTGAACCATTCAGTGACATCAGTAGGACACTCAACCGCTTTGGTAAGTTCATCAGCTTTCCAAAATACTAAGCTTCAAGGAAGGAATGAACCGTTAAACCAAATTTGGTTCAATCAGTCATTTCAAAGCAAAGGTGCAAAGGTTCAATGTGGTTATTTCAAAGCAAAGGTTCAACATGATTTAGAAACTGTTTCAAATAGTCAAGACTTAGCCGAAACAAAGACCTTGAACCATTGAACCAAAAATGGCTTCAATCAATTGGTTTAATCAAAATGGTTCAAAGGATAACCCCAAAAAGAATGAGTCAAGCAGAAGCCACCATATGTCATCTGTTGAGCCCCATCACACTTTATTTCTAATTGCAATGGAAGATGCCACCTATCCCTACTGAAGCTTGTTGGAAGCTGCAAAGTGTCATCTGTCGGGACACTGTATACTCTACCCTCAAGAAGTCACATAACATACCACGTGTCCCTTACAAAGTTTGGTAGAAGCTGACAAGTCTCAATCTCCATAATTTCTCCCTCCTACTTTTTGTTTTCATAAAGACTATGGTGGACCCCTAGTGAGCTACTGAAGTAAGCAAAATGTGCCATGTGTCATCATCTGCCTGACTCTCCAAAGACAAGCAGAAGCTACCACCTGTTCATTTATAACTCTGCAGAGAGTGACACATGTTTGTATCTATGTTTTGAACAAGTTTATAAGCTTTTCCTAAGCATTTTTTAGAGCAAAGTGAAGAGCACCATGTGTTATCATCTACATGAATCTAAAATAAGTCTCGAGTGTTTTCAAGGGCTGGTAAAGTGCAGTAGAGACCACCACGTGTCATCTTCCACTGAACTCATAAAAAATGTTTCTAAAACCTTTAATAGAAGAGAAAGTTACCATGTGTCCTCACCTATTCTAAGTGGACGCTACCACATGTCAATTTTTTAGTGAAAAGTGACCAAAGAATAGAGAGGCAATTTAAGGACCTAATTCAACAACCATAAAAGGAGGAATGATGAAAAAAATAACTAGAAATATTCATGCATGAGATATGTTTCAAATGATGGCAGACCTAAGGATGCCAAATTGGTGGCAATGAAGTATTTGTTGATTTTTGTAGACTTAAAAGTGAGAGCCCTAATCACTACAAAGTGGAGGAAATAATACAAAAGATCTGGAGTGTCAACACAATGTTTAGATCTAATCGACCTCTTGAACCTAGAAATGTGGATGCAAATTTCTTGAGCCTTTAAAAGACATGACTTGTTCGGGAATAAAGGCAAAGTGAATAACAGTGTAATCAAGAGAGGGAACTAAGAGGATCATTTAGTTCTAGGGGATGACAGTCAAGTTAGAATATAGAACTGAAAATGCATTTAAAGCATTACATGCACAGCATGAGCTGTTCCATGGGATAAATGCGCCAAACATCTCTTGACCTCTATATATTGTAATCTCTCTGATTATTTCAAGGATGATCTTTCTTGACATAAAAGCAAAAAATCTACCCCAATTAAAAGGCATTTACTGAGACTTTGAACTCAGATTGTTAATCATTTTTCTTCATTTGAATAAGAAAGCAAGTGACCTTTTCAAACTTTGTGCTGGTAATAGCCTGTGTTATTTAGGGAATTGTTCATATGTCTATTTCCTAGAAATGTTCTTGTTTATTTGATCTAACAAGTAGAACTAGTGGAAGTGGTTAGGAAGGTGTCCTGAAGACCAACTATGGGATGACTTTGTGCCCCCATAAGTACTTTCAGTGTGTTTGTATTTTCTTTTTCTTGTGTAAAGGACCTTGGGATGACTTTGTGCCCCCATCATTCTTTGTATCTCTCTCTTGGGTAGTTAAGGTGGAGACTTTGTGATACATCTTATATTGCTGGTTACTTTGTACTTTGGTTACCAATTACTTGTTCCTTGAAAGGACTCTTGTTGTTTCCTGCAAGAATACTTTTGAAAGAAGAGAAGTGCCTTCAGTGTTTCCTAGGATTTCTCCTCTGTTTGTTAGCATCATCTCTAAAAAAAGAGAGATGGATGGTTTGTCCTACCCTTGTGTCTTATTTTCTGCTTATATACATATTATATAGCTCCATATACTTAATAGGGAATGTCCCCTTAATGAGAGGAGAGATTTATCCCCTTTTGATGTTGTAAACCTACACATCTAGCTGATAAATCTCCCTATTACTGTGGTGATAGGACTAGGAGCTATTTTGCTCACCAATTATCTGGTCAACAAAATATTCACCTAACAATTTTTTGGTGACTCTGTTGGGGAAAGAGTGCACAGTTTGAAGCCTCAAGTTTCAAGCTAAAGCAGGACCGGTTCTTTCCTATTTTTGTCATATAATCTAGCAACTTCATGCTATACCAAAAGATAGAAAGTCCAAGGTGTTGTTGACCCTATTTTTGAGTTGGTGCAACAGAGAAATTTTGAGTTATTTCCTCCACAACCTCACCTTCAATGAACTAGGAGTCTTCTTCTTACCAACACTCGGTCACCAACACAAGGCAGAGCTACTTTTTTTGCTATTAGAAAAACTTTGCCTATACATACACCACCCAGATTTGTTATCCCTACTTTAAATAATCCACTCATGGCAGTTCAAGGCCCCTAGGGTAACTCTTTTGGCCTACTCAATCTTACTCCACCCCTGCATGAGCTTCCATGTAGTTCAATGAAGAATTTCCCCAAATTCTTTGGTGATGGAAAGGTTCACCCTGATGAACACATTATAGCCTTCTACATAGCCTATGGTGTGATAGGCATGGAATTTGAGGACATGGTAGTCAGATTGTTTGTGGAGATGTTGTAAGATACTATTATGGATTGGTTCTACCATCTACAGGCTAGATCAGTGACTGACTGGGACACACTCATAACCAAGTTTAAAGCCAGATTCAAACCTATAGAAGATGCACATGCCCTTTTGGCCTAGCTCACACAAATGAAGAAGGAACTTGATCAACCAATGAGGGATTTCATAGCCAAATTTGATAAGTTGAGGAATAAGATCCCTATAATCACTCAGCTGACCCCTAAAAAACTCAAGTGCTTCTTCATCAACTCATAACTGCCTGAAGTGAGTTTTCTGCTGAGAAGTGCTAGCCAAATAGACCTTGCTAAAGCTTAAGACTTAGCTACTGAGGTAGAAGATGACCTTATTTTGGCTGGGAAGATAAGGAGAGATCCAAATAGAGGTAAATCTTCTTCATCTTTTGGTTACTCATCTACAGCCACTACTGATCCCATGGTGCAAAAGTTGGCAAATGAATTGCTAGCTCTCAAAAGACAAATGGCCCAAGGGACATCATTCACTCCTACATACAAAGATATCCCAAGGAGAACATTCTAGAATCAAACATACCAAGGCAATGCTGTCAGGGGTTAAGGGCAGCTGAATCATCTTCCTCCCGCATAGAGGAACATTGCCATTAAAGCACCTCCAACCAACTCAGTGGCTAGATATCTTGAAGCTGACTCAGGTTTCTCATTCCATCCTGAGTTGAACCCTAAAGATGATGCTAATCTCTTCACTAAGGAAGAACAAGAATTAGCTGCTGATTCAAATATTGGTTTCTTAAACTATCAAGATGAACCCAAAAGTGAAGGTAATGCAACGAAGGGATCATATATTGTGTTCACCTAGTCTAAGAATCAATCAGCTCATGAAGCTGATAAAGAGAAGACGGAGGAGTGACCTCAACCAACAATATCAATTGTTAAGCATGGAAGTACTCTACCCTTCTAGCCAAAAGATCTGATGACTGCAAGAAAGGTAATTATACCAAATACCCCTGTACCTTTTACTTCAAATCCATAGTTCAATTCTCCCCCTACCAGGAATCAAAAGGATGAGCTCCCATCCTCTATTCCTAGCTCATTTTAGACATTTGACATTATTGATCATATAAAGAAAGCCAAAGTTCAAATGTCTAAATTTGAATTCCTATAGTCTAACCCTGATCAGTTGGATAAATTGGTTCAATGTGTGAAGAACCAAAACATCCTAGCAAGACAAGAAGCTAAGAAAGCAACTCATGATCCCCCAAGGAACATGTTTATCCCAAAAAATCTTGTCATTGCTCCTTCTACTACTCCCAAGAAAATAGAACCTTTCTATGTATCCCTGTTAATAAATGGATATCAACTAAATAAGTGTATCATTGATTCTAGAGCTTTAGACAATGTCATACCTGCCAAAGTGGCTAAATCCCTTGGCCTTACACTGACTAGGACATTTGGTAGATGTTTCTCCATGGAAAACAAGAAAGTACCATTGCTGGGGAAAATTAAGGATGCCTAATTTGCATTTTCAGTGTTCCCAGACAAAAGAATCAAGATGACTATCTTGGTGGTTGATGTCCCAGCATCTTATGGCATCCTTCTTGGCTAGAATTTCTACAAAGATGTTGGTGGTGAATTAAACATGGACTTGTCTGAGGCAAGAATCCCAGTCAAAGGCATCATGAAAAGATTGCTTCCTAAAAATAAAACAAAGTATGTGGTCACCCAATCATCAACACCTGAAGCTCAAATTTTGTTTGAATCTTTAGGCATGGGTAACTACTTTTTGCCCACTAAAGAAGTTCATGAAATGCCTATTGAATCTCTCAAAGGTGACAACCTAAAGGTTAGTTTAGCTAGAACTATGGAAGAATCTCCACCTCCAAATGAGGAAGAATCCAAAGGAAAATCAGTGTCTAATGAGGTATGGATCCTTGAATTTGATGGCAGTTATTCCTCTACCAGTTCATGAGCTGGGGTTGTGTTGATATCTCCTCAAGGAGATATTTTTCCTTCATCTTACAAGTTGTAATTTAGCAACACTAATAACATAGCTGAGTATGAATCCTTATTGCTCAAATTAAAGGTTGCTTAAGACAAAGGTATCAAGCTTCTGCATGATAAAGGAGATGCTAAACTGGTGGTTTATCAGGTAAGAAACTTGTATCAGACCAAAAATGATAGATTGTGCCATTACTGTAATCTAGTCTCAGACCAAATTGAAAACTTTGATGCTTTCAGCATCTCTACAGTCCCTACGGAATTCAATGATAGAGCTGACACTTTGGTTGTCTCAGGTACTCTTCTGGTTCCCCACTTAGAATTCTAAGGAGATAGGTACACTATTGAATTGGTCTCTTGACCAAGTGTACCTAATAATTCCAATCATTGGCAAGTGTTTAATAATGATAACCAAATCATTTCTTTCTTGGAGCAAAATGATAGTTTTGAATGGTTACATTTTGAAGGTAGTGAACCTCAAGAGCCTAAACTAACCCCTGAATCAAGTTCAAGCATAGATGGAGAGTTCAGCAACTTAAAGGGATTAAGATTCCCAAAGGCCTGGTCTCCCTTGAGAAACTATTTGATAAGCATGACAAATTCATCAAACAACAACAAATGGAGGCAAGCTCCTCTCAGGGGTTTGATCAAGTAAATTTGGGTACTAAGGAAGATCCCAAGATGGTGAACATTGGGAAGTGCTGCACTCCTAAGGAAAGATTCAAGTTCACTTCTCTGCTCAGACAGTACATGGATGTTTTAGCATACTCCTATGATGACCTGAAGTCACTTAGGCCTAATGATATCTGACATGACATCCCTCTGAAGGCTAACTTAGTGTCTTACAAGTAAAAACCTAGGTAGTACAATCTAAAGATATCAGGTACTACTCTATCTGAGATACAAAAGATGTTAAATTCTAAGATCATTTTCCCAATCCATCATTCCACATGGATTGCAAACATAGTGCATATGAGGAAGAAGAATGGAAAAATTCATCTTTGTGTGGATTTTAGGAATTTGAATCAGTCATCCTTGAAGGATAACTATCCTTTGCCAATCATGGATCAAGTGCTTCAGATAGTGACTAGTTCAGAGATGTTATCAATTCTAGATAGTTTCTCAAGATATAATTAGGTTGAAGTTGGTGAAGCAGACCAACATAAAACTACGTTCACCACACCTTGGGACACCTTCACCTATAAGAGAATGCCTTTTGGCTTGATAAACACTAGCACCACCTTTTAGAGAGTAATGGACCTCACTTTCAAGGATGAGATGGGTAAGTTCATTGTAGTTTATCTTGATGACTTGACTATTTTCTCTAAGCATCACCTAGACCATGTGTGCCACTTGCAACAAGTGTTGGAATGCTAACGTCAGAATGGCATTTCCTTGAACCCCAAGAAGTCAATTTTTGGAATAATAGAGGGAAAACTTCTCAAACACATCATGTCCAAAGGAGGCATAAAAATTGACTCAGACAGAGTCAAGTCTATCCAAGAGCTTACCTTGCCTACAAGTAAGATTATTGTTCACTCTTTCTTTGGAAAGGTGAATTTATTATGAAGGTCCATCCCTGAGTTTGCTAAGAAGACTAGACATATTGTAAACATGATGAAGGGAAAGCCCACCTTCAACTGGACTAATGAAGGCAAGTCAGCATTTAAAGATAACATGATTGCCATTGCCCATGCCCCAATTCTAGTTTGTCCAAACTATAACAAAGAGTTCACCATGTACAGTTATGCTTCAGAACACATGCTTTGAGTGATTCTAGTTCAACAAAATAAAGAAGGTATGGAGTCTCCCATTTCCTTCATGAGCTGTCCTTTCAAAGCTCATGAGCTAAAGTACTCAAATATGGAAAAGCATGCTTATGCAGTGGTGAAGGTAGTAAAGCATTTCCATTTCTACATCTTGAATTCCCATACTACTGCCTTGGTTCTTGACACAATAGTCAAATCCATACTAACTCAGCAGGAGTTTGGGATGAAAAGAGGTAATTGGGTTGCAAAGACTCAAGAGTTTGATCTGCTTATCAAACCAACAAATCTAGTTTGGGAAAAAGGCTTATGCCAATTAATTGCTGACAATAAGCTAGAAGGAACAGAGCATCACAAGTCAGAAGAACTAGAAGTGCCAATAGTCCTCTTTGTCTCTACCACTGATGAGTGGTATTCAGGTATTTCTCACTTCCTTACTTATGGTGAATGTCCTACTCACCTATCTTATAAAGAGAGAAGGACTATCAAGTTGAAAGTAGCAAATTTCATCCTTTGGGACAATGGCCTATATAAGAGGGGCCTTGATGGAGTGTTCCTTTACTGCGTGGACAAGGAGTAGCAAAGCCAAATTTTGAGATCCTTCCACAATCAGGCATGTGGAAGACATTTTTTTGCTCTTGTGACTGCCCATAAAATCCTTCGAGCCAAATATTATTGGCCTACTCTTTTTCAAGATGCATACAAGTAGGCAAGGAAATGTGAACTATGCCAGTAGTTTGTTGGAAGACCCAAGTTAGTTGCCCTACCTCTCAAGCCAGTAGTCATAGAAGAACCATTTCAGCAATGGGGCCTCAATTTTATTGGTGTTGTAAACCCATCTTCAAGTGATAGACATGATTATGTCCTTATAGCCATAGACTACTTCACCAAGTGGGTGGAATCAATTCCAGCCAAGAATGCTACTTCAGAAGTAGTGTGTAATTTCCTAAAAGAGAACATCATTTCCAAGTTTGAGATCCCAACTAAGATTGTCACTGATAATGTAGCTTGTTTCACTTTGTAGGAGATCACTCAATTCTATTTCTACTATGGAATTACACTCTCTTACTCATCTGATTACTTTCCATAAGGGAATGGACAAGCTGAATCAAGTAATAAAAACCTGGTGACTATCATCAAGAAGCTGGTTGATGACAACCAAAGAACATAGCACAAAGCATTGGTTGATGCTTTGTGGGCCAATAGAATTACACCCAAAAGGGCAACTGGTATATCTCTTTTCCAACTTCTTTACGGTATCAATGCTGAGATACCAATCACCTTGGGATTGCTAGCATTAAAATTGGTCAAGGCAATTAAAGATCAAATGTATGAAAGTGCCCTTGATAAGAGAATTATATGCCTAACTGAGATAGAAGAGTAGAGAACTGTAGTGGTGGACCGAATCATAGTCCATCAAAGCCTAGTGAAGAAACTCTTTGACAAGAAAGCAAAGAGCCGAGATTTCTAAGTTAGAGATCAAGTCTTGCTATGGGACAAGAGAAGAGAACCGGAGGGAATGCATAGAAAATTTGATTCCCTATGGAGAGGCCCTTTTACTATCCATGAGCTCAAAGGTGAAAATAGTTTCCTTTTGATATTTCAAGATGGCACAACCTTTTCTCTACCTCATAATAGGTAGCATCTAAAGCACTTCAACTCTTAAAGTATTAGATGAAATTGTCTATACATATTAATATTTATATAGTCTTTTCTGCTTTGTGCTATTTTTGTTTTTGTCACCTTTCTTTCTAGGTAGCATGACTCCATAGCCCGATGGCACACTTCAAGGCACTAGAGATTCTTGTTTCTAATCCCCTCAGTTGTTCCAAGTTCTCATCTGAAGGAAGTTCCCCAATAGGAGCCAACTATTGTCCCCCAAAAAATGTCACTCTTTTTGGGACAACGTATGAGCCATTTTAGTCCTGCAAGACTAGAATTTGCCTCTTCCCTTTTCAAAATTTCTTATGAGGTTTCAAGTTCCTCACTTTTCAAGATTTTCTAAAAATCTACGGATTCAACATGCTTGAAATTAGTAGGTTCAAATATTTCAATGGCTTCTTCGGATGAGTTTAATCAAAAGGGGTGAGTTTTTAACACTTGGGCATTTTCAGGATTGGTTCAATGCCTTAGTTCAACCAACAAGGGGCTCATCGGCAAGCTTCTAAGCAAAGATTAAACTATTAAACCTTGAACCACTTTGGTTCAATGGTTCAATGGGTCCAAGGTTCAACATCATTGATAGGGTTAAAAGAGTTAAGCACTTTAGCTAGATTAAACCCTTCAGTGATGTCAACAGGACACTCAATCGCTTTGGTAAGTTCATCAGCTTTCCAAAAGACTAAGCTTCAAGGAAAGAATGAACCATTGAACCAAAGTTGGTTTAATCAGTCATTTCAAAGCAAAGGTGTAAAGGTTCAACGCATTTTAGAAACTATTTTAAATGGTCAAGACTTAGCCAAAACAAAGACATTGAACCATTGAACCGTTGAACCAAAAATGGCTTTAATCGATCAGTTCAATCAAAATGGTTCAAAGGAGTGCACCAAAAAGAATGAGTCAAGCAAAAGCCACCACATATCATCTATCGAGCCCCATTGCACTTTATTTCTAATCACAATGGAAGATGCCACCTGTCCTTGTTGAAGCTTGTCAGAAGCCAAGTGTCATTTGCTGGGACACTATATACTTTACCCTCAAGAAGTCATGGAATGTGCCATGTGTCTGTTGAAAATTTTGACAAAAGTTGACAAGTGTCAATCTCTACAATTTCTCCCTCCTACTTCTTGTTTTCATAAAGACTGTGGTGGACCCCTAGTGAGCTATTGAAGTAAGCGAAATGTGCCATGTGTCATCATCCACCTGACTCTCCAAAGACAAGCAGAAGTTGCCACCTATTCATTTATAACTCTATGGAGAGTGATGCGTGTCTGTGTCTGAGTTTTGAACAAGTTTATAAGCTTCTCCTAAGCATTTTTTAGAGCATAGTGAATACCACCATGTGTTATCATTTGTGTGAATTTAAAATAAGTCCTGAGTGTTTTCAAGGGCCGCTAAAGCGCAGTAGAGACTGCCACATGTCATCTCCCACCAGACTCATAAAAAAATGTTTCTAAAGCCTCTAATAGTAGTGGAAGTTATTGCATGTCCTCACTTGTTTCTAAGCAGATGCTACCATGTGTCAATTTTTTAGTAGAAAGTGACCAAAGAATAGATAGTAAATTTAAGGACCCAATTCAACAACCAAAAAAGGCGGAATGATGAAAAAAAGAACTAGAAATATTCACGCATGAGATATGTTTCAAACAACGATAGACCTAGGATGCCAAATTGGTGGCAATGAAGTGTCTATTGATTTTTTCAGACTTAAGTGCAAGAGCCCTAATCACTGCAAAATGGAGGAAATAATATGAAAGATCTGGAGTGTCAACACAGTGTTTAGATCTGATGGACCTCTTAAACCTAGAAATGTGGATGTGGATTTCTTGAGCTTTTAAAAGACATGACTTGTTTGGGAATATAGGCAAAGTGAACGACAGTGCAATCAAGAGAGGGAACTAAGAGGATTGTCTAGTTCTAGGGGATGACAGTTGAGTTAGAATATAGAATTGAAAGTGCATTCAAAGCATTACATGCACAGTATGAGCTGTTCCATGGGATAAATGTGCCATACCTCTCTCGACCTCTATATATTGTAATCTCTCTGATTGTTTCAAGGATGATCTTTCCTACTATAGAATAAAAAACTCTACCCTAATTGAAAGGCATTTACTGAGACTTTGAGCTCAGATTGTTAATCATTTTTCTTCATTTGAATAAGAAAGCAAGTGACCTTTTCAGACTTTGTGCTGGAAATGGCCTGTGTTATTTAGGGAATTGTTTGTATGTCTATTTCCTATAAGCTTTCTTGTTTATTTGATCTAACAAGTAGAATTAGTGGAAGTGGTTAGGAAGGTGTCTTCAAGACCAACTGTGGGATGACTTTGTGCCCCCACAAGTACTTTCAGTGTGTTTCTATTTTCTTTTTCTTGTGTAAAGGACCTTGGGATGACTTTGTGCCCCCATTGTTCTTCGTATCTCTCTCTTGGGAAATTAAGTTGGAGACTTTGTGCTGCATCTTATATTGCTGGTTACTTTGTACTTTGGTTATTGGTTACTTGTTCCTTGAAAGGACTCCTGTTGTTTCCTACAAGAATACTTCTGTAAGAAGAGAAGTGCCTTCAATGTTTCCCAAGATTTCTCCTCTATTTGTTAGCATCATCTCTAAAAAAAGAGAGATGGATGGTTTGTCCTACCCTTGTGTCTTATTTTCTACTTATATACATATTATATAGCTCTATATACTTAATAGGGAACTTCCCCTTGATGAGAGGAGAGATTTATCCCCTTTTGATGTAGTAAACCTACACATCTGGCTGATCAATCTCCCTATTGCTGTGGTGATAGGACCTATTTTACTCACCAGTTAGTTGGTCAACAAAATATTCACCCAACAGATCTAAGTCACTAGGATTAAATAAAATGGAAGCATCCTACTAACCCACTCCTATGTTTGACATTATTAATATGGGGTTCACTAATAAAACTCTAAAGTAATTGATTAAATGTTGAGTGACTTTTAGATATTTCCCAGGGTTTTAGAATGTTGACATGTGGCTCTAGGGAGATGGAGAAATAAGCTAAGTCTCATTCATCTATCCATCTCAAGATGGGCCCATAGATTTCCACATACCCTTAAATTATATTGAAAAAATGGCTAATAATAAAATGTTATTGACTCAGGTGAAAAAAGTGAGATCTAGACTCAACTTGACTTGGGAAGAAGCTCAACTTAGCTTGACTAACTCAGATCAAAATGACTTGGGATCACCTCCAATTGGCTAAAATATACCTATAAAGACTTAATTTAAAAACTGACATGACTCAAAGTAGATTGGGCAATTGACTCAGATTAGACCTTGATCCCATAATAGACCTTGGCTCAACTCAGCTAGGCTAGCCTTGCCTTCTTTTATCGAAGGATAATGGTGACCAAAAGAGGGACAAGGATCACCTAGTAGTGCCTTCATGGAGATACATTTTGAACATGTATAAGGGTACCATTTAAGGTATTATAAGGCCCTTCAAGGTATCTCTTAGGAGATTCCTTGAAATAAAATTTCAAATGCATGCATGTTCAAGGTATATACTAAGAGAACACTTGAAGGTACTACAAGACCATTCAAGGTATCTCCTAGGAGATACCTTTAATAAATTCATAAGGTTACCCTTGAATTTATTATAATTCACTTTAAGGTATCACCCACTAGTGCCTTCAAACATACTTTGAAGTGTCTTGTAATACTTTCAATGGTACCCTTATGCATGTTTGAAAGGTATCTCCTAGGATATACCTTCAATGTTCCATTGAATTTGTAATAATTCCCTTCAAGGTATCTCTTATGACATTCCTTCAAGATCCTTTTAATAAATTCATGGTTAACTTGAAGGCATCTCCTAGGAAATACCTTGAAGGAAAATTTCACTCATGTTCATGTTTGAAAGGTAACTCCTAAGAGATACCTTGAAGGAAAAAATAAGATGAACATCAAAAAATCATTATTGACCAAGAAAAAATAAATAGTCATGAGATATATTATTAACTAAGTCTAATATACATAATTTCATAGATTTTTGAGGTAAACTAATATTAAACATAGAAAATAAAAGTTATAATAATGAATTCATAATAAAATCTTTCAAAAATAATTATAAAATTTTAAATCAAAAAGATCTTTTATACAAACAAATCAATAACATATATACAAATAAAAATTATTAAACAATTGTTAATGGGTCAATACTAAATGGAAATAGAAATTATAAGAATAAAATTAGGACTGGTATTACTTGTCAAGCTCCATAGCTAGGGTGGTTCAAACTCAATTTCAATGGAGCTTATCAAGGGAACTTGGGGGCCTCCAGGGCATTGTGCATGATTAGGGATTGTAGTAAGTCTATAATTATATAAATGTCTATAAATATAATATATGGGACAAATAATGAGGTTGATTCCCAATCCCTAATGTTTTAAGAAAATCTTGCACTTGAATGTGGTGTACCTAAGTTAGAAATTGAAGGAGATTTTAAAGTTGTCATTCAAGCCTTGTCTAAATAAAGGGGTAAATACTAGAATTTGAATAACATTATTGAGAAAGTGTGGGATGATGTCTATATAATTTATAACTATAAGTGTTCACACTACTACATGGAGGCTAATCTAGAGGTCAATTTTTTGGCTAACATAAGGATCGAGTAGATTAAAGTCAGACGAGAGGATAATGATATTGGAGTGTGGGAAGATTTCAATGACATGGTTAACCTAGATTTTTTAATGATGTTTGTATCTTGTGTATTCATATGGAGTTGGGTGGGATGAAATTTAATAAGGATTATTATATTTATATTAATAGCTTGTCTTATCTCATTCATTGGGCTTATGTGGGGATCAATCATATTATAGTCAGATGGGAGGATAATGATCTATCAACCTAAAAACATAAATTGAAAAATATAAACTTAAAAATGTTATTACATATTTTTAATTATTATAACCATACTAATTAATCAAAATTTACCTAAAATTTATATTACATATATCAAGAAACTACGCTACTAATTAGATAAAAATGCATAAACACTATAACACAGAGATGAAAGAGATAGAGAGAGAGTCATGAAACATAGATTTTAAAAGAACCAATGTGTGTGTGTGTGTGTGTGGTGTGTGTGTGTGTGTATCAAATAAAACTATTTCTCCTTCCTTCAGAATGAACATGTTATGCGTATATCTATAGCTAGGGATGGGGACACCTCATCACATAAATCATGTTTAAATTTTACATCATTTAAAATATCTCACAAAGAGACACATATGACATGTATGGCTTAATGATGCCATTAAAATCCCATAGGAGATAATACTAATAGTCTACCATAACAAAATTTTAGTTACAACATCTACTAGAAGATGAAAAAAGAATCTATCTATGATAAAGCATTTACATTTGGTAAAGTTGTTACAACAATGGGTCTAGCTGTTAAAGTTACAAGTTTGTGGTAAATGGAGGAAAAGTGGATTGAGAATCCTACTTTATATTTTAAATTTTAAATTAGAGGGTGTGGATCACGTAAAAATCAAATTATATTACCTTGAAGTCTAACAGGGATATCTTAAAGAGTTGGGACAAATTATCCATTAATTTTCTATGAATCTTTAACATAGTACTAAGTTTCACATAAGTGTCTCTATATTAATGATTTTACCTCTATCAAAGTTCACCAATTATAATAAGTCATCCTATATTTTATATATTGTGCCTTCGATCTCTATTTTTAAAATGTTTACTGTAGTTTGGAGTAGATCCTTGAACATGTCTCTAACAATAAGTTATCCTTGTTGATTGATCACATTCTATATTCTCAACTCTTCAAAAATTGAAATGGCCTACCCCTTATATCCAATTAGTTATAACACAAAACTTTTCATCTCTTTATTCCACTTGAGTAAGTCATCTCTTCTCACACCCACATAATTTAGGGCTCATGTTACATCATGCGTAATTATTAAATTTAGATGATCATATACCTTATTCCTAGATGTTTGGCTTATGAAATGGAGTTTACCCTCCATTTTATTTATTTCATCAATAAGGGGAACCACATATCCCCAATTGGGTTTTGATTCTCTTTTGTCACTTATTATCATCTAGATAACATCATACAACTTCTGAGCTACTCCCTAAAAACTATCAATGAGTTCCCTTAAAGGTTGTATGGTGTTTTTCCCTTGAAGAGTCCATATGGCCTAGTTATAACCTCTAAACATTTAATTTATCCCTCCAATTATTAAATCCACAAAAGAGTAAGGATATTATATATAATGGCCTAGTTCAGAGGGGAGTATTCTGATCCTTTTGGTTAGAGACAACACATCCCGACTCCACTCTAATTCTAACTTTCGCCCTTTGACTATCACTATTTTCCTCTTGATATTCCTTGTAGTATTAGTTTATTTATCAAAATGGAAGTTTATTATGGGTTACTCCACCATAACAAAATCCTATCTATCCTCTTCTTCCCATTACATCTTTTGAATCCATTCAGGGAAATTTAAGGCCAATAATTGTGTTATAGGCTATGTCTACTCAGGAGGAGTAGAATAAGGGGATTGTCTTGAAGGAAGCATAGTTTTAGAAGAGATTACCATTTGAGGAAAGGGTGGAATATATTTTATCCATCCAGTGATATTTTTATGGGTTACTATATTAATTACTAGCCTACCTTCACCAACCTTTTTATTGATGTAATGGAAACAAACTCTATTTGGGTTGCATGGCTAATTAATAGGCCTAATTAAATAGATGGATTTGGAAAGGTATCTAAGGAAAAAAAAATAGAAGATGAGATAAAACTCTCAAAATTTACTTTCTCATTGAATCTAGAGGCTTGAGTGTTTGGGGAAGCAAAGAATGAATAATTATAAGGTATTTTCAATAACTCTTGCAAATAGATAGTCATAGACTCTTTACTAACCCTAAAAGTGTTTGTGGAAGGTGAGTTAGGGGGAATACTACTTTTTTTATAGGGGTTATGACTGGGGTTTTAAAAAATTGGCACCATAGTTGTTTGATCATTATTGGAGCCTATGATAGGGTAAATAGTTACCACAACACTATCTAGAATAGTAATGGTTACAACATATGGGGAATGAGGAACTTGAATACTTACCACTTGTGTAGAAGTAACTAGCAAAGTTGATACTATGGATAATATTGTTGTGTTATATGGTGATGGGTATGAAGGAATGCTAATTAATTGTCCTTGTGTGGGAGGTAGAGGCTTAGAAACTACCTCATCCTCATTATTTCCTTATAAATTATTTAGTAGTTAAGTTAAAACTAAACTATTCCTTAGGATCTCAATATCCCCTAATTAGGATACCTATTCTAACATATATTCATCATCTAGGTTACTTTCAATGGTCTCATTGATAGTTTTTTACAATGATGTTTCAATTTTATCCTCCTATTCTTCTTTAGTAGACCATTCTCTTTCTAAAAACTTATTATTTTCTTCATCACTGTCTAGCAATTCCATGGGCTCTACTTCTTTAAAACCTTTCCCAATGCTTAACTATTCTTATATTTGTCCTCTAAGGGATGCCCTCATGGGTGAACCTTTAGGAGAGATATGGGGTCCAGTGGGAATAGGAGAAGGACATTGAGATGGAAGGGGTGAATAGGTGAGAGAAGAAATGGCTACTAGGGGTGAAATGGGGGATGGAGGTGGAATAAAACTAGTTTGAACTAGGGATGAATGTGGAATTGAACTAATAACATGAGAAAGGAATGATAAATAGTCTTAATTATTGTTTCATAGTGAGTGGAGGAAAGGTAAACATGGATATGGTCCACTTACTTGAGCCATACTTGAGAAACCTTTTGAAGTAGTAGCTAGCTGAGGAGGAGTGGTAAATATAGTGGTTTCTACAATTATAACCACTAGGGTGAGATATTGAAGAGGGGCCTAGCTGACTCTCTACCTCTCCTTCACATGTGGTTTCTTAGATGGACTAGCATGTTCTTATATCCTATCTTGTGATAGGGGTCTTAAAAGAGTTTTAGAGACCCAATGTTCCTTTTCAATTCTCTTAGCATCTTCTTTGGTGGTCTCTAAGTTTATATTATGAATGTTTGGCCACCACTAGAGATGTTATATATTTGTTCATCATATTATGAACCTCTATGTCATTTAAATAATTCATGAATACTATGTCATGTGGATATGAAACATGGCCATAGTAAATCTTCACACTATCTCTAACTTTGTCTAGGTGGTTCCTTACCCTTTTCTTTATATCCCATGTTTTTAGGGTGCCTAGTTGAAGTCATAGGAAGTTTTGATTCTGCCCATTGGTTGAAAATACTTTCATATGGAGTACTAGATTTGGCCAATGCTAAGGGTAGTTGGGTAGACTTACCATTGCTTATCTTTCCTTAAGGTGACATCTATATAATCAACCAATTAAGTTGTAGTTTCTTGATTTGCCACCTTGTCTTAGATTAATTGAGAAAGATACATGAGAAGGAATCTAGTGCCTTCTATCCTTATTATGATGTAATCTAGGTAAATCTAGATGTTACCAATCTTTTCAATACCAATATGATCAAACCCTCTAGGCATATCCTTTCCATAAATGGATTGGTACACCATAGGGTAGAAAGTCTCTTTTAGCCTAGTCATGTTTTTATTAAACCTATAAATGTGAAGAATGTTTAATTCATCACAAATTTTGTTCTTGGGATGCTAAAAAGATGATTCCTAGGTTTATTTAAAGGATGAGTGGACCATCCTAATTATTGCATCCACTAGATAAGACATCATACAAAAGTTACCATCTAGCCTATTATCTGAGCTACTAACTTGGTGAATCAAGTTAGCACTAATGATTTACCCTATGGAAATGATATTGGTAGAGGTGAGGATGGTATCCAATATGGGAATCTAAACCATATTAACATGGTTTATGCTTGGGAATCCATAAATTATTTTCAACAACGCTATGGAAATCCTTATTCTAGGCTTGATAGTGGTAATTGGGATAGTAGAGATGGCTCCCCTAAATATGAAGGTGGTTGGGTCACTTGACCACTTTTGTAAGTCATTATTTAAATTATATAAAGACATATAATAGTTCAATAGGTCTAGATTATAACACATTTTAGGGGAGGGAGTCTGTAGTACTTCTCAAAAGCTTGTCCATAAACATGGGCTACTGGTGCATTATACTGTAAGTGCAAAAGATTTCTAGAAAATTGGCCATTTACAAATAGATAAAAACTAAGTTAATGTGGGGCATTACCTCAAGTTTTACGACTGCATCATACAAGCCCATGGTCTTGATTACCACCATCTTGTCTATATTTCCATGTGAAGGTAGAAAGTTGTTCCATGGAACCACATGGTTCTGCTACTTTGACTTCTTCCCATATGACATAATAGTGCTTGAAGTCATTATTTAGGGAAACCTCATCCAATCTTATATCATTTTATAGCCTTGAACCTATAATAGATAACACAAAGGGGGGAGCTAGAAGATGAGAGGTAGAGGCCATTATTTTTACACTCAAGTTTTAGTTCTTTGAAATTATTAAAAAAAAATAGTTTGGTCATGATAGAGCTCAAATTTGCTGGACAATGGCTAAATCGATGGTAATTTAATTTCAATTGACTTGTAATACCACCTATATGTCATTTTGTATTTGAAAACTCTACTAAGTTGATTGTATTTACTTGGGCAATTTGTGCATATTAATGACTACAATTTCCCTTTGCCTTTTCACTCTTTACTTAATTCATATTTTGAATCTAGCTAATGAAGTGTTACCTTTTGTGATCCCCATTTCCATGTGGCTTCTCCTCCCTCTACCTCTAAGATTTTTTTTATCATTACTTGGCATTTGTCACATGTTTGGATCCTTTTGAGAGTTTCATACTTGCATTACCTAATTGATGTGTCATTTTAGAGACATGTGGTGAAATTTTTCCATTCTACTTTTTCTAGGGCCTTTTCTTTTTTATCCCTCACTTTATTGCCCTGGGATAGTAGGATCATAATATGTGGCATAATCTAAGTGATTAATTCACTTAGAAACATCATACACCTTTTTACCTTGGAAGATTTGAAGAATTCTTGAAATGCATTGATATCAGTGGGCTAGTATGATCATGACATGTGGACAAATGTCACTAATTTTATTCTCTAGAAATTTTGTGCAATTTAACTTTAACCTTGTCAATATCCAAGTGAATGGGATCTAAACATGTCACCAAATGTTGATGATCCACTCAGTTGGGAGTCTTTTAAGATTTTATAAGTTTTTGAATTATCATGAGAAAGTGGGTAGACATAGCATGGAAAAGTGAAATGACCTAGTAAGTCTTTAGGAAAAATGAATAAAAAATCTAAGTAAATATCAACCTATATGAGGTAATAAAAAACACTCTATAAAACTAGTTAATTGGTTATCTCAAAACAAATAAAACTTGTAAGTAGGAAGTTTTATATAAATTTATAAAAATCAAAATGTTGAAGACCAATTGGGGAATTCTATCTCGTGAAGATTGATTGGGGATTCTATCTCATGTAACTTAAAAAACCTACATACATAAGAGTGTTTCAACAACCATTAATAGGTTAGCCTAGAAAATAAATTATTGAAAACTAAGAGAACCATGAAAATTTTAATTCCAACAAAGATTGGATAAGTGCATATTAAAAAGATATTATTACTCAAGAAATGATAAATTTAGAGACCTTGTCTTGTTAATCATGCATTAAAATTTCAATAAAAAATCTCACATCAAAACTACTTTCTCTTTAGGGTGCAATGGGTCCCTATTAAAAATAAATTTAAGAGTGGGGGATGTTGGGTACAATAGTACCTTGAAGTTATCTCCTAGGAGATACCTTTCAAACATGCAACCTCTTTGATTCTCTTTATACCAACATGTATCACCCAATAGTGCCTTCAAGGAGATGATCTTGAAAGGGGTGTGTGTGTGTGTGGCGGGGGGGGGGGGGGGGGGGGGGGTGTGCGGGGTCCAATAGGGATCTCCTAGAAGATACCTAAATGTACCTTCAAAGCTATTATAAGGCCCTTAAAGGTATCA
Organism: Torreya grandis; assembly: GCA_037957365.1. Lineage (NCBI taxonomy): Eukaryota > Viridiplantae > Streptophyta > Pinopsida > Cupressales > Taxaceae > Torreya > Torreya grandis. The sequence continues at coordinate 153,214 of JARHVA010007582.1, forward strand.
CCTAGTATTGCCTTCAAGGATATATATTGTAGGGAATTATAGTACCTTCAAGGGTATCTTTAATGTGTCTCTTAAAAGATACCTTTCATATATATATATATATATATATATATATATATATAAGGGTACATTTGAAGGTATTGAAAATCCATTCAAGGTACACCCAATAGTACCTTAAAACATACCTTTAAGAGACTTGTAATACCTTCAATTACCCTTATGAATGTTTGAAATGTATCTCCTACGAGATACCTTCAAACTCTGAGGTTCACCACAGAGGTTCAAATTACATATACGATCCAAAAATATAAGTAGCTAATCATGTTCCATGATTTTGGTCAAAACCTCCATTACTCAATATCATTTTGTATACTATTAAAATACATGATTTAATGTTTATTTAATTAACTATTTTTATCTACTCAGATAGTCCACTCTTATGCATGTTTAAAAGGTATCTCCTATGAGATAACTTGAAATTTGGATGAAATAAGGATTGAAGTATGTAGTATATGATATTAAAAGCTATTTTTTTTAGGATTGACATAAATAGTATCATTAAAAAAATGTTTTATAAATTACCTTTTTATCATTTTTAGGTTTTAACATATATCTATGCTTGTTTCATGGTATAAATAATATCTCCTACATATAGCTATAAATTGGACTGATTTTATACATACCCTGATTAACAAATATTCTCATGTCTTTTGCAAATCACCAAGCTAAAAAGTCATACATCAATGGCTTTCCAATGTGGAGACTATTTTTCTCCCATAAATAATGGTAAAGCCATTGGTGAAAGAAGAATACACAAAGTTCTAGGTCTAGATGCTAACTCTTTGGAATCCATAAATCTCACTTCCACATGCCATAATGAGAAAATACCTATTGAATGTGTAAGTGTTAATGTGACTAAATATTTTGATTTGGTTCTACCACTTTGATTTCTTAGAGCTTTTGCGGATAATTTTTTGGATGTAGTTGATAGTTTTACTATAAAGAGCATAAGCATGATGCAACACATCATAAATAATTTGTCTATATAAGATAACATAGAAGAATGACACATTAATTTTAGTTCAGTTATGCATATATAACCATTACAACAAGAAAACACTTTCCTAGATTCATTAATTTATATATTCATTATCCTATGACATTTTAGAGGATGAGAATCAGTTTATTGGGGAAAGGGTACATTTGTTGCACAAATGTACAAATCTTGAAAATGATGAAACAAATGCTTTTAGTTATGTTGAATTTGCACAACTAGGGAAGATATTTGGTTGAAATCCTATCCCAATGATGGAAAATGAATTTTTAATTTACATAAGGCATGATATACAATATTGTGAGACTTGTAGTACAAAGGTAAATAAATCTCTTATCAATATATGGCCTTCCAACAGGATAGTGGACCTTGATTGTAGAGAAATAAATTTACCATACATGACACTAAAGGATAAATAAATTGGAAATGTTAGGGAAGTAGTGGATACATAATTTATTTCTTACATGCCATTCCTAGAGTAAAAACATTAAAAAAAAAATCATGCCTACAACTACACAAGCTAAAAAAGAATTCAGCCAAACACTTCACTCAGCCAAGTGGAATTTTATGCAAGCATACATAGTGAGATTACAAAATTGTATGTAGAGAAATGTTATACAAAAAATGTTTTTAGTCAAGATTGTCATTTGAGATGATAAAATCTGTAAGGATAAATTTAGTTGATTCCACCACAACATATAAGAGGAAACATGTCTTGGATGCCCTTTCTATCTATTTATTTTAAAAAAAAAAAATTATGATTAATTTTAGGGTACTAAGATCTATTTGGAATCTTGGATTGAAGATAAGTAGTTTTTTTGACATTTAAAATTGACACAAAAATGGGGAATGAAATGCAATTCATTCAGGGAGGTTTTGATAAAAGCCACAAAAGAAGATAATGGTAGTTAAACACTTATTGGAATAATTGGAGGATGATTTTATAGATATTTCTCTAAGACTTACATGCCAGGTAGATATATACAAAAAATAAGATAATGTTTAAAATCTTCCAACATATTCCACTCAAGAATTTATGAGGTGCCACATAAATAGAAAACTAGTAGATATGGAATATGAGCCAAGATAATAACATGTGGAAAACTAATTTTCATGATGTAACCATTGCCAAGTCTGATGACATTGCTAGGTGCAAAACATGTATTTTGTTAACTCAACAAAAACACTCTAGGTCTGTATCTAGAGATTAGGAAGATTGTATCAATCAATAATTTGTGATGCACTCAAATCAAATAATTTTTACAAGATAAATGTACTACACACAAAAATTAATGTTAGAGCAATACACTAAAGAATGCCTTAGTGTCATTGATGATAAGGTGGAATGTCAAAAAAATTATGCCAAGGACTATTAAAAAAGGTAGTCACTGACAGAATAATAGAGTTGTCAATGGTAGGGATTATCACACATGGTCATGGTATAGTTGGATATGGACATTTATTTTACTATATGTTCTTGGAGGGTCTAACTTTATTATCACCTCAATTAATAAGTGTTTGAAGATATGGAAACAATAATACCATATACTTATGGATCTTAACTATATAAACCTAGATTTTTAAAATATCCATTATATTTTTCACTTTTGTCTAATTACTTTTTACCCTGAATGCAAGAAATAAATATAAGAAACACAACCAATTGGTGCCTTCAAGAAACATCCTTTCAGGTTATACCTTCAACTATAAAATTGTTGTGGGAATAATAAGAATAGGTAGTTCCTTCCATCTATTATTATATTAAAAAAATGTCTAACCTTATATGGAACTAGATACAATTCTATTACATTTATAAATTCCAAAAATAAAGTTTTTTGTATAGGTTTGTGTTACAATATATATCTCTCCTTGTCTAAAAAGGTATTTTCCTTAATGTTGAGGTTTTATTTCTCCCTATAGGATATACCCACAAGGACATTGATACACATTTGGAAACATGTCTGAATGTATAAAGAGGACATATGTATGAAGTGTGATAGAGATGATGGATAGTTATAAGACATGTGACAAGACTAGAAACTTCATGCTATATTTGATTGAAGAAGTAGTAGATTTCAAAGACTATGTTAAGAGTTACCAACTAAAGGGATGAAACAAAATTGTAGGCTTGACAAAAGGTAAATATTTTCTTCAATGCATGGAGCAAGTTCAACCCATTTTGAATTGCAAAAACTCTATAAGAGATATAAATTGATCCCCCCTCATCCCCCTCCCCCTCCCTGATTAAATTATGAGGAATAAAATAAAATGGTGAGCCTAATATTATAGAAGGTAATCTAATGAAAATAATTTTCAAAGACTTTAAAAATAGAGAAAAGTCACAAGATTCCATTTTTACCAAAGTCTTAGATATAAGTAGAAAAAAGAGTGAAAAAGAAACCAAAGATAACTTGATTAAGTATGTAAATCAATCCAATGAATTTGGTTTGATAAAAAATAGTAAGTGGAAGGATCTAACATATTACTTTCAAAATATCCATGACATAATGAAAGAAGACATGTTCCCTTAAGAATTTGAATATATAGGATATTTTTGGCCTAAAAATTACCATGACATACCCTTGCATAGAGATCTACACAAAATGGTTCTTGACATGGCCTTTGATTTTGGAGTGGCATCTACAGATACATATATTTATCCAGGAAGCAAAAGAACAAAAAAATCATTTGATCTATCTCAAGATGTGAAAAAATAAGATATGTTATTTTTTAGACCTGATGATTCTATACAAGTGAACTACACAATATGGGTTTCTAGATATGAAATCAATATTGAGATACTATAAAGAAATGGATATATATAATAAAATGTCAAAATAGCTTGGTTCATTCCAGTTCATACAGGTAAAAAAGATGCATAAGAATCCAAAATTTATTTAAGTTGTTTGGACAAGAAATATAATCTAAAACTAACTGAAACTTCTTTGCCATCCATTCTTATAGATAGTATCATCTATGCTTGGAAACCAAATAAAAATTACAAAGGTTATACACTTATTATCACTAGTTTTTTGAAAGGCATTGTAACAGACTATTTGAATGCATCGTTACATTAGGCACTTCTAAAATAGAGATAAAGGATTGGGAGATATTGATTTCTTTCATGACATTGGCAATTTGAAATGGTGTTTCCTTAATTTTGGAATGAGAAGTATGAATTATTTTTTTCAAAATTTAGTGCATATTTTTGGCATGTAAAATATTTAATTGGCCATATAAATTTTTTTATTAGATTCACTTAGGATATACCTTATTGTTTTATCATTTTATTTATTTTTAGAGAGTTTTTTTAGTGTCAATTCAAATTTTGTGTATTCCAAATAAATTCTTCATATTTTAGGTCTTAAAATAAACACTATGACATTTGCATTTTATATTTTCTACTATGACAATTCAATATTTGATAAATTTGCATCAATAAAAGGTATTCAACATTTGTGAATTAGAATGTGTACTTAAAATTTTGATTATTTCAAAATGGTCTTCAGATTTTGTATTTTTGAAATAGTAATTTTGAATTTCATGAACTATGAAAGGGTTTTTTGGAAATGGTCTTCATAATTTGAACATCAAGATTTACTCATCATCTTTTTTGCATTAAAAATACATTTCAGAATTCCCATCTTTATGAAATGGTATTTGGGGTTTAAGCCTTTGAATGTACCACTTAGGCATTTATTTTTTGTGAATTACACTTTGGCATTTTTGTCCCAAGTTTTTCCACTTTGGAGTTAAAGTTTTACAAAAAGGTCTTTCACTTTTTTGCATTCACATTTTGTGCTTCGACAATTAGAATTAGGCATTTACCTTTTGTGCATCAATAAATTTTGATCTTCAACATTTATGTATCAAAAAATGGTCTTTAGATTTTAGGTTTTTAAAATTACACTTCATTCAAGTCTTGCAAAATGGTTTTCCATAACTTAGCACTCATAAATCCTATCTACCACAAACTCAAAGTGCAAAATCCCAAGCACCTAAGATCATAATACATGGCACAATCTTTATGAATTGACTATGTGGAAGGATGAATAGTAAAAATGAAAGTCCTAAGTACCAAGATCACATGAGATCATATTATATGAAATAATCTCAACAACTCAGCTGTGCAGAATGATGAACAATCAAAATAGAAATCTTGAGCATCATGAATGATGAAGATTATGACATGCCTCATAGTTTTAGTAACTCAGGTATACAAGAGACTATAAAAACATATGGGAGGTTCCAAGTGACCCTAAAACCCATGATTATGCCACTTAACACAATCTTAGGGACTCTAAGTATAGGAGATTAAAACTAGAAGTCATTAATTTCAAGGGTACACATCCCCCCATGATGGAATTTATAACTATGGCAAGTTCAAGTTAAAATTTATAAGAGATTAAAACTAGAAGTCATTAATTTCAAGGGTACACATCCCCCCAACCCTAGAAAGAAGAAGTATAGGAGAAGTGGTAGATATAATTTTTTTTAACTCTTTTATAAACAAATTCATAAAGTTAAGTGTAATAAAAAAGAAATAAATAAATAAGAAAATAGAAGATGTGGAATTCCTTTGTAAGACACCTGGAAACCTTAGTGTATAATCAATAGTATGTAGTAAATAGTGCATAGTCATCAGTTCATAGTTACCTTTAGTCATAGTTATCAGTGTTCAAAAACCCATAGTAGCAACTATAAGTTTACCAACTACGACACTCAATGAAATTGTGTTTATTTATTTAATGCCATATGATGGGTCTATGGATCCAAAGCAATATTTGGTAGCTTGTGATATGAAATAGAATGTTAAAGGGATAACATCAAATGATGTTAAGAAATTAAAATCATAAGGGATTTAACAGGATGAGCCTTAGAGTTATTTTTAAAAGGGATATAAACACTTTATATTTTACACAAGTTAAAAGTCTGTTGATAGTAGAGTTTAAATTGAAAAAATGTACAAGTCAAACTATTCAAGATTTAAAATAAATTTGGAAAAAGTTTAGAGAACTAGTTGTAGAATATGATAGAAGATGTTTTGATGTCATGAATAAAACTAAATTCATTCTAGAGGATAATGATAAGGTTGTTTGGATTTTATAAGGGCTGTAACCAAGAATTATATTTGTTATTATGTAGACCCAGTACTTGATCAAAGCTGACACTCAATTTGTTTCTTTGTGAATGGAGAAAATAGAGGATTATGTGAATGCTCTCATAGTTGGTTATAAATTTGAGGATAAGATATATGCATTCATGAAAATAATGGAAGGATGCATGAAAAAAATAAACCTAAACTAATCTTATGGTGCATAAAGTGTGGATGGAAGGACATCATAGAAATGATTGTCCTAAGATTAACAGTGATTTTTGTGAGACATATAAGGTAGTAGGTCATGTGAATTCCAATTACATATTTTACAACATCATATATAATAATCACATGGTTTGTTTTTCAATTTTCATAATTCCACTAACCATAATGAAAATAATTATTGAGTATCACAATATTTGAAAGAAGATATTATTGATAATTTCTTCATAGTTATAGTACAACAAATAATGACTATAAAGTAGGTAATTATAGGATTAAAAGTGGAGATAACAAGTGTGAATCAAAGTAGTCTAAGATGGATGTCATTATCACCCCAGTATCAACCATAAGCTTTGGTAATTTGGAATAATAAATCTTCTCCATCATATCAATATTCTAGTTAGTATCAACAACCATAGACCAATGCAAACCACCAAAAGCAATCATCAAATTAGGCTATGAGTTTCCCTCAGTACCAATATGGGGGATATGATTCACAAAAAAATCAAGGAGGGTATGTTGGACAACAAACACAAGGTTGGGGATACTAAAAAAATAGAGGTGGCTATAGAGGAGGTTAAAAGGGAGGATATTAAGTGGGATATCAAAAAAGATGTAACAATGATAATCAGAAAACACAACCATGTATGTAATGTTATTTATGTGAAGCATACAATAACTATGTGAGGAGTTTCTATACCAAGCCATAGAGGTAAATATGCTATGTGTATTGTAGATTTGAAGGTCAAAATAAAATATAAGATTATGTACTAATTGAGAAACAAAGGAAGGAGTGGCCAATGCAAAATGTAAACATGATCAATACAAAACCAAAGGAGATTGTGTTTATGTAAGTAGTCACTCAGAAACAAGGAGAAAAAAAGGGTTAACACCATTATAAATTCCATAAGATTAGGGGATTATACAAGTATAATATGATAAATATCTCAATCCTACTACTAAAGTAATTTGATGTCCAAGTTGTTCAAGTCTTATAAGAGATCCAACAACAACCATATTTTAAAGGTGATAATACAACCATTGATACTCAAATGTATAGGTAAATTGTAAGAATCATGAGATAAGATGGTGTTGTGACTGCCATGATAGACCTGATGAAGTTACTTATCACCCTTCATAATGAAGATATTTCATAAAACATCATTAATCTCTTGCATAATCTTCTAAAGTATGCACAATGAGGTCAACAATATATTGAAAAATTAGTATGGTATGTTAAGATTAAGAAACCTTGGGATGTTGATTCTTATATGGACATTGAGATATCTAGCTATGAAATTATAAATTTAGTGTTTGATTTTTTTATCATAGTCAATATTATTTTATGATTAACTTAGGAAGCCATTAGTCGACCAACCTTGATTTGTAGTCTAATTACTCTTAATTTGGAAGCTTATGGTAAGGTGGATCCCATTGTAAATCTAGATGATGTTGAGTCTAAATTAATTAAGTTTAGTTTGTGTAGATATTTTGAGATCATTGATATGAAGACAATAAAGACCCATTATCCTACATTAATTGATAAGAAATGGGACTATGATGGTCAATTGACCATTAAAACTATGCAAAATCAACTAAAATCACATCAAGGGGATATAATAATGGTTATATCCCTTAATAATACTAAGTAATTTTTGTATATCATCCCAAAAGAGCCAAATTCCCCTTATGATTATGGGGATAATAATTGGTTTAAGGTCAAAAAAGATGAAAGACAAACTATTTTATGACTTGTAGAGTATCAATATTGGAAAATACACACTATGTAATAAGAACAGTGACCAATGTACAAGACTATTATAACAAAGTCTCAAGCCAAGTAGGTTCAAATAGAAGAATGTGTTTCTCTATTAGTGTGCTCTATGATGAAATATGAAGTACATTTACTATATAATAAAGGTGAAATAATAATGGATTACACAGAACCTATTCTAGAGGGTGTTCTACCTTAGGAAATAATATCATCCATAAATGGTGACTCGAACACTCATATGTTAAGCTAGTCTTGGAGAGATCATGAGATACAACCTCAGTGCATTGTGTTTATTGATGAATGATAGATACATTAATACTTTTTGATAAAGGACATTAATATATTTATTTTGTGGCTTGGACACCATATAGTAGAGGTAGATCAATGAGTTAGTGCACTCATCTATGTGCTAAAAGGGACTACTATAATATGGTGGGTAGTGTACAAAAATACATAAATTCATTGGGAGGAAGCATAAGTGTACGGGAAAAATCAATCCAAGCCATTATTAAATAATTTTTTTTTGCATGGTCTCATTCTAAGTTTATTTATGATTATTCACTATTTATACATTATTTTCATCATTCATTACTTGTAAATATTTTGTTATTATTTTAGTTATCAACAAATGGCTACTGGGATGTTCCTACAACATCCACCTAGCACACCACTTTCTCACTACCTTTATCTCAATTCAAACCAAATCTTGTAACAATTTCAACTACATCCATGGAATTTATGACCACTATTATGGAGACATATTTGGATGTTTATCAGTTACTCCTATCCAAGAAAATCAAAAACATTATTGTGTTCCAAGAGTCAATTGCACAAAAGGCATCAGACTTATAGCAAGAAGTTTTTTGATTACATGAGTAAAAAGTAGAATTGGATAAATAGCTTGCAAATACATGATACATAATTAATATCACTTGTCCCAAAATTGTTATGCAATTTATTGGTGACTAGGTCATGTTTGAGGACAAAAAACTCATGACCTTATTGATGTAACTCACTAAGGATTAGCTGGCCATGAAATACCTATAAACACTACATGCACAAGGTCAGACTCTAAAGATAGAGACAAACATAATATATGAGATTTTAGAAGAATATGAATAAGTCTTGGATACTTTTATGCACCAAGAAAAATAGATAGCTTAATGAATTTTGAGATAGAGGTAGCATCTCAACAAATCCTTGGCTACTGTGTAATCAGAGTTTACAATAACAAATAAATCCAAAGTTATGATAGATGATCAAATGAATACTTTATAAGAAATGGGTAGTGCACTTAATTAAATTTTGGATTCTAGGGACACTACCATGTAAAATTTTTAGGCTTGGCATAATGAGACAATGCACAACACATTTGTGGTAATTGAAGCTCAAAGGGATGCAAACCGATTAGATGAACTAGTGTTGGATACTTGACTAAAAATTTAAAACACAAAATAACTAATCTCTATTAAGAAAGATGATGATTTGAAAAACTTAATACTGATCCAAATTCCACTATGCATCTTGATTTCCTTTATGTGTAAAGCCCTCAAAGACTAGAAGATGTTAAAGCAAGATATTTCACAGATCAATGTTTCCATTACTCAACTAGTGGATGAACCTTAATTCATTCCACTAAAATAAATACAAAAAGTTATAAAATATAATAATATATTTGTGTAGACATAAATATCCACTCAGTAGCAATAAACCCCACTAATAGATCCTATGCCCTCAATAGATCTAACCTCACCATAAGTAGAACTATTGGCAGAGCAAACTCCTATGTAACTACTTCAAATCACACCACCAACTTACCAATAGGTACTATGTACCACAATTTTGAAAATTTCACAAGTTTTTTAATGTTTATAAATAGTATTAAGCATTAAGAGCAAGGCCAAAATGGTTTAAAAGTTATAAAGGGCGGCTTAATAGCTATCTTAATATATTAAAAAACTAAAAAGGTTGTAGGATAATATGTTAGTTAAAATACTAAAATGGAGGATAAGTAGTGTGCAATGAGTGAAAATAGGTAAAATACACCTAGAGTGATAAGTTTGACTAGTGTTTATGACTCATCCTCTTAGCTTTAGAGAAAACTTCAAGATGTAGCTTTGTCTCGAGATGAAACAATAATTTAAGTTTGATAAAGTGTTGGGTATAGATCCAGGTCACCAAAATAGTAAAGTATAATTGGATTGACATGTGTAAAAAGTATATGATTTTATATTTTGTATAGTCTTTCAGACTTATGCAACCTTGTAATCATACAAAATATAGTAGATAATACAAACAGTCACTCCTTATGGTATATCAAAAAGTGATCATGTGAGTAGAATATATATTTTTGCATATTTGGTATATGATAAATTAATTTAGGGACATCCACAAGTAATTTTAAAATGTTTTTAAGAGAAAATGATGGTGGATTGGTGATATATTTATACTTTCATTATGATGGTATAGATTATTCTTTTTATGACTAAATTTATATTCATAAGTAAGGTGTGCATGAACCTTACATTGGGAAAATTATAAGGGAGGATCACATATGGTAGAAAATAGATCTATAGTCTAGTGAGATATTACACCTACCATATGGATATATGGTCTATGTTTCATCATCTTATTGAGGATTCTCAAAATGAGGTTAATAAAATGTAGGGATGATTGGGTTCAAGCCATGGGTGGCAACATGCATTTTGGTAAAAGTGTATGGAGCCCTTGGAGAAGTGCCTATGGAATGCTAAGATTGATTAAGGAAAATTCCATGAGGTTTTTTGGGTTGGTAGTTTGATTATCATCCAAATACTAGAATATCTTATATAGGAATTATTTAATGGAAAATATATTTTCAAAAGCATCAACCTTGATGAGGCCATCCAGGGTGCCATTCTTAGCATCAAGGGTAATGAAAAGCTACAATATTTTCTATTAATTGATGATCAGATATATTTGATGGTATAAAGTACTATATCTGATATTAATATTAGTGGTAAGAATTCCATGTTATAAGAATTGATGGATCATTTATCATATCGATTGCATTTTGTACTAGTTGGGATCATTTTTAATGTGTGATGTTCATTTTTTGGGATCATGGGGTTGATATTGCACCTCCTTGGCTTGATTTTTCAATGGATCTTTTATTTGTAACTATAAGTCATGGTCTAGGTAAAACTAGGTAGACTAATGAAGAAGTTTAGATAGTTTTTCAGAAGCAACAAGGATGAGACCAAGCCATTGAGGGAAACAATGGATATGCACCACCTGAGGTTCCATATAGGTTGTAGGAAATCTTATAGAGGGAGTGATCATACTAGGATTTCACTTTAGGACAGAGACAAGATCAAATAAAGCTACTATTTACTATTTAGACACCTATTGCATACTGTTTATTAATTTATTCTTTCCAGGATGGTTCATTATAATGTCTAAATTATAGATTTGGAAGGTAATTATTTATTTTGTGAGAGTGGAAATAATAGTCAAAAGTTGTAGAAATAAGAGTAATAACTTTGGATGGCACTTTACATATGTGGATGGATCCATGTCATATGCAAGCTATATTATTGTCAGTCCAAATGTAAGCTTGTCATAGTTATTTTGGTTTGTTTTTATATTTTGTTGGTTAGATTTTTTAAATAAAATTTTGAAGCTATGTTATTGGTGAGTTAGGAGTATGACATACTTCTAAAATTCCATGTTGGTTTATGTTGTAATATAAATATTGACTCATGATAAAGAACATTCAGTTGTAGGTGTAAAAGACATTTTTTATGTAATAGGGGAAGAGATAAAAGGGTTTATAGTTTTTAACATTATAAATGTATTTGGGATATGGTTAGTTAGGTAGAGTATAGATGTGGGAATCTCTAAGATGTGAGGCCATGGAGAGTAGGAGTAAGAGTAATTTAAGCTTCTTCAACTACATTTATAATGGAAAAATTTGTAAAAACTTGATTTTTTAGGTCTTTGTGTGTCTTGGGGTGAGATACTTATTTGGTCTGAGTGAGTGTTAGTGTGGGTATGGGGAAATTATATTTAGTCTTATTTGATATTAATTATAATAAAAAGGAGAAAATAGACATGTGGGGTGTAAAAAAGGAGTCAAAAGGTCATAGAGGAATTGAAGAGTCATTTAAAAGCCTCTATAGGAAAGTGTATAGGAAGAAGCAATCAAGGCCATTATTAAATAATAAACATTTTACATGGTTTCATTCTGAATTTGTTTATGATTATTATATATTTATCAATGGTTTTCATCATTCATTAATTTTCTTGTAAATATATTATTATTATTTTAGTCTCACCACTAAACTATTATCAATACATATGTTAATAATAAGATAATCATATGTCCTAACTTGATGCAGGTTATATCAAATAGCCAACTAGATGGATAAGCATGATATGGTCAAACAATAGAATACACAAGTAATAAACTAGATTGGCACATGTATGTTTATACAAAGAATAATTTAGTGAGAAGGATCATATCATAACAATAATTTAACATGCATTTACAAGTTATGAAATCAAAGCAAACAATGTTTAAAGCATTAAAGGAAAGAATCATAGATTTCATTACAATCAGATAATAGTGGTGTGTATAGGTCTATTTCAACCATCTCTCAATCCCCATTATAATTATCTATTCCCCCCACTCCAATGATACTCTCTCTCTCTACACTGTTAGTGAGGGTAGAAATATATTGCATCTAACTCATAAAAAAATTTGGTAGTTAGCTCCTATCATGATAATAAATAACATATAACCATAAATACTACTAAATGTAATAAGTATATAAAATTCATGATCGTAATCATAATTCAATAGCTATAAAAACTAATATTTTTGTTAGCCAAACAATATTTATAAATATAGATCAAAATAAACATCCAATTTATGAATGATTAACACACAATCTACTAGTTAATCCTTCAAATATCCATAAAGAAAAAATCAATGTGACAATGTCTATTTATCTACATTCTCCATGAGCACACATATATCCTTACCCATTCGGGGCATGAACATCTTTATTTACATTGATATATATTTTTTCACATACATTAGGGGCACATGAATTACCTTCCTTCTTATCATACTATGTTTTAGCACCTTGTTTTGGATTGTTGGAATCCCTCCCTTTTCCATTATTTTTGAAACCTTGATTCTTGGAAAATTTTCAAGTCTCTTAAGTTTGTATATTTTTTCAAAAATTCAAAAAAATAAAATCAAATATGTCAAAAATTCAAAAAGTCAAAATATTTTCAAACTTTTAGAATCAATACCTAGAAGCATTTTGTTAAAATATTTAATTCTAAGTGGGCTTAATTTATCCTTATCCTTGGTAATAATTAAATAAATAATAATATATTATTTATTACCACAAGTGAAAACTTTATGACAATAAATATTAGAGTTATACTTATTCAATTATTACTAAATTTTAATTATATTGTTTTATCAGGATGGATGGACCCAATACTTTTACAACGATCACCTCCCTTGGTTTTATATTATAAATAAGGTAACTCTAATAACTTATTCACACTTTTACTATCTTATTCACACTTTTACTTTAATTAATAATTTCATTAGAATTATTTTATCTTTTTTCATTAAAAATAAATCTTTGTGTTGTTTAAATTCAAAGAATTTAAAGCTAATGTTAAAAATACATCTAATTTTTTTATTAAGAGATTAATAACTAATAATGATGGTGAATATTTTAATAAATAGTTCAATTATTTTTACATTAATTATGTTATTAAAATAGAATTAACAATTCCTTATTTCCCCTAGCAAAATAATATTTATAAACTAAAAAACTACACCATTATTGAGATGGCTAGAACAACATTGCATTTTAAAAATTTCCCTCCTCATTTTTATGAGCCAAATCCATGAATACTATCAGACATATTTTGAGTATAATCCCTACTTAATGTTTGCATTTTTATACATCAAAAATACATGTATGCTTATAAAATTTTGTATGCTTTGATAAAATTATTTTATTATTACTTCAGAGATACTAACTATTTTGATAGTGTCTCATCTATATTGTATTTGTTAGTAAAATGATTTAATTTGACTCTTTGAAAAATTTTATTACATTTATATTGT